>JAOEGL010000012.1:4833911-5308911 GCA_034509955.1 Urosaurus nigricauda | reverse complement strand
AATGCTTTTTTTTTTTTGCACTAATGTTACTCATAAATTGCAGTCCCCACATGCCACTGAATGTAATGCTGATAGTTGTGACATAAACAACTAGCAAAATTAAAACTATGCCTTCAAATTACAATATCATATGCACAACCTAAATGTATTTACACATATATGATTTGGTCACAACGTGATGTCTTTAGACAAAATTTAAAAATAACTTAAAATTTTCAATTTTTTTAAAAAATTAAAAATTAATTTTTGAAATTTGAAATTTTAATTTAAAAAAAAAATTATGGGGCCCCTTCTTTCTGCCCCCACTGAGCTTCACCCCACTCTCTTAAAGGGAAGCAGATCAATGCCACAGCCCTTTTCTGACTGTAGTGTCAGCCCTCCTTGGGGTGTCACCTGGTATGGTCCGCACTTTCAGCACCCCCCTAGTGATGCCACTGCTCTGAGTCAGAGAATGAAGGAACTGATAGAGAGCCTTAGAGCCCAGAGGACATGCCAGGTCTGTAGCCAAATACCAGAGTTCCCAACAGCCACAGTAAAAGAGTTCCTAGCAGCCACCGGAACAGACATCCCAGCACCACAAGCCTCAGAGGAAGATGCGGCCTTACCTATACCGACCCCAACCAGGAGACGTCAGGACAAAGAAAGTCACAGATGCTCAGAAGGTTTATATAGGAAGCATGCCACAATTAGGGAGTACCTGCAAGACCCAGGTGAGCTATAGATAACTGAACACATTTCTTAGATGGATGCTGCTGACAACCAACCTCTCTTGGTCAAAGCAACACTGGTGCCGTGTACTGTGACTGTTTACTTTGAATTCTGTTTGAATCCCTGACTACTTGTCTAGACTACCCTATGGACAGCCTGCCTGGATTGTGTACTGAACTGTGAACAACTTGGACCAGACTGGACTACCACTGCTTCTCAGCCAGTGCCTTAGTGAGCTATTACTCTCCCCCTGTTATTCAGTGGAATGCTGTGCTGAGAGTCTGGTTTGCTTCCCAAGAGCCAAACAGAACATCAGCACTTTGGAAAGCTCCATTGAAGTTCTGACTAAAACCCAGACCCGATCGACCATGGCATGGATAACAGAATCATAGAGTTAGAAGAGATCCCAAGGGCCATCCAGTCCAACCCCCTGCCATTCAGGAACACACAATCAAAGCACTCCCAATTTCCTTTGAATTTAGCCTACAGCTCCTGGTATTCCTTAGTGGTTTTCCATCTAAGTATTGACCAGGCCTGACCCTGCTTGGCTTCCATGATCAGACAGGATCTGGTATCATTGTAGTATTCAAACTAAATTTGGTACTTTAGTATTATTTGGTATTAGTTGTTGCTGTGCCTTTAAGTCATTTCCGATTTATGGCAACCCTAAGACAAACCTATCATTGGGTTTTCTTGGCAAGTTTTCTCTGAGAGGGTTTGCCACTTCCATCCTCTAAGGCTGAGAGAGTGTGACTTGCCCAAGGTCACCCAGTGGGTTTCCATGACTGAGTTGGGATTCGAACCCTGGCCTCCAGAGTGATAGTCCAATGCTCAAACCACTACACCACAATGGCTACTGATTCATAATTTCTCAGATTTTATAGAAAGATCTTTGCAGCCTTATGCCCAAATGGTTGGACTATGTGTCTGTTTCCTCATTCGTGCCTCCAATTGCATCACCGGCAAAGAGAATGGAAAAATCTGGGGAAGTTGATTTCCACTCACTTTTACAACTTTATGCTATCGGAATATAAATTGTGCATTTACAGCAGCAAGTCAGGCTGATTTTGGGGCAACAGTGACATCTACTGCCTTGCACGAAGAAGTCCATATTTAAAGAGAAATCAGCTACTGGCAATACAAAGAAGATAATCAATAACTTTTTCTAGTACAGCAAGCACTAAAGGAAGGTTTTCACAACCGGTGGCCTTTGGCTTAGTTTCTGGAAATAATCCAGCTCTTCCCATGAATCCTGCTGACTGAGGTGGCTGAGACATAGAAATTTTTTTGATAATGCACATAATGCCCAGTTGCACCTTATAGCAATTTTGGCCTCTGGCACCAGGCAGATGGGTTTTGGAGTCCTGGTTAGCATCCCTGCCAAATGTTAACAGCTGGCCAGTGGTATAGTCAGGTTGAATTTGCATTTAGTCAGCCCTGCTAGAATTTTTCTGTACTTTGTAAAGCTAGGAAATAGGGTTACAGTTTAGTGGATGAACAGTTGGCACGACTTCTTTAGCAGAAAAATTGGTACCAACAGGAGAAATAACATGGAAGAAATGGGGATGTTTTCCTATACCACAAAAAAAGTGCAGTCAGACCTGTTTCAGCAGACTTTTTATTCAAAACAAACAATATGCACATCTGAAATGAAGCAACCAGGTCAGATAAATCTTGTGCAAGTATACAAAAACATTTTGAACCTCCTAGAAGCCAATTCAAGGTTTCTTCTAAAATGAATCCAGGAATGACCTTTTCCTTCAGCAGCCTCCACCTTTCTTATCATTTCCATTTTGCTGGCCAAACATACAGAGCAATGCTTTCCTTATATGCAGGTGGTAGCTGATAAATCTGGCTTATCTGCTCTCCTTTGCTCTGTTTTGCTCTTCGCACGTATTCAGCAAAAGACTCTGGAGGCAACTGTTCTTTACCTTTAAAATGCTGCTAAAAAAAACTTCCAGCTAGAGACAGAATGAGGTAAAAAGAGAAGTAATTTAACAAGTCTTTGTAAAAAGGAGTTCCACTGTTGTTACTCTTATTAACGGAGATACGGCTACAATGTACAACTAGAGATGGACTGGGAGAACATTCGTTCTGCAAAACTGCTTGTCCAGTTCTCATAGTTATGAAGACAAACGGCTCATGTCTACACAATTTGACTTCCTCTGTTTTGCTTCTGTACTGTATAAGCTTAGGGGGTCTATGACCTGCGGAAGGTGTGCCCCACTTTAAGGAACCTCTAGCCATTGAATATTGGCAATGTGATAGCCTGGGATAGTTGTCCAGGGGGCACTGTTCAGGAGGAGATCTTGAACTCCATCAACTAAAGGACTGTTATAATTCTCTGTTATAGATCATCTGTTGCATCATCAGCCACTGATGAAACTAATAAGTGTGATGTGTGCCAATTTTCAGTGCCAAACAAGAGTCTTTGAGAAGCTTAGAAACTACAGTTCCAGTGTGATTTCTTTGGACATTGCCGGAGGTATCCTATATCCTTTTGCACAACACCCCTAGCAACTGGAAGGACTCCCAGGTGTAGCTCCATCTTCTTGGCCACCAATTGGGATATTCAGCCCAGGCTGCCCTCCTATGAGAGAAGCAGCAATAACCTTACTTTGGGATTGGAGGCTACTGCTTATTCTGTAGATAGCATCCACTCAGTACAATAATATCAGTACACTGGTGGATAGTTGTGTTGCATCTTGGCTCAAGTGTGCCTCTCAGGACAAAACATATAGCAAGTTTTCAGTGTTGTGTTTTTTAAAGATCAAAAGCAAGGCAAATTTCCACATGTGGTTTTGCTTTAAACTTGCAGCCTGATAGCAGAACAGGGTGGGTTAGATTTATGAGATCAGCACAAGCAAAACTGACCTCAGCCTGGAAGAGATGAGTTGGCCCATTCCAGCTTGAGCGACCGTAACAATTTGGCAATGCCCTTCTTACAGTCATTGGTCTAAAGTCAATTTGACTTAAAGTTAAAGTTAAAAGGCTGGCAACCTTTTACTGTCCAGGGGCAAAATTTCAACCTCGGTGAACTGTTCCAAGACCATTTCTGGTACAGAAATGCTCTTCAAAAAATGGAAAAAGTGAAACTAGAATTGGGCAGGGACCCATTCACATTGCATAATTATAGCACTATGATTCTACTTTAATTCTGATGGTTCTATACTATGGAATCCTGGCATCTGTAGCAACTGTCTGCCAAGGAGCTGTAGTGCCTTTCGAAACACGACATCCCAGGAATCCATAGGCTGCAGCCATGCAAGTTAAAAGTGGAATCAAAGTGTTATAATTGTATAATAAGAAATTATGTAATTGCATAATTGTGTAACACAAAATTATTAAAACAGTATACATAAAATTACCTTCAGGCTATGTTTGTAAGGTGTATATGTGATATAAATGAACTTTACATTTAGACTTGAGCCCCATCTCCAAGGTATCTCCTTATGTCTACAAATGGACTTTGCTATTCGTGGACTTGCCATCCATGGATCTGGGCCTCCGCAGATGGCAAGCTCCATTGTGTCAAATGGTGGTGCATGCACGCATCCGCGCTAACAGCCATGCGCTTGTCGTGCCACCATCTGTGACAACAGGACTTGAGACCCTGCATTTATTTGTATCCATGAGGGCAGGTCCAGAATGGATCCCCCATGGATGCAAAGGTCCAACTGTATGTAAATATTTCAAAATCTGGAGGGGGGAATCTAAAACCCAAAACACTTCTGGTAGTCCGTCATGAGGTTTTTTATAAAAAAAAAATAGTCATGGAAGGGTTAGATCTCTATCGTCCCTCTGAAACCCCCCCCCCCCTTTAAATTGATTTAATTTCTGGAAAAATTGGTGTGGGGGCATGCAGTGATGGGGATACAAAAATGGTGTTGCAAAGCTGTGGGTCGTCCCTGGATTGTACTTTGTGGACTCCGGCCGATTGCTAAACCAGTCACTAACTGGGAAAAGAGAAGTTTATATTTTGGAGACCAACCAGATCCTGATCCACCAATCTGTAGGAGCCCTTTCCGTTGCTGCATCTGGCAGATAATTATTATCCATAAGACATTACAGCTGCAACACCTAATGGCACTTGTGTTATTGGCCCAGTACAGAATTGCAGATGGGCCAAGGGAGAAGGAACACACAAGTCAAGAGAAACTTCCACGTGGACAAACATCTGGATAAAATGGTTGTAGGCAAAATGGCTATAAGAAACCCATTCTCACAGAGTAGGAAAACAGCAAGCAAGAAGATGGCAGCACAGATGTCACCATCTTGTGAAGCGATGCGATTCCTGGAAGAGGCGAGGCACGAAAGCAAGGCTTTGGAGAACAGCCCTTCTCCGTTCTATTGCTGTCAAGCTCAGATAGCTGGGATGCCTTCTAGAAGGAGGAGATAATCACTAAAAAAAGGGAAAAAATGAATCAGAATGAAAATTTCCATAGGGATGGAGGAAGCGACCTTCTATCACATCAACCAACAGTCCATCTCACAATTTCCATTTTGTGAAGAATCCCAGAACCACTTGGTGGGTCATCTAACCCAGCATGATCTATCTAACCCAACATGGTTGACACTGGCTGTGACTTAACCAAACGGTTTAGTGGTTCAGTAAGCAACCAACAAACCTCAAGACAGAATATTGCCCATTGCTTAAAGCTCCAAATATACCAAGGGTGGTTTGAGTGCTGGACTATGACTCTGGTGACCAGGGTTCAAATCCTGGTTCAGCCACATAAACTCATTGGATAACCTTGGGCAAGTCGTACTCTCTCAGCCTCAGAGAATGGCCATGGGAAACCCACCTCTGAAGAAACCTGCCTAGAAAACCCCATGATAGGTTCAGCTTACTGTAAATCAGAAACAACTTGAAGGCATACAACGACAACAAGGGCAACTGCCACAGGTCGGAGGGGGGCAACATTTCTGCCCCTTTAAGGACCACAGGGACCGCAAAAAGGCCAAAATTCTCAAAGAGAAGTGGCCACAAGTCTACTGCTAGTTTTGAAAAGCAGACTTTTTAAAAATGTTAAACAGTACAGCTATTTAAAACCCTGCCAGCTATTACTATGATACCTAGGGCTTCCAGGACAGGCAATTCCCTTTTTGCCAGAAAAACAGTGGTCCAAGAAAGGCTCCGAATCCAGCCTTACGGAGCAGAATGCAGCCCCAGGGTTGTCCTTCACCCATCCCTCCAGTTTACTAGCAGCAAACCCATTGAGTTCTAGTTCTCAAAGAGTCGGAAAAATGCCATCCATTCACAGAGGAAGGCAGCAAGCAGCTGGCTTGTGGGAAAAATCTCAATTTTCATACTACTGCCATTAAAATAAAACCTTGGGGTAGGAACAACCCATTTATAACATAACATGCTCAGTAGCCCCAGTATGCTGAATGCTTGGGGGAAGAGGGAAGGGAAAAGTAAAGGTGAAATGAAATAGAAAAAAAGAGGACAAGGCTGGGTAACAGGACCTTTGAAAAGGAACACTGCACACTACAAAATTTCACTGCAATGCCATTTGTCTCCATTTCCTCCTAGTTCCTCTTTCCCCATCCCTGGGGTCAACTACTCCTCTTGCAACTAAGCTTGGAAACTACTGGGAAAAGAGACCATGCTGCTTGAGGAATTGTAACATTTGTAGTCGAAACAATAACTTTTCCAATCTCTGCTCTTAGGATGCATTTGCATTGCAGAATTCATGCAGTTTGACCCCGCTTTAATTCCATAGGATGAAGCCACAAAAGTTAAAGCAATGTCAAACTGCATTACATCTGTAGTGCAGATGCAGCCTTAGTGTTTAGTCAAAAGGACCCCTGCCTACACTGGAGCACACAGATCTCCACAAGAACAGTCCTTTTGATACAGTCACTGTCAACATGGATCTTTTGGGTACTCACCATAACCTCATCTTCAGTTTCATCGGAGCTACTGATCAAAATGCTGGCAGGCTCTGCAAACAGATGAATGACAATCTGAGTTACAAGTGAGAGTGTTAGTACACTCTATGGAGGTGTTTTAACAAATATGGTTTGTTTGGGGAGAGTTTGAGAAGGGTTTGCTCAGGGCATTTCCATTTGTGATGCAACTGGAGTATAGGACGGGGGATACATGATTCAGCAGTACTACCTGCGCAAAGGACCTTTGAGTTTATTGTTGATCAAGAACTGAGTATAAAGTAGCATGATGTCCATATGAAACCTCCCAAGGTGGCTTGGAAAAACTACTCTTTTTTGGACTACATCTTCCAGAATCCCCCAGCCAACATGACTAATGGCCATACCGGCTGGGGAAATCATGGGAGTCCTACTCCAAAAATGCAACTTTCCCAAGCTCTCCTTCTGAAGACCTTGCATCTTGATTTCCTACCGGTTTCAGCATTCTCGGAAGGAGAGTTCTCCAGGACCTCAACAGAATTGATGAATCCTCTCTGCTCTTTCTCTGGGGTTGATGTTTGGGAAGGCAGAAGCTGTGAGCTCCTAGGAACCTCCTGGGCGTGCCTGCTGGAGGTTTCCCCAGCCTCATAGTCATGGTCTTCAACCTTCATGATCTTGGGGGAGGCCTGGATAGATTTTTCAGTCTGGCTCACTGGTCGCTTCACCGGGGAGATGATTGACGGGACCTGAAGAGCAAGAGAATAATGCGGATGTCAAAATCACCTTCAGTAGCTGTTCTCTACGGCTGCATCTGCACTGTAGAAATAATCCAAGTTGACATCGCTTTAACTGCCAGGGCCATGGAACTCTAGAAGTTGTAGTTTGGTGAGACATTTAGCCTCCTCTGTCAGAGAACTCTCATGCCACAACAAACTACAGTTCCCAGAATCCCATAGCATTGAGCCATGGCAGTTAACGTGTGTCAACCTGGATTATTTCTACAGAGTGGATGTAGCCTAAGAGGTCCATCTTGAAAGTAAGATGGGTGGCCAGCAAGGAGATTCAGAGCTACTTTTTTGGCGTGCAACTGACAGAATCCCATCTTACCATGGCCATTGGGTCATTCTTGGAAGTAAACATACATACATACATACATACAAGTTGTAACTGCAATATATCTGTTAAAGAACAGGTAGGGAAATCTCAGAACCAGGCACTAAATCCAGCCCTCATTTATTCCTATCCATCCCACAAGGTTACTCCCAGATGGCCATTTCCTCTTCCCCACGAAACCATTGTTTCAAGGTTTCCCAGCTTTTGTACCATGTTTTTCTTATTATAAAAAAGCCAAAAAAACCTTGCCTAAGACTAAGTTGTTGTTATTAGGGCTTTCTAGATTGGCAGGAAAGTGTGACATGAAGTTGCCTTTTCCTTAATGCTTAGCAGCTGCACCAAAGCCTTTAGATGGAGCTGCGCTGTTCCGCAGCTTTTAAAAAAGAAGCTGGGAAAAGCATAACCTTTTTAAAGGCGCTTCTTCTCCCCTAAAACGCAAAAAAAGCGTTTTCATGGCACACTTTCCCTTTTTCTCAGCTAAAGGCTAGAGTTTCATGCAGCCATGAACACACTTCTTTTTGCCAATCTAGAAAGCCCAACCGTTGTGTGCCTTCAAGTCATTTCCAACTTATAGGGACTCAAAGGTGACCCTATCATGGGGTTTTCTTGGCAAGTTTCTTCAGAGGGGGTATGCCATGGCCATCTTCTCAGGATGAGAGAGTGTCACTTGCCCAACCTCACCCAGTGGGTTTACATGGCCGAGCCAGGATTTGATCCTGGTCTCCAGAGCCAGACCCCAATGCTTAAACCACTACACCACACTGGCCCTACTAAAGAAAGGAGAGCCATGAATATACCAATATCGCAATAGCAAGTACATTTCTATACTGCTTATCGATGCACTTAAGCACTCCCTAAGTGGTTTACAATGTGTAAGCTGTGTAACGTATAATGTGTAAACTGAAGAATGAAGAAGCTGAACACGGAAGAAAGAAAGAGTCTTACAAAATTGCAGGGAACTTACAAATCCATGAGCTGTCTTTTTAAGTCTGATCTTATAGTTGGGAGAAATCACCTGCGTGTCTTGAGGCCTTGGCTGGCTTTTCTCCTCTGGCACAACTTCCTGTAACAACAACAACAACAACAACAACAACAGCTGAAATCATGTGTTAATGCTAACTTTAATGCATTGAAGTTGAACTGGGGATCCTTGAGGACTAGTCAAAGTAGCAAAGATAGAGTGTGACAATAAGGCTGCTTCCTAAAATCCAGACTCATCATCTCCTGCAGCTCTTTAGCTCCAGGTTTTTTGACCCGGTTCCCACGAATATCACACTCTGCCCACCCACAAGTGTTGCCAGGTTTTCAAAATAGCACTAAGGACTGTCACTATTCATGGCACACAGTGTTGACAATGAGGAAGCTGCCATTAACAAGCTTGCGTTCTACTTCAATATCAAATAGAAATATTGGTTTTAATTAGTCATGGATTTCTCTGCAAAACTATCATATTGCCCACATTCATAAAATACAGCCCACTGTATCCATGGATTCTGCATCTGTGGATTCAACCATCCGTGGCTTAAAAATAGTTTTTAAAATGATTTCAAAACGCAAATCTTGATTTTGCCATTTTATATAAGGGATACCATTTTATTGCCCC
The DNA here is from genome assembly GCA_034509955.1 of Urosaurus nigricauda. Lineage (NCBI taxonomy): Eukaryota > Metazoa > Chordata > Lepidosauria > Squamata > Phrynosomatidae > Urosaurus > Urosaurus nigricauda. The sequence continues at coordinate 5,299,616 of JAOEGL010000012.1, read as the reverse complement.
ATAGTGCTAAATGTGACTTGACCATCCATGGAGGAGATGCCAGCCAATACTGTAAGGCCATTGTGCTTGATTTCTGCCTTTATATAAAGGGCCCCCAGCCCAAAATACAGAATTTTATATTTTCTTATTTATTCTACATAACCATAAAAACTTTCCAACCATCAAATAAGGGACATTCCTTGCAATACAGGACACCTACCAATGCTTTGTTGTTGTTGTTGTTATCTGCCTTCAAGTCATTTCTGACTTAGGGCAACCCTAAGGTGCACCTATCACAGGGTTTTCTTGGCAAGATTTGTTCAAAGGGGGTTTGCCATTGCCTTCTCCTGAGGCTGAGAGAGTGTGACTTGTCCAAGGTCACCCAGTGAGTTTCATGGCAGAGCCGGGAGTTGAACCCTGGTTCTCAGAGTCATAGTCCAACACTCAAACCACTGTGTCTTGCTGGCTCTCACCTACCAATGCTATATCGATCTAAATATCCTAAAGGCACCAGATCCCTTGATCTTGGAAGCTAAGCAGGGTCATCTGTGGTTAGTATTTGGATGGAAGATTGCCAATGATTATAAGGTGCTTAAGGCTATATTTCCAACGAAGGAACTGGCAAAACCACCTCTGAGTATTCCTTGCTTGGGAAAACCCTACGAAACTCATGGGTTTGCCATAAGGTGACAGACGACTTGAAGGCACACACACAGACCCTGTAAGAAAGAAGCTTTCTGGCCCTCAAATAAGAGACATCCTTTACGAGAGACACCTGGCAACCCTACTTCCCACTCACCCAGCACCCTTAACTCACCGAATTGACCACCGGAGCAGGAGAAACAGCATAAGATATTGTGCAACAAACTGCATCTACGAGAAGAAGAGAGCAGAAGACATATCATTTGTTTCAATGATACCGAAAAATTGACCCTTGCAAAGTTTAATGTTTTGGGGTTTTTTAATGCCCCTTTTTAAGAGCCAAAAGTGGGCTCCTGACCACTTGGGGTTTATTTTATTTTTTCAGTTGTCCATGCAGCCCAGAGTAGCCCTTATATTAATCTACTGTACTACCTTATTGCTGTATTTTTTAAAAAGTGTCTAGAGGCGCCTCATAAACAGCCTAAACCGAGGATGAAAATTCTGTGCCCCTGTAGATGTTGTCAGGTTGCAAGTCCCAGTATCCCTAGTCAGCATAGCCAAGGCTGAGTTGCAATCCAAAAACAGGACTATCGCCTTTGTCCAGAGCAGTTCCTCTCAGTCCTAGCCTGGATTGCTATTTGTGAGGAATCATAGAACTTGCAATCCAACAACATCTTTTTTCGGTCATAGGCCAGCACAAGAGAGTGGGCTACATTCGATTATGAATTAGCAATAGCATTTAGCAACAGCATTCACATTTCTATACTGCTTAATAGTGAACTCAGCACTCTCTATGTGGTTTACAATCTCCAAACCAATAATAAGTTATCCTTGTGTTATCCTTATGTTTTAATTGAATGTACGCCACTCCCTTGTGCTGGTCTATGACCGTTATACACATTTATTCATATTCATTCATAGGATCAACATTAGCAATGCCTACTTGACTGCAATGAGCAAGAGCTGTTTAATATTCCATCAGCTTCTTCTGTTGCTTAACTCAAGCCAGTGACCACAATCCATAGAAGATGGAATGACCAAAAGAATTGGATTTCAACGTAGTTTTTGGAAATCTGCTTACCGTTCTCGCCTTTCACTCTCTTATAGAGAGCCTGGAGCTCACTCTTGACCTCTGCAAAGTTTTCTGTCTGGACTCGAAACCCCACCGCTGGCAGCTTCTCCTTCCTGAGCTCCTCCAGAGACTCCTTGATGAAAGGCTGCATGTCCATCACTTCTTGGTCCGATGCAAAGAGATTCATCTTCTCCACCAGCCGCTCGCTGGCCTCCATCCTCCTGACAATGCGCTCCGTGTTCTGCAACTTCTTCTCGACGTCTCCGCGCTCCTGGCAGAGCTGCTGGTCCACCTTCTCCATAAGGTCTTCCCCCTTCTTTTGGATCCACTGGATCATCTCTTCCACCTGGGCCCGGATCTGATCTCGGGTTTCGTTGCGCACCTTCTCCAACTGCTGCAACCTTTCGTGGATGGAGCAACGGGCATTCTCATAGCTCTTCCTCTTCTCCGTCAGGTCCTCCTTCATCCTTCCCAGCTCCTCCTTCCGGTTTTTGATTTCCACATGGATGTTGCTGTAGAGCTTGGCGTTGTAGTGTTCACCATCAAGAAGGGCGCAGGAACAACACAACGGTTTGTGGCACCCTCGGCAATAGATACTGTCAACACAAGCACGGCATTAAAACTAAAGAGGATTGTTTCATATTTGGGCCTTCTCATACCCTGTACATCATCTCTCTTACTGCCGTTGTTGTTGGTTTATATGTACATGGTGCTTCACAAGTACAGTTGGCCCTCCATATCTACAGATTCTGCCATCCACAGCTTGAAAATATATCTCTCTTCTCCAAAAAAGTCGAAGAAGTAAACCCTGATTTTGTATAAGGGACAGCATTTCACTATACCATATTATTTAGTGGGACTTGAGCATCCACAGATTTTGGTATCCACATGGGGTCCTGGAATCAAATCCCAGCAGATACAAAGGGCCAACTGTAAAACAACAGTCAGTCCTGGCAAAAGCCGATCATCTTAAATATACGTACATACATATGCATGTGTGTATGCGCACACAAACACACACACACATATATATATGGGAAGGAAAGCATAATACAAGTATAGAACTATGCAATACAATTGAAACAGATTGCTCAGATAAACAAACAATATAATATAAAGCAAACTGACAAACACATGTAATCAAAATATACAAAATTATGAAACAATATTAAATTAAAACGTCAAAAGTGATGGAAACCTTGCCTAGGTTTAATGGCTGAATTATAATAATGTAAATTTTATCTTTTCTCCCCATACCCTTCTATTTCTTATGTTTATGTTTATTTCCTTTACATTTTTACTTTCTTTCCTTTCTTCTGGAGGGAGGTTAAATGACTTTAATCAGTTTGGGGGAAAAAAGAAGGCACACGATAATAACAACAAGTTTTAACACGGCACTGGAACGAAACCAATACTGGCACTAATCTCCCACAACTAGGATGCCGCACAGCAGCTGCAGCTGCACTGAAGAAATAATCCAGGTTGACACCACTTTAACTGCCTTGGCCCAATGCTATGAAATTCTGGGAGTTGTTGTTTCATGAAACATTTCGCCGTCTCTCTCAGAGAGCCCTGGCATTCCAACCAACTACAGATCCCAAAATTCTAAAGCACTGAGTCAAGGCAGTTAAAGTGGTGCCAATCTGGATTATTTCTGCAGTGCGGATGCAGCCAGTAGGCAATTACCTTACAAGCTGGCTGTTGTGGGCAGGCTCAGAACAGAAGAGGTGGCTGGATTTCCTTGCCCCCTCCAGGAAACTCTGGGAGGTATCGTTCTTCAGGTCGCTCAGCTTCTGGGCCTCGTGACTCTTCTGCTTCAGGTACCACTGGTGGGCTTCGTAGCAGCTCGTGCAAAGGAACTCCTCGCACTCGGAACACCAAAACTCTGCTGCGCTCCGGCAACGATCGCACACCAGGTCTTGGCCAGTGGCGATCTTCTGGTAGGTGTTTAGTTTAGCCTGCAGGTGGGCAAAGAGCAGGTTGTCTTGCAAAGGGACCCCACTGGCCCTTTGGATGGAAATCCCGCAGACGGGACACTGGCTGATGGGCTTGTTCTCTTCCAAGCATTCCAGGCAAAGGGTGTGAAGGCAGGGCAGGAGCTTGGGGTTCTTGGCTTCTCTCCGGCATTTCTCGCACAACAGGAATTGGAAGTCTTCCTCCATGGCCTGGGAAAAGGAAGGGGAAAAAAGCAGGTGAGGCTCAAGGATCGTCCAAAGTGAAGGGATTAAAGTTTGGAAGTGTCTGTTTTCAAAGTGCTTTTATCATTTTCAATAGCATCCTCCTTCTGTTAGCAAGTGATCTGTTTAAATATTCTGATAGTTTAATTCTGTTTTAATGGTCACTTGTGTATGTTTTTCATTGTACAGTGCTCTCTCCACATTTGCTGGGGTTAGGGGGTGAAGGACACCCGGGAATGTGGAAAAAACCCAAATAAAAAACCCTATCCTTTTTACCTAAGAGAATTATTATTATTATTATTATTATTATTATTATTATTATTTTCCCACCTCTCCCTACGGATTGAGGCGGGATTACAGCACTAAAACATACATATTTACAACAATAAAATAGATTACCTTATAAAATACAAATCTAAAAATGTAACAACTATCTAATTACATTCCAACAGAACAGAGGGGAATACAGGAGTCTCTTATAGGAGCTCAGATGGATCCTCTATTATTATTTTCCCAAAACTGGAACTCATTAAAGAACAGTACAATTAAAAGAATACAAAAATAGTATGTTAATAAGGAACTGAAGTATCACAATATTAAAACAAGTTACATGTTAAAAGAATAAAACACAATATAAAAAATTAAAATGTTAAAAAATACTTTTAAACTCTATGGTCAACACTTGCCAGAAGTTGCTCATAGAATCTTGCTGGATTCTATTGGATTCTTGGCCATAGAATTGCACCGGAGTGTTCTCTCTAGGAATCTCTAGGTCCTCCAGTGCAACTCCGTGGTCAACATCTGCCAGACATTGGCCAAAGAACTGCGCTGGCGGAGCTACAAATACCTAGTGGAGTGTTGTCAGTCCTTCGGTGCAACTTTTGGTTAAAGTTGTCCATAGAGTTGCGCTGGAGGACCCAGATATTCCTAGAGATAATATATGAATAAAATCCCTGAATCATCATAGACACAAAAGTCAAAGCCACAAATGCGGAGGGATTAGTGTACACAAAATGCCGTACGCGGTGGGCACCTGAAACCAAAGCTTGGAAAAGTTACCATTTTAGTCCAAAACTGGCAATACAGGCTGGGGAATTCGGGACATTATAGCCCAAATATATATACAGTACTCTCTTCCCTTCATATTTGCGGCTTTGATATTTGCGGATTCGATTATTCACGGATTTGATTGATATGTTCTCTCTAGGAATATCTAGGTCCTCCCGTGCAACTCTACGGTCAACTTTAACCAAAAGTTGCACTGAAAGACCTAGAGATTCCTAGAGAGAAGACTCTACTAGGCCTTTGTAGCTCCTCCAGCGCAGTTCTATGGTCCATGTCTGCCGGACGTTGACCACAGAGTTGCACCGGAGGACTTAGATGTTCCTAGAGAGGTGTTTTTTGTTATTTGCAGTTTTTCCATATTCACGGGGGTCTTGTGCCCCTAACCCTAGCAAATATGGAGACAAGTGTGCATATATGCGCTTAACTAGTCTCAAACAGAACTAACTAACCCACTCAGACAACCAACCCAATTCAAAATGAGTAAGAAATTAGACTAGCTTTCCTTTATCTTCTAAATAAGCACTTCCCGAGATTTGCAGATTTCTGCCCAAATGAGAGGTAAGAAACTTGCGAGTGTTTATCTTGAAAAAGAAATGAATGGAAGAGAAAGCCAAACTTGTTACCTTTATCCATCCAAGGCTTAGAGCTACAATATCTAACATGTCTGAGTTTGTTTCGTTGTTCCTAACCGCTGCTACACATCCTTTTGTGTTTTAATCAAAATGCTTTGCCAATTATTCACAACACAGCAACACAAACCAAGGCAATGAGCCTTGATACTTTTCGGTGACTCTCCTCCACAAGGGCTGCGTTCACACTGGAGAAATAAACCGGTTTAAGTGCCATGGCTCAATGCTGTGAAATTCTGGGAATTGTAGTTTGTTGTGGGGCCCACAACAAACTACAATTCCCAGAATTTCACAGCATTGAGCCATGGCACTTAAACCGGTTTATTTCTCCAGTGTGAACACAGCCAAGGAGACCAAGGTTCAAATCCATGGAAACCTATTGGCTGCTCCTGAGTAAAGTCCCATCCACACTGCAGAAATAACCCAGTCTGAGACTGCTTTAACTGCCCTGGCTCAATGCTAGGGAGTTCTGGGAACTGTACTTTTGTGAGACATGGAGCCACCTCTGTCAAAGAGCTCTGGGGCCACAACAAACTACAATTCCCAGGATTCCCCAGCACTGAGCCAGGGCAATTAAAGTGGTCTCAAACTGGATTATTTCTGCAGTGTGTCTTGGACCTAAACTCTTATGGCTGCCTCTGCACTGCAGAAATAATCCAGTTTGACACTACTTTAACTGCCATGGCTCCATGCTATAGGAATCCTGGGATCTATAGTTGTGTGAGACAGTCAGCCTTCTCTCTGGTGCCACAGGAAACTACAGATCCCAACGTTTCCTATAGCATGGAGCCATGATAGATAAAGCGGTGTCAAACTGCATTAATTCTACAGTGTGGCAGCAATCAAAGGGGCAGGACCTCAGTCCCTCTACTCTGCACGTCGGAACGGGGGGCCAATACACGTGTCTTTGACCCAGGAGGGGCTCCAGATGCTGCATTTTTTTGCAGAGAAAAATAAAATATATTAAAACATCCATGGCAGGAAGGTGGGAGAGGGATAAAGGGGATTATTGCCTTGATCCAAAGGACCTGCCTTGAAGAACAAACCTGGATCTTTTCCTTATTCGTCCCCCTCTTCCTAAAAACTGGGACTGGGCTCCTCTGATCCGGATCGAGACCACAAAGAGCGTCCACACACAACAGCAGCTTCTAGGACTCTCTGGCTCAGCTTGAGTTTCATTTTCTCCTCCTCGACCAAAAAAGAAGAAGAAGGCTGGGCTCAGCTGCTGGAGAGGAAAGAAGGATGCTGGGATGGAATGGGCTGGCCCTGGACTGGACTGGAGGGAGGTTTGAAAAGAAGGGAGGGAGGGAAGGAAAGAAAGAAAAAAGAAAGGGAAAAAGAAAGGGAGAGGAAAAGAGAGAGAGAAGGAAAGAGAGAGAGAGAGAGAAGGAAGGAAAGAAAGATAGAGGGAGAGAGAAGGAAAGAGAGACAGAGAGACAGAGAGAGAAGGAAAGAAAGAGGGAGAAAGAGAGAGAGAAGGAAAGAGAGGGGGAAAGAGAGAGAAAGAGGAAAAGAGAGAGAGAGAAGGAAAAAGAGAAAAAGAAAGGAAGAGGGAGAGAGAGAGAGAGAGCGGGGGAAGGAAGGAAGGAAGGGGAGAGAGACAGAGAGAGGAGGAAAGGAGGGAGATAGAAAGAAAGAGAGAAGGAAAGAGAGAAAGAGAGGGGGGAGAGAGAGAGAGATAAAGAGGAAAGGAGATAGAGAGAAGGAAAAAGAGAAAAAGACAGAAAGAAGAAAGAAAGAAAGAGAGAGAGAGAGAGAGGGAGAGACAGAAGGAAAGAGAGAAAGAAATAGGGGGGAGAGAGGGGAAAAGAGAGAGAGAAGGAAATACTATTGGTTTTTAGGATGTGATATTGTGCTGTCAGTTTTGTTTACCTTGTTTTAATCTCTGCCAGTTTAATTTTAAGGGGTGGGAGGCTGGAACTGGGTTATAGGAATTGATTTTTAATTGTGATTGTTTTAAACTTTGTTGTACCCCGCCCCGATTGCCTGGACAGAGGGGTGGGTTATAAATAAAACTTATTATTATTATTACTATTATTATCATTATTAAAAAGAAAGAAAGAAAGAAAGAAAGAGGGAGGAGAGTGATTTGCTGTGGCATCAGAGCTCTCCAGCAGAGAAGGCTCACAAAGGCCACATTCCCACCTACAAATAAATCGCTTTGTGAACCAAATCAATGGATCGATTCGGCAGCAGGGCGTGGTTCACACTACATTTGCCCCGATCGCATTTTCTTGCTGCAAAATCAAATCAAATAACCCACTTGTGGTTCACATTCACGAATGAATCGATTCAAAATGGACCCGCTCTAGCCAGCTAAAAGGCAAATTTAAAATCGATTCCGATCCACATTTGGTTCACGCTTGCACGGAATTAATCTATCCAAAAAGACGCTGAAAAAATAGCGTCAAAAAGACGCGGTTTAAATGGGTCTAGCGCATGGCCCCTCTCTCCAAATTGCTTCAACGATTCAGTTCAAGTGTGAACCAGGGTCATTTAAACTGGTTCAAACCAATTTGCGAGCCGGTTTAAAAGATCGTGGGAATGAAGCCAAAGCTACAATTCCCAGAATTCCAGTGCATTGAGCTATGGCAGTTAAAGTGGTGTCAAACTACATTATTTTTACAGTTAATCCTCGACTGTCTGATATGTGGAGGAAAAGAAAACATGCCTTTGGTTCCCCAGATGTTTTGGACTTCATATCCCATCGTTCCTGACTCTTGGCCAACTTGGCTGGGGCTTCTGGGATCGGAAGTCCAAAACATCTGGAAGACCAATGGTGAGTGAGCACAAGGTCCACAAAAGCCTATCTCTTTTCCTCCATATATCAGACAGTCCAGGATTAACCAATCTCAAACCAAATCCATTCAAATGTTTTGTCGCCAAGCCAGTTTGGCCCTGGGGCAAACGTTCCTTTGCTTTCACTTTTGCTGTGCCTATGAGCACTATTTTGGGTGTGGTAGTTGATTCTTCTGTTTGCTCTGGATCATGCCAAACATGCAAGAACAAAACAAAAATGCAAAGTATTTTGGTCAGAAGTATGACAAATAGGTTTCGGTTTACAAGAAAGAGGGTGAACAGAGCCAACAGAGAGCAAGGGAGAGTAATGAGAGAGCATAGAGGCTTCAGAGTCAAAGGACTCTTTCACACGGGAGGAATTTCTCCCAACTTCGAATGCAGCCAATGCGAATTCACATGAATTCGCTTGTTTAGCGAATTTACGTGAATCTCCATTGCATTCGGAAGGAGTTCGGAATGACTTCCTATTACCTGAAAATGACCCCTCCTTGCCCAAAATTGCGTGAGAAGCTCTAATTCGCAATAATGTGAAACCCCACGATTGCGTTTGGATTGCCCTTGGATTATACAGTACTTCCAATTTCCCACGTCTGAAAGAGTCCAAAGTGGAGGTGGGTTCTTCCCCGTTGTCCCTCCACTGCCACCAAAAAGGAGTGTCTCACTTCTCTGGCACCAAGGCTGTATCCACACCACAGAAATAATCTGAGTTGACACCACTTTTAGTATGACTAACAGGTTGGGAACCACTGGACTACACAATGATAACGCTGTGATTCCAGTATTACCATCACAGTTGTGCCCTATGGAATATTGGGATTTACAGTGCGGAAGCTGTGTGGTGTCATGGTAAGTAAGATGCCTCTCTGAAGATGCCAGCCACAGATGCTGGCGAAACATCAGGAATAAACTCTTCTAGAACATGGCCACACAGCCCGAAAAACCCACACAAAAAAACTATGGATGCTGGCCACGAAAGCCTTCGACTTCACAGATTTGATTCCCAGAATCCGCTGAACACATTTGCCATATTTTTTTTCATGTAGGCTGGCTGGTTTTGAGAGTTGTATAGTGGGCAATTGATATCCGCTGGGTTTTGGTTCCAGGACCCTCCATGGATCCCAAAACCTCATGAAATACAAAGCTGTGGTCCCTTATATAAAATGGTAAAATTAACCTTTGTTTTTTGGAATATATATATAGTCCAAAAAACAAAGGTTAATTTTACCATTTTACCATTTTAATTTTACCATTTTCCATTTTAATTTACCATTTTAATTTTACCATTTTCAAGCCATGGGTGGTTGAATTTATCGATAAATCATCCATGGATATACAGGGCCAACTGCCAAAAAGGCAAGTTCTTTATATTTAAAGGCATAGTTTTTAAATTAGCACTAATGCTATAGCGTTCATTCTTACAAGCAATGATGAAGTGCATTCCCACTCCAAGCACATTTCAGGAGCCATAGCCTTTAATGTACTGGAGTTGTAAAGCCACATGGTGCCGCTGTCCAAGTGACAGTTCTTTCTCTTGCAGTTGAAAGGGTGGGAATGATACTGAAAGTTTGCAGGAAACTAACTGCCTGGGTGGGGAAGAACTTTTTCCTTCTTCAAAAAAGAAACTAACAAGAACACACCATTGTATCTTTCTGTGAGGAGCCCATACCATAAGATCTGAAGAAGAGCATGATGGCCCAAGAGGAGGGTGAATTGCCAAGCCACCCACCCAGAGAAAAACTGGTAAGAGTCAGGGGTTTTCTTGCAGTAAGAAGGCTGTCCAGAACATGAATTGAATCAGCCTTGGCAGAGATTTGCCAGCAAGGGAGTTTCAGATCATGGACTTTGGCAGGTGTAGAAGAAACGCAACATTTTTGCTCCACTTTCCTACCTTGGGAAGCGATAAAGTAATAGGAAGTGGGAGAATCAAAAAAAGAAAATTGAGAATTGAGAAGGAAGTCAAGTTAGGGGGATATTTCAGAGTGAAACTAACAGGATCAGCCTCTCCAACATTTCATAGATGGATTACAAGATGTGTTTAGCTAAACTACAGGGCCTTTTCACACGGGGGTCCTTTCTGTGGTCTGCCAAAATTGGGGATTTGGGGGCTGTACAGAGCTCCCCTAAGGGGTGACCTGCAGCTGCCCCTTTTAAAGCCAGGTCGGGGCTGTAGCAACTGCATGCCGCAGCCCCAATCTCACCTTTCTGGAGCGCAAAAAGGAGCCGCAAAAAGTGGCATCATTTTCTGCATTGTGGAAAGGGCACCATAGCTGCCAGAACTGTGGCTTTTCCATGCTCCTTTGGTGTTGCATCATGTAGACACAGTGCCAGAGGAGGGCCGCGATGCTGCCCGCTGTGTGATGCGGCGCACAGCCTCATGCCAGCCTGGGGGCAGAGTCGAGTCATGCATCATGTGGACCCCATGCCCCTACGCCACCCCCAGGCCAGCCTTAATGGCCAGTCCGTACATCTCTTTATCACGTGGGGTTTTTAACCTGCTATTCAAAGTAGAGAATAGAGGTTTTGGTAATAATTATTGCACAATATCGTGGCTGTTTCGCTGCTGCTCTGCATTGATGGGGAACATTCGTGAATAAGGTCCCCAAAAAACAGAATGGCATTATTCCCTCCTGCACCACTCTGGAATTACAGTATAGCACCTGTTCGTGCCCAAACCTCATTGCACTGCTTTTGCAGCTTTTTCTTTCCTTCCCTGCCCTCCCAAAAGGGGGAAAACTTTGGGAAGGAGGCGCAGGAGGAAGAAGGAAAGGAGATAGGTATGTGTGTGTGAATTAGAGAGATTGGGTTGCATCTGCACTGCAGGAATAGCACACCGCTTTAACTGCCATGGCTCCGTGCTATGGAATTCTGAGATTTGTAATTTGGTGAGACATTTACGCTTGCCCTGTCAGATAGCTCTGGTACCACCACAACTCCCAGGGGTTCTACAACTCCCAGGGGTTCTGGTGCCACAACAGACTTCCCAGAATTCCATAGCATTGAGCCATGGCCATTGAAGTAGTGTCAAACCATATTATTGCTGCAATCCAGGTACAGCCGACAATAGCTTCCACCTAAATATTAGGAAGCACCTCCTAGCAGTAAGAGCAGTTCAATAGTGGGAAAATGCTGTCTCAGAATATAGTCAACTATCCTTCTTTGGAGACTTTTAAACAGAGGCTGGATGGCATATGTTAGAGGTGCTTTGATGGTATATTCCTACATGGCAAGGGGTTGGACTGGATGGCCTTTGGGATCTGGCGACCAGATGTCCTCCTTTTCCCTGACATGACTTACATTTCAACCTTCTGTCCAGGAGGAATTCCAAATTACCTTCCCTTTTGAGCATGACTATGAAGTGTGAATTTATATTCATATTCATGTTTTAGCATTTATTTTGTAACGTCCTACGTTTTTCTTGAATGTACGACATTTCATGGTGCCTCGTCCTCCTTCGTGGTTATGAGATCACCCTGTCTCTTCCAACTCTATAATTCTATGTTGCTGGACTTCAACTCCCATCAGACCTAGCCAGCATTGCCAATGGTGAGGAATGCTAGGAGCTGCATTCCAACCATATTTGGAGAGCTGTATGAACCCCACTATTGTAATCCAATTGCTTTTTCCTTTTCCCATCCCAACCCCATAGGAGATGGATGAAGAATTCCAGTTTCTTTGGTGTGAGGAATGCCAGTCAGAGGTTCAGAACCCCAAACTCCTGCCTTGCCTTCACAATCTCTGCACTGAATGCCTTCAGGAAACCAAACACACTGGCCTCTGTGTTACCTGTCAAGCCCCGCATTCCCGAAATGCAGAAATCCCTGAATTTCAGAACAACTTGCTTTTCTCAAAGCTGCAAGCCACCTTGAGCATCTACCAGAAGATCATGGAGGGGAAAGATTTAACCTGCGACTGTGAGAAAGAAGGCCAGTTGTGGTGCTCAGACTGTGCGTCATTCCTCTGTCTCACATGTTTTGAAAGCCACCAGAGATTCCTAAAGGGAGAAAACCATGAATCCAGGCTCCTGAGGGATATTCGGGCAGAAACAAGCCAGACATTTCTCTTGTGGAACAGGAACAAGAGTGTGCTCTTCTGCCCCAAGACAGGACACGCAAAAAAGATTCTAAGGTAGGTGGTCTTCAGCTTCAGGTCCAGAATACTCTGGGAGCAGCCTGGAGTATTCTGGCCAGAGATTGGTGTCACTGGGGTGGTGGTGGTGGGAACTGGCTGCGTACCCATCCAAACCACTGGTGAAATCACTGTAGCCTCTGTAGCAACCTCCAGAAATACCTTCAAGGTCTGGCATGAGAAAAGTAATACCAGACTTTGATGGCAGAACTTGAGAGTGTAAGAAAGTGCCCTTTCTCACTCGCCCAGTAGCCATAACAGTCCTTCTGGGTGTCCTACCAGATGACAGCTCCCTTTGGGATGTCACCCAGTGCAGTCCTTACCTCCTGCACCTCTCTAATGATGCCACTGCCTAAGACTAGTAGTATTTTACCAAGCCTGCACTTGGGAAATATATGCACCGAGAGATGCGATTCTACTCATCAGCCACGGATCTTAATTGTACAGTCAGCCCTCTCTATCCACAGGCTTTGTTGACATCCATGGCTTGAAAATATTCAAAAATAATATATATTCCAAAACGCAAACTTTCATTTTGCCATTTTATATAAGGGATGCCATTTTACTATGCCATTGTATAGTGGTCATTTTACTCATTGGGGTTAGGGGTGAAGGACCTCCGTGAATGTGGAAAACCCACAAATAAAAAAGAGACTATCCTTTTGACCTGTATAAAAACTTCTCTAGGAATCTCTAGGCCCTCCAGTGCAGCTCTGTGGTCAACATCTGCCAGAAGATGATCATAGAATCATGCCAGAGGACCTACAAAATGCCTAGAGAAGTGTTTTCCCTAGGAACTTCTAGGTTCTCCAGTTCAACTGTATTGTCAACTTCTTGCAGAGTTGCACTGGAGGACTTAAGAGATTCTTAGAGAGAACATATTAATCAAAACCACAAATAATCAAATCCAAAAAAATCAAAGTTGCATATGTGGAGGGCAAACTTTATTTAATCAAACTTGAGCATCCGAGGATGTTGGTATCCATGGGAGGTTCTGGAACCAAACCCCAGCAGATACCAAGGGCCACCTGTATTTGATTCACAGCATCTACTGCAAAGAATGCCAGCAGTTCTTGTGCTGCACTTGTGCAGTGCTGGACTTCGGGCATGTGGGGAAGCAGTGTGATATCAGAGAAGAAATCCAGAAGAGGCAAGAAGAACTCCAGAGCATGAGCATGGAGTTGAAGGAGAAGAAGCAGAGCTTTGAGAACACCCAGACCAACCTCAAGGAACAGCGCAGGGAAATGGAGGATGTAAATCAGAAGACCAAAGAACAAATCCGTCAAAAGGTGGAGGAGATGGTGCAGGTGCTGCGAGAGAAGGAGAGAACATTTCTAGAGGAAATTGAGGAGCAATATAAACAACAAGCCCAAGATGTGGAGTTGAAGCTGCAGGACTTGGAGGGTGTGCTTAAGAGATTGGACTCCGGTGTAAAGCTGGTGGAGAAGATGGACCGCTATGCCTCTGACCGGCAGTTCTTGGAGATGCATCCCTTCATCCGAGGCTCTCTGGAAAACCTCAAACAGAAGCAACCACCAGCTGTGGACTCCCAGATCCAAGCGGGGAACTCTGTAGAAGTTAAGAAACAGCTCCAGGCTTTGTTTGAAAGGGTGACCAAAGACAAAGGTAAGACCCCCCTGCTGAAAGAAATGGATGATATTTGGTCATGGCTGTGGTTGAGGTTGGGTAGGATGATGAAGGAGCATTTCCAACTCAAGAATAGTCCTGCTTTGTCGGCGGGAGGCTCCAGGTTCAAATCCTGACATCACAAAGGAAAATGCACAAAGCTAGGAAGTGGCTGCTTAGACCTTAAAGAACTGATGCCAGTTACATTTAGACCACAGCTGGGGAAAGTTTGGCACATAGGCCAAATGGATTCCCCTGCCCCTTTCGCAGCTCACTGGGATAACTCCAAATTAATTAATTCTACCTAATTAATTCTTTTTAGGCATAAAATCATCCCATTATCATCCAAACCACTGTCCATTAGAGCGACAGAATGAAAATTATCGCCCACCCCTGATGCAGTTAGCCAGCTCTGCAATGGACAATGCTAGGCTGGAGTGACCAAAAGTTTTATTTTTCATTAGAAATGGTTTCGTTTGTTCGTATTGGTGCAACATGTGTGCGTCAACAGACATGTGTAGAAAGAAACATGGGCAAAAAGGCCATGCAATGCACATCTATGTTCCTTCAAGTCACCTGTGAATTAATTTGTGAATTAGTTTCTTTCATTAGGTGCATAAAATGTTGTCTTAATTTAATAATATAGATACTCAAGCTGAGGTGTGACAAACAAGGCTTTTGCATATGTAGCCTAAAAAAGAATTAAAACTGTTCCAGTATCCCATTCTTAAAAGTCATCACTTTATATTCTTTTTTTTTAGAAGATGTCCCACCGACAATTGAAATGACACCTGAGCAGGTGAGATGTTGTTATGTGGTTGAACATCAGCTTGGCAACCTCCAGATAAATTGGACTGCAACTCCCATCATCCCCAGCTGCTGGAAGATGATAGGAGTTGTGGTCCAATATATTCTGAGAGCACCAGACTTTCTGAAGACTCCAGTGTGTGTGTTTTATGTGTGTGTTTTGTGTGTCTATGTTTATTAGGTCAGCTACCATTGAAAAATGGCTTTTGAAGCTAATCGAAATGGTAAAGTTAGATAAGCTAACAGCATACATAAACCACAAATCAACAGAAAATATTGAAAAGGATTGGGCTCTGGTGATAGGATCTTGTGAAAAGGTACGGAAAAACCAAGGGTTTATAAGACACAACAGAAGAAAAGAATATATTGAGAGTCTTTCTAGTATCCTTTTGCTACGCGGTTATGACATGAAGTGATTTATAAATATTCAGAAATCAATGGGAAAAAAGCGTATTAATTCCCAGAAACTCAGGGAAACTAATGGGAAGTGAACGTATGTGTAGGTGTAGTGGTAGTGGTATTATTTTGTTGTGTTGGTGGTTGTTGTTGTTTTATGGTGTGTTATATTATTGTACGTTTGTATATGGTGTATAAGGTATGTCACGTATGTTATTTTAATAAGAAAATTTGTAACAATAAAATGTAAATAATACTAATACTACTAATAATAATACTAATACAGTAATAGGGTCAGCTGCAAATAGTCCGTTGTGCATGGTTACCATGAGCAAAGGAACCAAAGAACTCAGGGACAGACTCTTAAAGTTTATTGCTTTGTCCCTCTCCTCTAGGGCCATTTTGTAAAGGGGCCAGCTAAAAGGACGCATGTAGAAGAAGAAAGGGCCACTCCGACCCCACCAAAAGCAATCAAAACTGAATGGGAGGCAAGTGAAGGGGTGGAAGAACCAGTCAGCCCTGCCAGCTGCAGTTTGCTGGAACAACCGGGGACCAGCTCTGAATCTGCAGGATGTGGCTGGGCCCCAAGAAGCGAAGATAACACAGAAGGAAGCACCATCAGTTACCAGAGAAGAGACAGGTCATCTACGGAGATCTCCGATGCAGGTAGGGAAGGGGCTAAAGGGAAAGACAGCCTCAGGTGCTATCAACAAAATGGCTGCCTCAGGTGCTTTCAGCCTCAGGCAAACCCCGTCTGAACAAATCTTGCCAAGGAAACCCTGTTTGCCTTCGGGTTGCCATAAGTCAAAAATGAGTTCAAGGCACACAACAACAATGGGGCACTCGGTGCCTTCTCACCATAGAAATAATGCAGTTTGACGCGACTTTTAAGTGCTGTAGCTCCACTTTACGGAATCCCAAGATTTGTCATTTTACAAGATCTTTAGCCTTCTCTCCCAAAGAGTGCTGGTGCCTCACAAAACTACAGACCCAGGGATTCTGTAGGATGATGCCATGGCAGGTAAAGCAAGGTGAAAGTGCATCATTTCTGCAATGTAGATGCCTCCTAATGGTGGGTATGGATATACTCCGTGGGAGATTTGTGAGGCACTATCATGGATGGATGTAGGCAATCTCTCTGTTCTTCCTGTCGGGGAGAGGAAAGTGACCGTACTGCATTAACATCTCCTGCCTTTTCTTGCAGGATTGCTGCAACTGGGAGGTCCTGCTGCTGCCCAGGATGGGCTAGAAGGACTCTCTACAGAGGAATGGTATATTTTAAGGGTCCAGCCACCATTCCAAGTCAGGCAATCCACTGCTACTGAAGTGCTCCCAAGCACGTCATCTTCTCCTGCATTGGACATATCTCTTGCAGGGTTCTGTGAACCTGGACAGTCTTCAAGGCAATTGGACATTGGCCAAGAAGAGTTATATTTTCGCGGAGAGCCATACACAGAGCCACTACCCCTACCAGTGGAAGGACATTATGCTGAGGACATTCATCCTGATCCTAGCGGTGCTAAGCTGTTGCCTGAGAGTGGCCAGAACATTGGGTTGTCTGAAGACGGGAGTGACAGGACAACAGTCAACACAATGGAGGAAGAAGAGGAGCAGGAGGAGCAAGGGGGCCATGATCGTCCCCCAGCCGGGGACCTCAGGTTCCAGGAGCCACCCTCAGAGGCCGAAGGGCACCAGGAGGTTGAGGGATGGTACAGTTGTGGTCCAACACTCTTCTCACATCCCCAAAACTCCCACCTTTCAGCACGATTGCCCCAGTGTATGTCTCCGCTTTGGGCTCCAGTGGACCGTGGGTGGCTAGAAGGGTTCCAGTCATGGCAGGATGCTTTCGTGGAAGTTCTCCGCGTTCTCTATGGATATTTGGGCACCTCAACAGTGCAGATGCAAAATATGGAGGATGCCATAGTAAGGCCATATATTATCATGGCAGAGGAGATGAAGAAAGTGCATGAGACTCTGGCGTCTCTCATGGACCTGGGGAGGAATATGCAGGATGAGATCAACCAGACATTCCTCTTGGTCCAAGAATTGATACACTTGGAAGATGTTGCTCCTGGGAGGTATGGTAACAGGCGAGGGCAGAGAGTCAGACAGCGTGGAGGCAGGGGGAGGCAGCGTGGAGGTTGGAGGAGAGGTGCGTTACAGTAGTCAGTGCCAGGCAGGTACTGCCACTACTGTTATTTTCATCATGCTCTCCCACTCTTCCTGGAGATCTCCAATCTCCCTTATTCAAAATGCTTGGGACCTGAAAAGTTTTGGGTTTCAGGTGGGGTTTTTTAGATTTGAAATATTTGCATATACATCATGAGATCTCTAAGCAGGACATTCATTTATGGTTTGTTGTTGTTGCTGTTGCTGTGTGCCTTCAAATCATTCCCGATTTATGGCGACCCTAAGGCAAATCTATCATGGCAAAACTTTTTAGGTCTGTCTTGCAATATAAGAATGATTTGAGCATACCACCAGTTGTGTGCTTTCAGCATCATTTAGCTAGTGGACCCACATAAATGCACTACCTGACAGCACATTTCAATGTGTGTGTGTACCTTCCAGTCATTTCCAGTTTATGGTGACCCTAAGGCACACCTATCATGGGATTTTCTTAGCCAGATTTGTTCAGAGGAGGTTTGCCATTACCTTCCCCTGAGGCTGAGAGCATGTGACTTGCCCAATCAGTTTCATATCACACAAAGGGAATTGGAAGTATAATCCAATGGCAATCTGAATGCAATCATGGGGTTTCGTGTGATTGCATGAAAGCTGATCACACATTTTGGGGCAAAGGGAAGTCCTTCTGAACGCAATCATGGGGTTTCGCGTGATTGCGTGAGAAACTATCACACACAATTTCAGGCACTGGGAGGCAATTTTGGGCAGTTTTGAACGCAATGCAGTGTCAATACACAATCACGTAAATTCGCTGAACTAGCGAATTTACTCAATTACGAACTGGCCTCACTTCCATTTCTTTCGAAATTGAGAGAAATTCCTCCCATGTGATAAACTCCATAGCTGAGCTGGGAATCAAATCCTGTTCTCCAAAGTCATAGTCCAACACACAAAGCACTATACACCTTACAAATAGCCTGAAGGTAATTTTGTACACAATATTTTTAATAGCAAAAGTGTCATTAGCTCAGCCACCTATGGGGGCAATTTTGGATTTTGCAGTATTTTGGAATTCTGGATAAGGGAGACTCAACCTGTTTAGCTAGGGCAGAATTCAGAGACGCAGCCATCAATATGCAAGTGATCTTGTAGCACCTTTGGAACTAACTGTGCAAAAGAAGTTGTAGCATGAGGCTTCTGTGTTAATGGCTCCCTGATATACTACATATATTATAACCCTGGCTAACATGCCAGCCTCACAAGGATTCTCTTGGCCAGTTTATCACATCTTCTTTCTGCTTCCCAGCCAGCACACACCACATTCCCAAATTCCCTCGACCCTTCAGTTGGTCACCCACCCACCCTGGCCTTAGGCAACATCTTTCCTCCTGGTTAAAACTGAACTTGTCATCATACCCACATGTTTTGCATTTCTATGGCTATTCATACCGTCTGATTTTAAAGGGCACCAGTTCACTTAATGCATTTGAGGAAGCAAACCAAGGCTGCATCCACACTGCAGATATAATCCAGTTTAACATCATTTTAACTCTTGTGGTTCAGTGCCATGGAATTCTTGGTACTGTTGTTTGTCGTGGCAGTTCCCACGATTCCATAGCACTAAGTCATGGCAGTTAAAGGGGTGTTGAATTATTTCTGCATTGCAGATGCAGTGCAAGTCGTTGGACTCTTTCAGACGTGGGAAATTAGAAGTATAATCCAAGGGCAATCCAAACGGAATCATGGGGTTTCACGTTATTGCGAATTAAAGCTTCTCACGCAATTTCGGGCAAGGGGGGGTTATTTTCAGGTAATGGGAAGTCATTCCGAACGCCTTCCAAACGCAATGGGGATTCACGTGAATTCGCATTGGCTCCATTCGAAGTTGGGAGAAATTCCTCCCATGTGAAAGAATCCATTGAAAGCTTAGGTCACGATTTCATTTGTACATTTAGTCTCAAAGGTGCTACAAGATCTCTTTGCATATAGCTATTATGTAAGCCTACAAATATAGAACTAGGAATCTCTCAACCTACTTCATCCTGTTCCCTGTGCTGGTGTCTGGATGCTTTCTGCCTTCCTTGGCTTGCTTGCTTTCTTCTTTCTTTCAGCTTCTTTCATTTGGCCACAACCTGGCAATGTCTTTTCCGTAAGGAGGGGTACCTCCCTCTCCAAAATGCCTGTCCTGCCATACCATCTCTGGCTGGGTATGATGGCACTGGTGATATGGGGAAAGATTGCCAGTGTGATGCTGTCCTACAGTATTTGTCCTGTTTGCATTTATTGCACATTATTGTATGTTGATCAATAAAGGGGACAGTTTTTTCACAATCTGTTCTGACCTCATGAACATTCATTGCGGTGGGAGGGAGAGTGTGTGTGTGTGTGTATGAGTGTGTCAGGCATGGTCACATCCATTGGTAGGATCATGGAAGTGGAGACGTGGGTGGTACCCATAAGGGTCATATAAGCCAACCCTTTGTCAGTGCAGGAAGCTTAAATCTAAAGTCACACCTGACAGATTGCCACACAACGTGTATAAAAGCCTCCAAGGAAAGTGGGTCTGCCAACTTCTGCTTGCACTGGATGGTCTGGGAAGAGACTGGCATGCTGGGCAATGATGGTGCCACCTGATGTAGCACAAGCTTCAGGACGGATCCTGGACCATCAGAATTGGAAAGTTGCAGCTGTATGAATCACTGGATTCACTAGGCTTCATTACTACATACATTACCTAGGTTATCCCATGTGGCTTAATTGTTCAGCCGTTTCTCTGCATGTTAAGCAGGTTCTCTATATGTTATGTATGCTGCTGGGTGGAATTTGAACCTTTTGGTAGATGTTGGGTAAATATCTTACAATTTGATGTGCATTCTCAACTTTAGGTAAAGGTACTGCGTTGCAGGAACTTGCTGCAAAATTAAAGCAGTTTGACACCACTGTAACTGCCAAGACTATCCTACAGAATCCTGGGATTTGTAGATTGCTAAGGTTGTTTGAGGTGTAGATGGGGAGGAGGAGATGATGGTTATGATGTCAGAAAAAAGAATCTGCTTCAAAGGCAAGAAACACCTTTTACACCTGAAACAGATTCTTTTTGAGTACACCTTGAGCAGATTCCTATGCTGAACTGAGTCCAGGTTGGAAGAATCTAAAGGAAATGTTGATGGTTACTCAAGGCAGGTGTGAAGAGGCTTGCAGCTCAGAGCATAAAGGATTCCCTGTTGGCTAATGGTATCTTATGGTAGGGCTACTTAGTCCAGGAAAAATGGGCTTTTCAGCATGTTTGGCATGTGTTCTTCTGTGTTGTTTAGTGAATGTGGTGGTTTCCCATGACCCTTGGGATTTTGCTCCGAAGAACCCAGTGGTTTGGGGATCATCTGCCACAACCCCATCCTCTGAGAGACCGCCCTATGGACCTTCTTTAAGCCAGTCCTTCCCCTGGGCTTGGGTGGATGTCTCCCAGCCAAGGGCTTTGTCGGGTTTGCAACCGGTGACTGTACAGTGTGGGGAAGCTCAGGTGGTGGTGACTGTCAAAAGGGACCTTTTTGGCACAGGGAGGCTCATTCAAGCTACTGACTTGAACTTGGGCATTCCTGGTTGTCAACCCACCTCTTTTGATGCTGCAGAAGACACTGTGATCTTTGATGTTGGACTCCATGAGTGTGGAAGCACCTTGCAGGTAAGGTGAACTGCAAAAAGAATAGGAAAAAGGAGGGAATATCACCTTAGAAATGTGTGGTCTGACTGTCCTTCTGTCTCAGGCATTGTATCTCTTGGTCCTTTCTTTAGTAAGTTGTTCTCTGCTTTCTCAGGATGCCTTGCAAAATCAGAGCTAAGAAGATTCCATTTTTTGGAACTATTTGTACTCTGCTATCTCAAGCTGCTGCCACACTGCAGAATTCATGCAGCTTGACACCATGTTAACTGCCATGGCTCCATCCTATAAAATCCTGGGATATGACGTTTGTTGTGACATTAGAGTTATCGGACAGGGAAGGCTACATAGCTAATAAAACGACAGATCCTAGAATTCCATTGCCTTGAGCCACAGCACTTAAAGTAGTGTCAAATTGCATGAGTTCTGCGCTGTAGATGCAGCCTTAATTTTTTAAAATAAAGTTGGTCAGGTGGGTGAAGTGTAAGTAATGTCCATTTTTAGAACTCTGCAAGCTGTATAACAGTGGGTTAAGCCCATAGTGTGAAAATGGGACCTCCTTGAAATTGCAGAATCCCTGAGCTAGGTTTGTTGTACAGTGGGTTCTCCACAATCACTGGGTTTAGGGCCACAGGACCCGTTGTGAAAGTGGAAAAACACCAAAAAACCCCACTATATTTTTTTACCTGAGAGAACACCTCACTAAGAACCTCTGGGTCCTTCATCCCAACTCTTATGGTCAACCTCTTGTAGAGTTGTGCTAGAAGACCTAGAGAGAACATAATACTCAAATTCGTGAATAATCAGTTCCACAAAAGTCAAAGCAATACATATGGAGGGCTGATGCAGTCCAACCTGCCCTCTCAGCAATTTTAAATTTGGGTTGAGCAGAACTTCTTGGTATTAGCATGGAGATGCAAGAAGTAAGTCCCTATTATCTCAGAAACCATAGATGGAAGAACATTGAGCAGAAGGCTAGACCAAATGGCATCCCAGTGTGGAGCACTTTGATTTCTTAAATGACAATTGTCTCACAGTCTTAACTTTTATTTGTACCTGATTTATCACAGATGACTCCAGACTCCCTGGTCTACAGCATAAGTCTCTATTATTACCCGTATTCTGGAAACAACCCTGTTGTCATCAGGACCAGCCCAGCTGAAGTTCCTATAGAATGTCATTATCCAAGGTGAAGGACTTTCCTGTTGTTCTCATTAGGCTCCTCTAGGAATTTGGTTTGGAAGCTCAGATTTCTCTTTTTTAGGAAAGACAATGTGAGCAGCAAAGCCATCAAGCCCACGTGGGTTCCCCTCAGCTCATCCATTTCAGCAGAACAGAGACTGACCTTTTCCTTGCGTCTCATGAATGGTAGGTGGCCACTTGGCTAGTTATCTTCTCAAAAACCAAAAGGGAGAGTTCTTGGTTCCCATCTCCTTGGGAAGGTAGGGTTAGCAGGTGCAAAGGGGATAACACCTGAAGTTTTAGAAACTCCACATGTTCAGCAGATACAATAGTTAAGACATAGGAAGGAGCTGGGACAGGTCTCCATCAGCATCTTGGAGGGCTTCATATTTCATCTGAACTATATATATATATATATATATATATGGAACTGCTTCTATTTTTAGTCATCAGTAATACCAATACAGGTTGAGTCTCTCTTAATCTGAAATGCTTGGGACCAAAGTGTTTTGGATTTCAGGATATTTGCATATACTTAATGAGAGATCTTGGAGTTGGGACCTAGGTCTAAACATGAAATTCATTTATGTTTCATAGTATACACATAGCTTGGCGGTAAATTAAACACAATCTTTTGAATAATTTTGCTCATGTTTGATCAGTTGATCGTAATAAATCTAGCTAATGTTGCTCATGAAACACATTATGTGCACCTTGAACCATCACAAAGCAAAGGTGTCACTATCTCAGCCACCCATGTGGATAGCTTTTAGTCTTTAATATTTTGGAATATGTTGGATTTTGGAACTCCAGATTAGCAAAACTCAACCTATAGCTTCATAACTGATTGTTAGGGATGTCATATTGAAGATGGAGCAAGCTTGTTTTCTGCTGCTCCAGAGACTAGGATGGAGCAATGGATGCAAGCTACAGGAAAAGAGATTCCACCTCAACATTAGGAAGAAGTTGCTCTCACTGAAAGCTCTAGTACAGTTGTGTGTATAGTAAAGAAACATGCAAACTCTCCCTGTGATTACTGCTGCTCCCTTTCTGCCCTCAACAGCTTCTGGACGGCTACACAATTTTCACCCATTGACTACAGTGTGCCCAGTGTCAAGGACTTCATTAAACTATGTTTTTCCCCTCAGATGACTGGAGTGCAGAAAGACCTTCCAGGCAGTACCAACTTGGGGATGTGATTCATGTCCAAGCTGACGTGAACACAGACAATCACATCCCTCTGAGACTTTTCATTGACAGCTGTGTGGCCACCTTAAGTCCAGACAGAGATTCTAGTCCCCAATATGTGGTCATTGACTACCACGGGTAAGCATTTATGCATTTCTTCACCAGTGTTACACTGGATTGATGGCTGAGTTGAGGACAAGATTAAAAAATTTGTGTCACACACACGCCATGATGTCATTGCACTACAACTCCCATCAACCTTAGCCAGCCTAGCAAATGGAGAAGAATGATGGAAGTTACAGCCCAGGATCATGGGTTCTCCACACCTCAGTTAGAAGCCAAAGTGTCATATGGGCTTGTATAATCCCGATGAATTAATGCTTTGGGCAGAAAACACTAAGGAAGAGTTTGTTCTTATTAGTTCAGTTCACTAAAAGAGGGAGAGCAGTGTAAACACATTTCCAGGCATTTTACAAGGAGGGATCACCAGCCTGCTGCCTAAAAGATTTAGATGGTTCCTTTGGTCAGAATTGTGCTAACCTGAAGCTCTTCTGTGTCCAGTTGTTTGATCGATGGGAGCTGGCCTGATTCCAGTTCCGTTTTCCTGCCCCCGAGACCCAAGAAGAACTCCCTCCGGTTCACCTTAGATGTCTTCAGGTTTGCAGTGGATCCACAGGGTTTGGTGAGAGAGACGCTATGAGATTTGGAATTGTTTTCTTGGATATCCAGTGGCATCACTAGGGTTGGTGTCATCTAGGGCAGTAATGCATGGTGTCAGCTCCATGGACTTCCTGGGATGGGGGCATGGATGGGGAGGAGGGTCCTGCACTGCCATCCCCACCACCACCAGCCCAGCCAAAATAGTTTTTAATTACAAAAGATCTCCACTGTCAAGGAAAGAGAAAGTCATAGCAAACAGCCCATCCCACTCCCAGAAGACAAGGATGGAAAAGAGTCAAACAGAGATCAGGAGGGGGAGCAGAGAGAAAGGTCCCTAAGAATTCTGGAGGAACTTAAAAAGATGGTTCAATGAGGCCTGGGGTCACTCTGTGGGCACAGATCGCAGGAGGTGATGGAATGGGCTAGTCTGCATAATATTCCATATAGCAACACTCTTCAGTTTTTAATTCCTGTTGCTCTGCAGATCTATATCAACTGCCATCTGAAAGTCACGGCAGCTGATCAAGCCCCAGATCCTTCAAACAAGGCATGCTCTTTCAACAAAACAAATAATACGTAAGTAGCGCATGCAGGACTGGCTCTGGGTTCTAGAAGATCCAAGGTTCTAGAAGGTAGTTGCACCGGGCACCACTTGGTATGCAGAGTTTTTAAAAGAAAGGGGCCCAGGGCAAAAATTGGCACTGGCCCTGACAACATCCCAGGTGGGATGAAAAAAATACTGAAAATATTTTTTAAAAAAATAGTTCAAAAATGTATTTCTCAAGTGCCCAAAAACCCTGATAATAATTGTGAACCATATATTATCTGCAAAAGTTGCACAGTGTGATTTTTGCAAAGAACTGTGAGAATAATTCTGCACAGAAATAATTATTTTCTGGACAAAAAAAAGTTTCCTGTACACAAATTCTGATTGCCAGTTTTGCACAGAATAATTCTCGAACTAGAAATCTTTGAGAGCGGCACAGTTGGTGAAGATATCTATGCAGTGGGAAGAAAATTGTTTAAATGACTCATTGCAAATTTTCAGAGGAAGCAAAAAATTATATCCCAGTGATGCTACTCTTGAATTCATACCTCTTCATATGATGGGAAATGATGGGGAAATTTCGTTCTGACAGTTGAAGGATTTGTCGGCACCTCCTTTGTTCTTCCAGATGGTCTTCAGTTGAAGGCCCCAACTCAATCTGCAGCTGTTGTGAAAGTAAGGATTGTGAGTCTGTTGGAGATCAGTTCCAAAGAGACCAGCTGTCATGGAGAACACCAGGAAGGCGCTTCCAAAGAGATGTGTCTCTTCTGCAAGGTGGGTATTGATAAGTCCAGCTTTAAAACAGATTGACCTACAATGGAGATTCATCTCTCCTGTAATGGACTGCTTCTCCTATTTCAGGTGCTTTGTCAAAGATGGAAGTGGAGGCTGACGTAGCGGTGGGACCCGTTTTCATTCCTGATGTGCAGAAGGTTTCTAAGAGTGCTCTTGAACGGCAGACCAGACTGGAAGATTCTGGCTACGGTACTATCTCGCTTGACAAAATCTGTCTGTAGGAT
Source organism: Urosaurus nigricauda (assembly GCA_034509955.1). Lineage (NCBI taxonomy): Eukaryota > Metazoa > Chordata > Lepidosauria > Squamata > Phrynosomatidae > Urosaurus > Urosaurus nigricauda. The sequence goes on along the minus strand of JAOEGL010000012.1, from coordinate 5,273,918 downwards.
TTGTACCTGTTGTTTCTTGTTCTTGTAGGGTTGTTTCACTTCAGGGGGTAGAGTAGGGATATAGCCAGTCCGTGGCTTGCATGCGACTCCCCAAGCCTGTTTTTACACATATGCATCCAAGGTTTCATGGATTCCCAGCCCTCCTCATTCTACAAACTATCCTGGGGAAGAATTACCAGAAATCTTAAAGCAGAATGTTAAAGCAATGCTTGAAGCTTATGGGGAATGGTTGGCCCATTATGCCTAACTGGGCAAATCATTGACCCATTATAGGGCTGTGGTTCCTCCCCTGCCCCAAAAATAAGGACTGTGTGGAGTCTTGAAAGGACTGAGATGGTTCCTCTGTGCTTGGAAATTCCAGTTTTCTAAAGTACAGTGGGCCCTTGATTTACACGAGCGTTTAGTTCCAGGACCACTACTCCCATGGATCCCAAAATTTGTGTACACTCAAGTCCTATTAAATACAATGGCGTAGTAAAATGGTGTCCCTTATATTAAAAAATGGGAAAATCAAGATTCGCTTTTTGGAATTAAAAATTGTTCATGTTGTGGATGGTTGACTCCAACGGTAATTAAATCACAGTGTAATTTGGCCCTGAGGAAGTCTGAACTGAGGAAATTGGCAGTTCTGTTGGACAAAGAGATGTGATGATTCCATACTAATTTAGAACAGTATCCACATAATGCTTGCATCAGTCAAGCAAGATGAATAATACATCACCATTGACGGAGAGCGGATGGTTTCTTTGTTTTCTAGATGCCCTTGATTATCCTGGTATAGAAATAATGCTGTGGATCATGGTGGGATCTTCTCTGGTTGCTCTTGTTGCCGTTGTCCTGGGAGTCGTCATAGTCTGCAAAAAACCTGGTGCTCCACAACCTGATGCTTCCATTTCCTTGACCATGTTATGAGAAATAAAAATTTTAAGATCTAAGTTGACCTGACATTGTGCATACCGGTTTATTTTTCTAATAGGAAAGGGAATGTACAAGGGTGAATTGCACATGAGGAAATACAGTAGAATGTAACAACAAGGCAAATGTAAAATGTACATATTTCACATATTATAGTCAGTGAGGTAATTCATCCACCCTGGATTTTAGGCTGCATCTACACTACAGAATTAATGCAGTTTGACACCGATGTAAGTGCCATGGCTCTACACTATGGAATTCTGGGATTTATAGTTTGAAAAGATATTTAACTTCTTTGGCAGAGTGCTCTGTTGCCACAAAAAACTGCAAAATCCCAGGATTTCATAGGATGGAGCCATATAGCATCAAACTGCATTAATTCTGCAGTGTAGATACAGCCCGAGTCTGACTTCTCAAGCTGCTTTAAGTCCAGGTTTGGTGGAAACGTAGCCTTTAAAGAAAGATAATAACATCCATAAAGAAACATGGCCCCCAAATACCCAACAGCTTGGATAACCTCTTTAAAGTGCAACGTAAATGCCAGCACAGGGTCACTGTCACACTAACATGGCTGCTCCTCCAAAAGCAAAGTCTCTCTTTAAGATGGATCAGGAGCCTGGAGATTAAAAGTAACCATAACACTGAAACCATCAGCCAGCATGGCTACTTGGTCGTCATGTTGGCTAGTAGATTTGGGGTGGGAGGGTATGTTCTTGTGTGCCTTCAAGTCATTTCCAATTTATCACGAACCTATCATGAAGTTTTCTTGGCCAGATTTGTTCAGAAGAGGTTTGCCATTGCCTTTCCCTGAGTCTTTCACAAGGTCTCAAAGTGGGTTTCATGGCAGAGCTGGAAAGTGAACCCTGGTTTCTAGAGTCACACTAAAACCACTATACCACGCTGGCTCTATGCATGTATATAGGGTTCTTAAAAACCTTTCCCAAACTCTTTGCAGGAGAAAGATGGTGGAGAACTCATTTCCTCTATTAGCCAAGTTTTTGAGTAGGTAATCCTTATATAACTCAAACAGTGCAATACATGTGCATACCAAGGGACACACGAAATCGGGGCATTGCTTATAAAATCTCAGTTGAGCATTTGAAAACATAGTTTTTGGCATCCGGAAAAAAGTGGAAAGCAGAGCTTCCAAAGAAACATGGAACACAGCAAATGTAAATGCTAACTGTGAACAATTTTCAGTACTCTTGTCAAGCCTCGAAATTTAGGGACAGCAGAAAAATGCATTGGGTGGCCAAATTCTAAACCATAATAAAAGGTATCACACAGGATGAATGCAGAAACTAAATTTAAACAGAACAACCTGCATTTACAGGTTGTTTTTCAGATGACATTCATGGTTAACCCGAACTGAAAGTTGAAACAATCTGCATTTGCGGGATGTTTTTCAGACAGAGAAATAATGTGAAAATAACCCGAAAGCAAAGTCATCAAAACCAGCTCCTTTTTACTTTTGCTAAATTCGGAAAGTGCAAAGGAGCTTTCCGTTTGGATTATTTTCATGTTATTTCTCTTTCACACCAATGCATCTGACAACATCTGGATTTTAAAATTCTGTTTCTGCACGGGATTTTACCAATTCGTCTTTTGTGTGATAAACTCCGAGGTCATATTGGGAGGACAGAGTAAACGATGAGGAGGGAGAATGGAAACTCCTGACAAAGAAAAGCAGGTCTCCTTCTTTGGAACACTTGCACACTTGATTTATTGCAATGGCTCTGTTTGTCAGTACTTAGTTACAGTATCAAATATATTGTTCAATTTGTTTAAAGGAATTCTTGAAAAGTCCTAGCATGCCTCTACTCCTAAATGTTGGTTTGAAGGCAAGATACAAGGGAAAAATGGATGTGTAAAATGTAGAACACAAAACAGCCTAAAAGAGAAACAGCTGAAATGAATTCACAAATTCCAAACCAGTATGAACAAAGACAATGGCTTCATGGCACACTACAGATATCCATACATAGTCCTGGCTATTGCACATATAACTAAAGGAATCTCCTCAGATGGAGTTTTGAACCCTGCAGATTTATTGCTATCACACATCGAGGCTAACTAACCACTATAAAGATCTGAAAGACCCTCATCTCCCTTGCACAGCCCTTTGAAAATGTAAGGCGAGGTTCTTTCCATCTTTCTGGATCCTGTTATGTACATGTAAAGATGCAAATTGTGAACCTCACCTTTGTACCTGAGCGTTTATATCATATTTTCAATATGCTTTGTGCCTGAACATTTATATTACTCTGTATTGCATCCCAAGATGTTGTTCTTGTATCCCTGAAAGGTCTTGAAAAAATAAAAACCAGTCTTTTTCTCTCTCCCCCTTGCTTTCTCTGTTTATGCTGCAAAGAGACTAACATGGCTGCTCATTGGTTCATCTATAGCCCAGTATCATCAACTTTGATTTGCAGCGATCCCTCTCCAGGTTCATAACCAGGTTCTTTCCAAGCCCCGCTGAAAGATTGCTGCTACTCTCCTGCCCAATTACTAACTGGGTAGAAATGTAGCCAGCTAACTAAGGGGTTTGAAATGTAACCAATAATATAATAAAAGAAATACAGTCCAACGGATGCTGTTTTTGTGTTCCTGCGATGCCATGGTGGGACACATCGCCCGAGACAGAATCTCCCCTTCTTTCCTCAAGATATAGGAGCAATGTCTTTGGCTAGCGACGTAAGGCAGAGAAAACATTCAACCCTGTTTCATGTTTCAGTTCTGGGGCTACATCAGTTTCAAAAGTAGTTTCAGAACCGTGGCTGAAACAGCTCATTTCCATTCACTGAGCAACAAACAGCTTCCCACCTGGAGCTACTTTGCCACCGGCTCCTCCTGTTGTCCTTCATTGCAGAGAGTCTGCACTTGACTTAAGGAATACCATTGGGTGCCTGAGCCAGGTGAGGCAGGCATGGACTTCAGGTGTTGCCTATAAAGGTCTCCAGTGACCAGTTCTTCAAACTGCTGTTGGGTTTGTTCACCAGACACCATGACTTTCTCGGGGAATTTGGTGGTTGCTTTGCTTTGTTGGGCAGTTAGTGAGGTGGCTTCCTATGAACCCTGGGATTTTGCTCCAAGGAGCCCAGTGGTTTGGAGGTCTTCTGATAGTGCCGTTCCCTATGTGGGATATCCCTATGCTTCTTCTTGGGCTCAGAGCTATCCCTGGAGCTGGGTGGATGCTTCCCAGCCTCGGGTCTTGTCCCCTTTGACTCCAGTCACTGCACAATGTGGGGAAGCTCAAGTGGTAGTGACTGTCAAAAGAGACCTTTTTGGGACTGGGAGACTCATCCAAGCCACTGACTTGACTTTGGGCTCACCAGGGTGCCAACCCACTTCCTTTGATGCTGCTCAGGATGCGGTGATCTTTGACGTTGGACTCCATGAATGTGGCAGCACCTTGCAGGTATCTTCTCTTATTCACCTAGTTAAATATTGTCCTATATCAAGAGCTTACAAGCAACTTTAAAACAAGTTGAAAAGTTTAAAACTAATAAGGTAAAGGCATTAAACATACATCAAACGTAGAATGTTAAAAACAGACTTAAGATTTAATTTTTTTAAACTATGTAAAACAATATTTGGGAAGAATAAATGAGGCTTAAAGGCCTCGACAAAGAGCCACGCTTTCACTCAATGCCTAAAGAAAAGGTTGTGGCTATGAGTTGGTTTCTTTCCTGACCAAACCTGTTGTTCTCAATTGGGGAACATCCTGATGTTTTTGATTTGAACTCCCCAAATCCCTGAAATTGGCCCATGCTAACTTGAGAGCCTCTAAAAGTTGAAATGCAAAACATCTGGAGGACCAAAGTTAAGCCACTTTCATCCATGTTTTGCTATTGAAAGCAGTATATGGATCAATACTTGTAGATTATTATTCTTGTGTGCTTTCAAGTCATTTCCAACTTAGGTTCACCCTGGGGTCGCCATATCATGGGGTTTTCTGGGGCTGAGAGTATATAGTTTTCCCAAAGTCACCTAGGAGTTTATCACATGAAGGAGATCAGGAGTTTAACCCTTGAATATCCCAGAAAAATTGTGTAATTATGCATAACAATTTCACACGTCGCACAAAACCTGCCATTAAAGTGGTCACAGAGAAGCATTAATGCACCTCTTTTTATTTTCAGGGTTTCAGCGACAATGCATTTCCAATATCACCTTATTTGTGCAATTGCATGTGATAATCGTTCGCACAATAATTCGACATTTCCACTTCATTTGCGTGATGTTTTAAATTAATCTCTCATTAATGCCAAAATCAGCCCTAGAGTGATAAACTCTAGAGGGTTTCCATGGCCAAGCAAGGGATCAAACCCTGGTCTTCATAGTCTAATGCCCAAACCATTATAGCATGCTGGTTCTTTCAGCATATTATAGCTAAGCCTTGTATCTCAATATTGCCTGATATCTTCTAGATGACTCCAGAATCCTTGGTCTACAGCATAAGCCTTTATTATAATCCAACTCCTGCTGCCAATGCCATCATTTTAAGGACCAGTCCAGCCGAAGTCCCTATCGAGTGTCACTACCCAAGGTGAGTTGGTAAGATAAGGTTAATGATAACATGCCCCTTGGTTTCACTGTAGGACCATCCACTTTCTCTCTCTTTTTTTGACCCCTCCAGGAGAAACAACGTAAGCAGCAAAGCTATCAAACCAACCTGGGTGCCCTTCACCTCAACTCTTTCAGCAGAACAGAAGTTGAGCTTCTCCTTGCGCTTAATGAACGGTATCTCAAGAAATGTTCCATGCCTTACTGTGCCTTCCGGTCTAAAATCTTTGAAGGGACAATGGTGGTGATAATAATAATAATAAATAATAATAAATTTTATTTATACCCCGCTCTTCAGCCAAAGCTATCAGAGCGGCTTACAATTTGTTAATTAGACAATTAAGTCCCCTCAAGATGGTGGTTGAAGGGAGGGCTCTTCTTGCTTCCAGCAGGAGGCGGCCTGCATCTCTCTCCCCTCAAGATGGTGGTTGAAGGGAGGGCTCTTCTTGCTTCCAGCAGGAGGTGGCCTGCCTCTCTCTCCCCTCAAGATGGTGGTTGAAGGGAGGGCTCTTCTTGCTTCCAGCAGGAGGTGGCCTGCCTTTCTCTCCCCTCAAGATGGTGGATGAAGGGAGGGCTCTTCTTGTTTCCAGCAGGAGGTGGCCTGCCTTTCTCTCCCTTCAAGATGGTGGTTGAAGGGAGGGCTCTTCTTGCTTCCAGCAGGAGGTGGCCTGCCTTTCTCTCCCCTCAAGATGGTGGATGAAGGGAGGGCTCTTCTTGCTTCCAGCAGGAGGTGGCCTGCCTTTCTCTCCCCTCAAGATGGTGGATGAAGGGAGGGCTCTTCTTGTTTCCAGCAGGAGGTGGCCTGCCTTTCTCTCCCCTCAAGATGGTGGATGAAGGGAGGGCTCTTCTTGTTTCCAGCAGGAGGTGGCCTGCCTTTCTCTCCCTTCAAGATGGTGGTTGAAGGGAGGGCTCTTCTTGTTTCCAGCAGGAGGTGGCCTGCCTTTCTCTCCCTTCAAGATGGTGGTTGAAGGGAGGGCTCTTCTTGCTTCCAGCAGGAGGTGGCCTGCCTTTCTCTCCCCTCAAGATGGTGGTTGAAGGGAGGGCTCTTCTTGTTTGCAGCAGGAGGTGGCCTGCCTTTCTCTCCCTTCAAGATGGTGGTTGAAGGGAGGGCTCTTCTTGCTTCCAGCAGGAGGTGGCCTGCCTTTCTCTCCCCTCAAGATGGTGGTTGAAGGGAGGGCTCTTCTTGCTTCCAGCAGGAGGTGGCCTGCCTTTCTCTCCCCTCAAGATGGTGGTTGAAGGGAGGGCTCTTCTTGCTTCCAGCAGGAGGTGGCCTGCATCGCTCTCCCCTCAAGATGGTGGTTGAAGGGAGGGCTCTTCTTGCTTCCAGCAGGAGGTGGCCTGCCTCTCTCTCCCCTCAAGATGGTGGTTGAAGGGAGGGCTCTTCTTGCTTCCAGCAGGAGGTGGCCTGCCTTTCTCTCCCCTCAAGATGGTGGTTGAAGGGAGGGCTCTTCTTGCTTCCAGCAGGAGGTGGCCTGCCTTTCTCTCCCCTCAAGATGGTGGTTGAAGGGAGGGCTCTTCTTGCTTCCAGCAGGAGGTGGCCTGCCTTTCTCTCCCCTCAAGATGGTGGTTGAAGGGAGGGCTCTTCTTGCTTCCAGCAGGAGGTGGCCTGCCTTTCTCTCCCCTCAAGATGGTGGTTGAAGGGAGGGCTCTTCTTGCTTCCAGCAGGAGGTGGCCTGCCTTTCTCTCCCCTCAAGATGGTGGTTGAAGGGAGGGCTCTTCTTGCTTCCAGCAGGAGGTGGCCTGCCTTTCTCTCCCCTCAAGATGGTGGTTGAAGGGAGGGCTCTTCTTGCTTCCAGCAGGAGGTGGCCTGCCTTTCTCTCCCCTCAAGATGGTGGTTGAAGGGAGGGCTCTTCTTGCTTCCAGCAGGAGGCGGCCTGCATCTCTCTCCCCTCAAGATGGTGGTTGAAGGGAGGGCTCTTCTTGCTTCCAGCAGGAGGTGGCCTGCCTTTCTCTCCCCTCAAGATGGTGGTTGAAGGGAGGGCTCTTCTTGCTTCCAGCAGGAGGTGGCCTGCCTTTCTCTCCCCTCAAGATGGTGGTTGAAGGGAGGGCTCTTCTTGCTTCCAGCAGGAGGTGGCCTGCATCGCTCTCCCCTCAAGATGGTGGTTGAAGGGAGGGCTCTTCTTGCTTCCAGCAGGAGGTGGCCTGCCTCTCTCTCCCCTCAAGATGGTGGTTGAAGGGAGGGCTCTTCTTGCTTCCAGCAGGAGGTGGCCTGCCTTTCTCTCCCCTCAAGATGGTGGTTGAAGGGAGGGCTCTTCTTGCTTCCAGCAGGAGGTGGCCTGCATCGCTCTCCCCTCAAGATGGTGGTTGAAGGGAGGGCTCTTCTTGTTTCCAGCAGGAGGTGGCCTGCCTTTCTCTCCCCTCAAGATGGTGGATGAAGGGAGGGCTCTTCTTGCTTCCAGCAGGAGGTGGCCTGCCTTTCTCTCCCCTCAAGATGGTGGTTGAAGGGAGGGCTCTTCTTGCTTCCAGCAGGAGGTGGCCTGCATCGCTCTCCCCTCAAGATGGTGGTTGAAGGGAGGGCTCTTCTTGTTTCCAGCAGGAGGTGGCCTGCCTTTCTCTCCCCTCAAGATGGTGGATGAAGGGAGGGCTCTTCTTGCTTCCAGCAGGAGGTGGCCTGCCTTTCTCTCCCCTCAAGATGGTGGTTGAAGGGAGGGCTCTTCTTGCTTCCAGCAGGAGGTGGCCTGCATCGCTCTCCCCTCAAGATGGTGGATGAAGGGAGGGCTCTTCTTGCTTCCAGCAGGAGGTGGCCTGCCTTTCTCTCCCCTCAAGATGGTGGTTGAAGGGAGGGCTCTTCTTGCTTCCAGCAGGAGGTGGCCTGCCTTTCTCTCCCCTCAAGATGGTGGATGAAGGGAGGGCTCTTCTTGCTTCCAGCAGGAGGTGGCCTGCCTTTCTCTCCCCTCAAGATGGTGGTTGAAGGGAGGGCTCTTCTTGCTTCCAGCAGGAGGTGGCCTGCCTTTCTCTCCCCTCAAGATGGTGGATGAAGGGAGGGCTCTTCTTGCTTCCAGCAGGAGGTGGCCTGCCTTTCTCTCCCCTCAAGATGGTGGTTGAAGGGAGGGCTCTTCTTGCTTCCAGCAGGAGGTGGCCTGCCTTTCTCTCCCCTCAAGATGGTGGATGAAGGGAGGGCTCTTCTTGCTTCCAGCAGGAGGTGGCCTGCCTTTCTCTCCCCTCAAGATGGTGGTTGAAGGGAGGGCTCTTCTTGCTTCCAGCAGGAGGTGGCCTGCCTTTCTCTCCCCTCAAGATGGTGGATGAAGGGAGGGCTCTTCTTGCTTCCAGCAGGAGGTGGCCTGCCTTTCTCTCCCCTCAAGATGGTGGTTGAAGGGAGGGCTCTTCTTGCTTCCAGCAGGAGGTGGCCTGCCTTTCTCTCCCCTCAAGATGGTGGTTGAAGGGAGGGCTCTTCTTGCTTCCAGCAGGAGGTGGCCTGCATCGCTCTCCCTTCAAGATGGTGGATGAAGGGAGGGCTCTTCTTGCTTCCAGCAGGAGGTGGCCTGCCTTTCTCTCCCCTCAAGATGGTGGTTGAAGGGAGGGCTCTTCTTGCTTCCAGCAGGAGGTGGCCTGCCTTTCTCTCCCCTCAAGATGGTGGTTGAAGGGAGGGCTCTTCTTGCTTCCAGCAGGAGGTGGCCTGCCTTTCTCTCCCCTCAAGATGGTGGATGAAGGGAGGGCTCTTCTTGCTTCCAGCAGGAGGTGGCCTGCCTTTCTCTCCCCTCAAGATGGTGGATGAAGGGAGGGCTCTTCTTGTTTCCAGCAGGAGGTGGCCTGCCTTTCTCTCCCCTCAAGATGGTGGATGAAGGGAGGGCTCTTCTTGCTTCCAGCAGGAGGTGGCCTGCCTTTCTCTCCCCTCAAGATGGTGGATGAAGGGAGGGCTCTTCTTGCTTCCAGCAGGAGGTGGCCTGCCTTTCTCTCCCCTCAAGATGGTGGATGAAGGGAGGGCTCTTCTTGTTTCCAGCAGGAGGTGGCCTGCCTTTCTCTCCCCTCAAGATGGTGGTTGAAGGGAGGGCTCTTCTTGCTTCCAGCAGGAGGTGGCCTGCCTTTCTCTCCCCTCAAGATGGTGGATGAAGGGAGGGCTCTTCTTGCTTCCAGCAGGAGGTGGCCTGCCTTTCTCTCCCCTCAAGATGGTGGTTGAAGGGAGGGCTCTTCTTGCTTCCAGCAGGAGGTGGCCTGCCTTTCTCTCCCCTCAAGATGGTGGATGAAGGGAGGGCTCTTCTTGCTTCCAGCAGGAGGTGGCCTGCCTTTCTCTCCCCTCAAGATGGTGGATGAAGGGAGGGCTCTTCTTGCTTCCAGCAGGAGGTGGCCTGCCTTTCTCTCCCCTCAAGATGGTGGATGAAGGGAGGGCTCTTCTTGTTTCCAGCAGGAGGTGGCCTGCCTTTCTCTCCCCTCAAGATGGTGGTTGAAGGGAGGGCTCTTCTTGTTTCCAGCAGGAGGTGGCCTGCCTTTCTCTCCCCTCAAGATGGTGGATGAAGGGAGGGCTCTTCTTGCTTCCAGCAGGAGGTGGCCTGCCTTTCTCTCCCCTCAAGATGGTGGTTGAAGGGAGGGCTCTTCTTGCTTCCAGCAGGAGGTGGCCTGCATCGCTCTCCCCTCAAGATGGTGGTTGAAGGGAGGGCTCTTCTTGCTTCCAGCAGGAGGTGGCCTGCCTTTCTCTCCCCTCAAGATGGTGGTTGAAGGGAGGGCTCTTCTTGCTTCCAGCAGGAGGTGGCCTGCATCGCTCTCCCCTCAAGATGGTGGTTGAAGGGAGGGCTCTTCTTGCTTCCAGCAGGAGGTGGCCTGCCTCTCTCTCCCCTCAAGATGGTGGTTGAAGGGAGGGCTCTTCTTGCTTCCAGCAGGAGGTGGCCTGCCTCTCTCTCCCCTCAAGATGGTGGTTGAAGGGAGGGCTCTTCTTGCTTCCAGCAGGAGGTGGCCTGCCTTTCTCTCCCCTCAAGATGGTGGTTGAAGGGAGGGCTCTTCTTGCTTCCAGCAGGAGGTGGCCTGCATCGCTCTCCCCTCAAGATGGTGGTTGAAGGGAGGGCTCTTCTTGTTTCCAGCAGGAGGTGGCCTGCCTTTCTCTCCCCTCAAGATGGTGGATGAAGGGAGGGCTCTTCTTGCTTCCAGCAGGAGGTGGCCTGCCTTTCTCTCCCCTCAAGATGGTGGTTGAAGGGAGGGCTCTTCTTGCTTCCAGCAGGAGGTGGCCTGCCTTTCTCTCCCCTCAAGATGGTGGTTGAAGGGAGGGCTCTTCTTGCTTCCAGCAGGAGGTGGCCTGCATCGCTCTCCCCTCAAGATGGTGGTTGAAGGGAGGGCTCTTCTTGCTTCCAGCAGGAGGTGGCCTGCCTCTCTCTCCCCTCAAGATGGTGGTTGAAGGGAGGGCTCTTCTTGCTTCCAGCAGGAGGTGGCCTGCCTCTCTCTCCCCTCAAGATGGTGGTTGAAGGGAGGGCTCTTCTTGCTTCCAGCAGGAGGTGGCCTGCCTTTCTCTCCCCTCAAGATGGTGGTTGAAGGGAGGGCTCTTCTTGCTTCCAGCAGGAGGTGGCCTGCATCGCTCTCCCCTCAAGATGGTGGTTGAAGGGAGGGCTCTTCTTGCTTCCAGCAGGAGGTGGCCTGCCTTTCTCTCCCCTCAAGATGGTGGATGAAGGGAGGGCTCTTCTTGCTTCCAGCAGGAGGTGGCCTGCCTTTCTCTCCCCTCAAGATGGTGGTTGAAGGGAGGGCTCTTCTTGCTTCCAGCAGGAGGTGGCCTGCCTTTCTCTCCCCTCAAGATGGTGGTTGAAGGGAGGGCTCTTCTTGCTTCCAGCAGGAGGTGGCCTGCCTCTCTCTCCCCTCAAGATGGTGGTTGAAGGGAGGGCTCTTCTTGCTTCCAGCAGGAGGTGGCCTGCCTCTCTCTCCCCTCAAGATGGTGGATGAAGGGAGGGCTCTTCTTGCTTCCAGCAGGAGGTGGCCTGCCTCTCTCTCCCCTCAAGATGGTGGTTGAAGGGAGGGCTCTTCTTGCTTCCAGCAGGAGGTGGCCTGCCTCTCTCTCCCCTCAAGATGGTGGATGAAGGGAGGGCTCTTCTTGCTTCCAGCAGGAGGTGGCCTGCCTCTCTCTCCCCTCAAGATGGTGGTTGAAGGGAGGGCTCTTCTTGCTTCCAGCAGGAGGTGGCCTGCCTTTCTCTCCCCTCAAGATGGTGGTTGAAGGGAGGGCTCTTCTTGCTTCCAGCAGGAGGTGGCCTGCCTCTCTCTCCCCTCAAGATGGTGGTTGAAGGGAGGGCTCTTCTTGCTTCCAGCAGGAGGTGGCCTGCCTCTCTCTCCCCTCAAGATGGTGGATGAAGGGAGGGCTCTTCTTGCTTCCAGCAGGAGGTGGCCTGCCTCTCTCTCCCCTCAAGATGGTGGTTGAAGGGAGGGCTCTTCTTGCTTCCAGCAGGAGGTGGCCTGCCTCTCTCTCCCCTCAAGATGGTGGTTGAAGGGAGGGCTCTTCTTGCTTCCAGCAGGAGGTGGCCTGCCTTTCTCTCCCCTCAAGATGGTGGATGAAGGGAGGGCTCTTCTTGCTTCCAGCAGGAGGTGGCCTGCCTTTCTCTCCCCTCAAGATGGTGGATGAAGGGAGGTGCAAGTCTCATGGAACTATCGATTTCATGAATCGCGCACACATACATGCATTGCTCGGGAAAGTGACTTTTTAGATTTCAGATCCCAGAATCCTCCATGTTGGGGATTCTGAGAGTTGTAGTCCAAGACCTGACTCCAACTGCTAGTCCCAAGTAGAACAGATATAAATGAATCAAAGTGAAATTGGTAAGACAAGACTTATTTGATTGTACGGGTCTAGTCTAGTTTATACGAATCACTGGATTTAGGTGCTAAAAAATATTTTTTGTTTTATTTTTGCAATAGATTTTGGGAAGGCTTAACCTCTACAAGGCAAGTCTGCATTAAATTGCATGATTTCTGTCTGAGTAAAATCCTCTAATGCAATTTCCTCTTCTAGATGACTGGAGTACAGAGCGATCTTCCAATGGCTTCCAGCTGGGAGATGTGATGTACATTCAGGCTGATGTGAATACGGAGAACCATGTACCCCTGAGGCTGTTTGTTGATAGTTGCGTCGCCAGCCTCAGCCCAGGCAGGGATTCCACTCCCCGATATCCCGTCATTGACTACAAAGGGTAAGAAATGTGTTAGGACATTATCCAGTCACATAACAATAGTTGTAATCCTATTGATCCCTTGCACATGCACAAGTTCCTCTATGGAAGTTGCCAGACATTTTTGCCCAATGTGAAACCTTCACATTCAGTTCAAGTTTGCAAAAGTAGAAACATGCATGTGGTGCTATTGACATGGCTGCACATCTCAAATGGTGCATGGAAGGACATGCACATTTAGTTGCACATTCGGTGCCTTGGTTCAGTTGCACAGTGTTGCTGTTCAAAACAAGAGTGGCATAAGCAGAATTAAAACTCTGCATGCAGAGCTTCCTATATAAAAGTTCAGGCTAAGCATGTTAAAGAAACAGGTAAATTCCAAAATCCATGTAAATGCCACACCTTTCTTAGGATAACCAAATGGGACACAAATACGTGTAAAGTTTTGGAGATTCCCCCTGTAAATTTTGCAAACATGTTTATGTTGAGACAAGTATGACAGAAATGGATTGTGGATTTTTCCCACATAGCCAATATTCATTCCTTGCATTTATTTATCATCTTTCAAGGCAATGCAGAATCACAAAAACATTAAATATTTTTTTAAAAATCAATCTAAAGTGTCAAAAATCTTCTTTAAAATAATTCTAAGACCCAGCATGGTAAATGTTGAGCTAAGGCACTGAACGTTGAGGGTTTGAATCTCTCTTTGGCTTTTGATACCTACTGAGTGACCTTGGGCCAGTCCCATGCCGTTCCAACAAAGGCTGCATCTACACTGCAGAATTAATGCAGTTTGACCCCACTTTAACTACTATGGCTTGATGCTATGGAATTTGTAGTTTTGGGAGATATTTAGCTTTCTCTGTCAGAGAAATGCGGAGCCACCACAAACTCCAAATATCTGGATTCCATAGGATGGGGCAGTGAGAGTCAAAGCGGTGTCAAACTGCATTAATTCTGTAGTGCGGCAGCAGCCAAAGAAGCATTGCTCCCCCTTTTCCTTTTTAGCTGCCTGGTTGATGGGAGGTCAGATTCCAGCTCAGCTTTTGTATCGCCAAGACTCAAGGATAACTCACTCCAGTTCACAGTCGATGTCTTCAGATTTACAGGAGATCCCAGAGATCTGGTGAGGCACCTTCTTTTTCAGTCTAGTTAATTTTGCACCATCATGATCTTAACTTCTCTCTGTGGCCTGACCTGGCTAATGTAGTTCTTTCTTTTGTCCTCATTGCATTCCCGCTCTTTAGATCTACATCACTTGCCACTTGAAAGTTGCTGCAGTTGACCAGGCTCCTGATCGTGAGAACAAGGCTTGTTCCTTCAGTCAAGCTAGTAACATGTGAGTACCTGGGTATGGGTATAGTGGTTTGAATGTGGACTAGGGTGCATCTGCGCTGTAGAAATAATGCCATTTAACTGTCATAGCTCCAGCCTATATAATCCTGAGATTTGTAGTTTGGTGAGGCTCCAGCACTTTGGGACAAAGAAGGCTAAAGACCTTGCAAAATTACAAAAAAAATACAAATCTTATTATTATTTATTTATTATTTATTAAATCTTGGGATTCCATAGGATGGAGTTACAGCACTTAAAGTAGCACCAAACCATATTATTTCTACAGTGTAGATGCACCCTAGGACTCTCCATATCCCTGGTGCCCATGGTCTCAGACACAAAAGGATTCCCTGGAATTCTTCATGTTCTATTTGTTACTGCTTACATGAATTAGGCATTTTGAGGATCAAATAAATCAGTAGATATAGGCAGCTGAACCAGATTTCAGTTCCATTTGTTCCAAGCAGTTTAGATACAGCTCCCTTGGTTCTTTGCCATTGACTGTGGCTGTTGGGAAATAAAAGCCCAACAACATTTGGAAGGAATTCAGAGACATAGCCGTTTTAGCTTGGAATATTAGTATGCAAAGAGATTTTGTAACGCCTTTCGTACTAACTGTGTAGAAGTCTACAAAAACTCGTGATACAGCGTCTTCTACAGTTGGTTTCAAAGGTACTACAACATTTGGAAGGTGTAAGTTTACCCAGTGGGATAGAATAGGGCTTGACGTGAGTTTTTAGGTACAAAGGTGAACCAACTCTCTGTATATAACTCTGACCTTTTGTTTCTCTGTCCTCTATCCTTGGTCTACTCCAGCTGGATTCCAGTTGAGGGCACCAGGGACATTTGCACTTGTTGTGAAACTAGGAACTGTGACCAAATCCAAGGCCAGCCAAGAAGGCTCAACTACTGGGAGAGATGGGGCAGAGGAAGAAGATCTGCTAGAGCTGCAGCTGCTAAGCATGGTATATTCAGCAATAGTTGTACAGGCTGGATTTAATGGCCTGTAAAACAAGTCCTTCTCAATCATTGGTCCTCCAGATCAGTGGTTTTGGACTTCAGATCCCAGAAGCCCTAGCCAACTTGTCCAACTGTCAGGAATTATTGGAGCTGGAGTACAAAATATCTGGAGGAGTAAAAGTTGAGGACCACTGTTCCATATATTTCAGAGTTAGTTAAAGTCTCAAACCTTTTGGAAGACCAAAGTAAGAGAACCACTGCTTTACATTATATGGCCACAACCCAATGAAGTGTTATCATTCGACCTCATTCAATTGCAGGTACACTTAAGGAAGTGGAGACCGATGTAATGTTGGGCCCCATCCTCATTCTTGATGCCTACCTGACCTCCAGAAGTCTCGCCGGACGCCAGATCGAAGCAAAGGGAGCCCTGGCAGAATACGGTACCTTGGCACACAAGCATCATTGAGGGCAGAAGGCTTCCATGGCAATGGGATGGTTAATACACTCCAGATTTCAAACTCTAATGGAGCTATCCAAGATGCCGAAACCCTATTTCCCCATAGTTTCAGCATCTTGGACAGATCCTCTGGATTTTATACAAAGCCCCATTGAGTCTCACTGATACGGATAACACAGGTTGAGTCTCCCTTATCTGAAATTCTTAGAACCAGAGGTGTTTGGGATTTTGGGATACCTATATTTGCACATATGTCCATAAGGAGATACCTTGGAGATGGGACCCAAGTCTAAACATACATATGTTTCATGTAAACCTTACACACGTAGCCTGAAGATCAAGAAAAGCCCATGGCAAATTTGCCTTACGGTCACCTTAAGTCCAAAATAACTTGAAGGCACACAACAAGCACCTATATACACTAGACCCTTCTTATCCATGAATTCCTTATCCATGGATTCAAGCATCTACGACTTGAAAATATTATAAATATAGCAAAGCTTCATTTTGCCTTTTTATATAAGGAACACTATTTTACTATCCACTGTATTTAATGGGACTGAAACATCCACAGATTGTTTGTACCCATGGAGGATCCTGCAAACAAACCCAAGCAGATACCAAGGGCCCACTGTACAATATTTTAAAATAGTTTTGTGCATGAAAGAAAATTTGGATACATCGAACCATTGGAGAGTAAAGGTGTCCCTTTAGCCACTGATGAAAAAGGTTTTTGGCTTTTGGAATTCAGGTTTTGGAATTCTGGATAAACGAGACTCAACCCATAAAGAAAAGGCACTGCAAGATTGTAAGCAAAGTAGAACGGAGTTTGAGGAAAGACCTTTTTTTAATCTTTTGCGGCCAGAATTTCCCAACCAGTATAGCCATCCCCCCCCCCCCAAAAAAAAACTTCTCAAAAGCTTTGTGATCGTAGGGGAAAGGACTCAGAAATGTGTCAGTAAAATGGGAATACTGTCCCAGTGCCATTTCATGTGCTGGGAAATGCATATATGACAAAGGTTAGAAGTTGCAGAAATAACATGGAGCATGAATACCCTGGAATACTAACAGAGGATAGGGAAACTACATTGATGTCAATCCCAGCTTTGTGAGGTCTGGGTGGTAATATTAATTCAAAATTAACTCCGGTCTTCCTCTTCACAGACCTGTTTCAATCCCCTGGTATGTTGGTGGGATTCATCCTGATGGCTCTTGCCACAATCCTGGCTCTCACGACTCTAGCGATCCTCTGTGCTAGGAAGAAGCATCCTAGGTCTTCTTAAGAAGCTGTGGAACTATGTATCCTGGAGTTACCAAAACATATATAGATATAAATAAATGAAGACCTTAACTTGGCTTGTTTGCTTAACTGGAGTGGAAGAGGCACAACATGGAAGATGCTCTAGGTCTTCTTAAGAAGCTGCGGAACTATGTGTTTCCAGAGTTAACCAAAAATATATGAATCAATGATGTTAATTTGGCTTGTTTGCGTAACTTAGGTGGAAAAAGCACAACCTGGAAGATGCTCTTGGTCTTCAGGAATTGTGGAACTATGTATCCTGGAGTTACCATTATATATACACATATATACAAACATATATATATATATATATATATATATGAATAAATGAATATGTTAATTTGGCTTGTTTAACTGAGATGGAAGAGACACCACATGGGAGATGCTCTGGGTGGGTGGATCGTTCCAGATATTTGCTCTCAGATCAACTAAGAGCAAAACTCAGCTACATCTGTACTGCAGAAATCATGCAGTTTGACACTGCTTTAACCAAATAATAAAGCATTAGATACAGATGTGCGCACACACACACACAAAACTGCACAGCTGGGATGGTGATGGTTACACTACAATTCCCAGAATCCACAAGCCTGCATTTCTCTCTCTCTCTATATATATATCAAAGGTTATATAGGAACCATACACATACACATACACAAATTACAGAGCTGGGATGGTGATGGTTCTTGTTGCACTACAATTCCCAGAATCCACAAGCCAACACTTTTGACATCACACACATACACAAACACACACCTATCCCTCTCTCTATATATGTGCGCATTTATATTTGCCCCAAAAGTTATAGTCTAAATACTGAGAGACACAAACACAGAGACAAACTGCAGAGCTGGAATGGAGGTGATGGTCCTTTTTGCACTGCAACTCTCCCAAATCCACAAACCAGCATTTTTTTTTCAAAATTAATAAACTTATTCCCCCTTTCAAATAAACACACCAAAAATAATGCATCATGTGAACCTACACAAGAGGTCCTGAAAAGATCAGTAATGCAACTGTTAGGGAAAAGAAAGAGAAAAAGCAACCCTGAAAACTTTTTGCACATTTGCAATTGCTGCAAGACTTTTGCTGGAAGGAAGAAAAATCCAGGCTCCAGCAATGAAAGGGTTAAACTGTCAGCTGACTGCCTTTCAGGGATCAGCTGATATTGTAGAAACCCTTCAGTGATTGGCTAAAATAAAGGAATCAGCTGATTCAATTTTCCAGGAGGGAGTGCTGCAAACAGAAACCAGGAAACCATGGTAAGGTTTATAAAATACAATATTTCTCTAGTGGGAATTTATTGCCACCAAATTTGCAATGAAACATGGATTCCAAAGATCTGGATGCACTTCTTGGGTGCACCTGCATTGCAAAAATAATGCAGTTGGATAGTGCTTTAATTGTCATGCATAATCCTGGGATATGCAGTTTTACAAGGTCTTTTGCCCTCTCTGCCAAAGTTGCATCTGCATTGTAGGAATCATGCAGTCTGACACTGCTTTAACTGCCCTGGCTCCATCCTACACAATCTTGGGATTGTGAAATGCACGGTATACTTGTTGCAAACTTTCGAAGCTCCACTGGCCTCTTCATCAGGCAAGATGTTACATTACCAAACAGGAGAAAAAAATTAGAGATGTTAGTAAGATGCCTGTATTTTGTTGGGATTTGTAGTTTAGACAGGCACCGGTACTCTTTGGCAGGAATAGGTTAAAGACCTTGTGAAAGCTACAAATCCTAGGATGGAGCTGAAGCACTTCAAGTAGTGCCAAACTGCATGATTTCTACAGTGTAGATGCACCTAAGAAGTGCATTCAGAAAATGCACTAGTGAAAATGCAACACAAGTAGCAATGCGGGGGTGCATTTGCACCGTTTCATGTCTACAGTTGCTTTCATGGCTACAAAGCATAAGCAATAACTGCAAAAAAGCACAGTGTCCCTAGGAATGTGCAGAGTGCTTTTACGCTAACAAATGATTTATAATCCAATACCATCCAAACAATGATACCTTTATTGGCTGGTTTATAATGAGTTGTAAAAATGGGACAAAATGGCCTTTTTCGTCAAAATTGAGCTCCTGGACTTTGTGTTTTCTTAAACAGGAAAAAATTTGGAATGTCTTATTTTGAATTAATTCCGATCTCTAATTTTTTTAAAAAAATAATAATCTCAGTTTCTTGCAATAGATGCAGATTGAAGTTGCTAAAACAAACTATCTTTGATCACCTACACTAATTTCATTTCTTCTATCCAGAGGTTCCGGTTCTGTGGCGATTTGGACTGTCCTGACTGGGTCTTGGCAGAAATCAGCACCTTGGCCAAAATTGTAAGTGAAATTCTTTTTCACATGAAATATACACAAAGCTGAGTCTCTCTCTTATCCAGAGTGCTTGGGGTCAGAAGTGCTTTGATGTTCAGATTTTGGGATATTTGCATTTACATAATGAGACTGGAGATGAGACCTAAGTCTAAACAAAATATTTATATACACTTTATATATATATACTGTATAGCCAGATGGTAATTTTATATAATGTTTTAAATAGTTTTGTGCATGGAACAAAGTTTGTGGACACTGAACCATCAGAAAGCAAAGGTGTCACTATCTCAGCAATGAAAAAAAAAGTTTTTGGAGTATTTTTGATTTTGAAATTCCAGATAAGAGATACTCAACCTTTACTTCATTTCTCTTGGGATGTTTTTATTGCAAGACTTGCCCCAGTAAATGTAGATGGGAAATCTAGCTTTCAAGATGCTTTTAGAATATTGCTCCCGGCGTTCCTTACCATTAGCTACATTTATGAAGGATGCTGGGACTTAGAGTCCAACAGCATCTGGAGGTCTGCATAATTCCGATCCTTGATGAAAGTGGAGCAGGGCAGACTTCATATTTGGAAGATTTACTTTCTTTGAGCCATGGCAGTTAAAGTGGTGTCAAACTGGAATATATCTGAAGTGCGAATGCAGCCTGGGTGTCTGCATTCGCTTTCTGGTCTACTCAAAAGAGGTATCTATCAGTAGTCCCCGATCTATCTTTTATCCCCCACCAGCACTGCAGAACTCAATGGTTGATCAATAGTCAATAGCTGTTTCATTATTAGAACATTTTATTGCAGTACTCCAGTGCTTCTCCTGCACACTTGAAGGAGTCAGATTGCATTCAGAACTAATGGGATAGATTATCCTTATCCAGGCAGCATTCTCTATAATCCCTTAAAAGTCAATGGGGCACATATGAGTCCTGCATGGGGTTCATGAAGGAGTTGGTGCTATGGATAAAGCTTCACTGACTGTGTTTTGTTTGTTTTATCCTCATTCTAGTCCTCGGTGAAACTGAAGCTGATCTGTGCCCAGGTGCTGAAGGATCTGCTTGGAGATGGGATTGATGTAAGTCCATTTTTTGCATCACTCAAATCATAGAGGTATAGAAAGAACCCTTGTAGAAGATCAGTTTATCTCTTGTCAAACTCATGGTGAAGGCATGCATCAAAGAGATGGTCTTTTCTAAAAGAAATGTTCGCATGGCTACCACTTTCAAGGTTTGACGTTGGGTTGTTTTTATAGTAATGCTACCTGCAAACTATCATCCCAATGTAAAAGGGTCAGGAAAAGAATTAGAAGCAATTGTGCTGTTTGATCTGTGAATACAGTCCAAGGTGAATGGGGAGACCCAAAGAATATTTGGTTTTCCAAGGTTTTGTGTAAAATGGACTAAACTGGAACTGGTGTTTCTCTTGCAGTATGAGAAGATCCTAAAGCTGACATCAGATGCCAAATTTGGTGAGTGTCCTTTCCTATTGGGAGTAGTGGCAAGAATGTCTAGGAGAAAAACCCAAATATTGTCTCATTTAAAATATATAAATGCAGGTTGCATCTTCTTTATCCATAATTCAGAAATCCAAAATGCTACCTAATCCAAAATGGTTTGCATTGGTGGCTGTGATAGAGACACCTTCACTTTTTCTGATGGTTCAGTGTACGCAATTTTTTTTATGCACTAAATTATTAAAAACATTGTGCATAAAGTCAAAGGCTTTTATGGCCAGCATCCATAGTTTGTTGTGGGTTTTTTGGGCTATGTGGCCATGTTCTGGAAGAGTTTTTTCCTGACGTTTCCTGACATTATTATGTATAAAATTACATATGTGTATAAGGTACATGGATTTCATATTTAGATTTAGGCCCCATCTACACAATATATTTTATTGTCATTATATTTCTGCAAGTATTCCAAAATCCCCCCCCCAAAAAAAACCCAGAAAAGCCTTAATAGCTCAGAAAACTACAGATCCCAGAATTCCATAGCATTGAGCCATGGCAGTGAAAGTGGTGTCAAACTGCTTTATTTCTGCTGTGCCTATGAAATGTCCAGTTATTGTGTTATCTCTCCATTACACATATAAAATATGTGTATAGGATGACTTGAGCTGCATCCAAACGGTAGAAACAATCCAGTATGACACCGTTTTAACTGCCATGGCTCCATACTATGGAATCTAGGGATTTGTAGTTTTGAGAACTACTTAGCCTTCTCTGTCAGAGGGCTCTTGGGCCACCACAAACTATAAATCCCAGGATTCCATAGGATGGAGCCAAGGCAGTTAAAGGGATGGCAAAACAGATTATTTCTGCAGCACAGATGCAGCCTTGGAGAGCCAGCTAGACTCCTGGCCAAGTCTTCTGGAAATTCCAAACCCCTACAGTTTTGGACTGTTTTTCATTTTGTATGAAAGCGACTCAGTGGCTAAAATAAATTATTATTAACAATAATAATAATTATTATTATTCTGTTTCTTTTCCTTTTGCAGAGTCAGGGGATGTGAAGGCTACTGTCGCTGTCCTTAGCTTCATTCTCTCCAGTGCCGCCAAATACAATGTTGACTCTGAGTCTCTCTCAAGTGAGCTGCAACAATTGGGTTTACCCAAAGGTGAGCCATGGAAGGCACAGATAGCGATGGGAATCCTGCATTGGGAGGCACACGTCTGGCACGTAACTACTCCTGTTTACTCATGTATAAGTCGAGGACAGGTTTTGGGTCCAAAATTATGGATTTTGATATGAGCCATGAATAAGTCAAGGGTAAAATTTAGAGGGCATGCAAGAAAGGGTCTAAAGGATGAAGCAAAGGAAAATGATGCCAAAGAACTTACAAAATTCCCGCAGGGATAACTGTTTGTGCTCATCCTGAAGGCTGGATGGTTGAGGAAAGAACTATGTGTGGGGGATGCTGGGAACTGCAGCCCAACAACATCTGAGCGCTCCATAGTTTCCATACATAGCGTAACCCTTGACTCGCTTTATGCATTTTGTTCAAAACGAAATACAACAGCCAGTGTAAGTCAAGGATGGGACCATGTGGCCTACCAGATGTTGCTGGATTGCAGCTCCCATCATTCCCACACATTGGCTCTATTGGCTACGGATAATGAGAGTTACAGTCAATGACATCTGACAGACTAGATGTTCTACACCCAAGATCTAACTTAAAGGCAAAGTGGCAAGGGGCGGGGGGAATCGGGAGCACACAATGGGAGTGGGAATGTCCTACACGGACCTAAGTGTCCTAATGGCACCAAATCCCATCTGAGCGTGGCTAGTACTTCGATGGGAGACCACCAACAAATCTCAGGTGCTATAAGCTATATTTCAGAGGAAGGAACTGGCAAAACCACCTCGGACTAATTCCTTGCCTAAGGAAGCCTCATGAAAATCATGGGGTCACCATATGTCACCAGGCAACTTGAAAACACGTACACGCTCATACGTGGTTTGCTAAAGGCAAGATTTAATAAACCCTTTTTTGTTTTCTTTTTATAAGAAAGAGCAAATTTCTAATGCTTTTGTCCTTCTTACCCTTTTATGTGTTGCAGAACATGCCACGGGGTTGTGCCGATCCTATGAAGAAAAACAGACTCCGCTTCAGGAAAGTCTTCGGAGATGCAGCCTCAGGTGTAAGTCAAGCTGTTCAGGTTTGCATACAGAAAGTTAAAACTAAAGGTGCCTTGGGGTAATTGTGATATCCTCGTCTGTTTCCATGCCGTGATTTTTTCCCCCCGGTTTCTTCTGTGAAAACTTTTCAGGGCAGTGAGATGTTTGCAGACTTCCTTTAAAAGGTGTGATAAAAAGGCCAACAAGCCTGAACTGTGCCATTGTCCACAATATACAAGTAGTCTGAATGAAACTAGTGCTCTTTGCCATTGCTTTAAATATAAATATTTTAATAAAAAATAAATCTAGTTATCCTTGCCAGGTTAATTTCAGTTACATGGTAGGATGCCACCATTTCATTTCAGTTAGAATTTTGCTTATCTACCAGTTTTGAGATCTGTTCTTGTGCTCTTCGTTCTTTCTCTCTGCCTTGCAGTGAACTCTCTGGATTCTGTGTCTTGGAGGGTGGATTATACTCTCAGTTCCAGCGAACTCCAGCGAGTCAATGAACCTGTAGTTCACCTCAAGCTAAATGTGAAAAACCCAGACAGGGGTGTCCTGGAACCTGTTGCGATGACACTATCGGCAGAAAAATTCAGAGTCTTGCTTGCAGGTGAGAAACCCTAAATAACCACAATGTCAGGCTAAATGTGTAAACTGTGCAACCCTCCAGATGTACTATGGCAAGAGGTGCAGCATGGTGCAGTGGTTTGAGCACTGGACTAAGACTAGGAGAAGGCACTGTTTCTTGTCACTCCCTGTCTCCCAAATCTGGAAGTTACACACTTTTTATGTTATTACAATGTGATATTAGAATGGAAATGTGTGTTTGTACATGGTGCAGAATGGTTGTTGTATATTAATATGAAAGTTTGCATGTTATGTGTGTGTCATGGTCTACATTTGAAGTACAATTGTTTAGTAAACATATTTTATTTTTTAAAAAATCATATGAAACAGCAGGGCGTCTATGGCTAATCCTAGATCCTGGACAAGCGTCTCAAGTGATCTGGTCCCACACTTTTTTAATTCAATTGCTATTCCTCTTTTTCCCCCTCCCTTTTCTTTCCCCTTTTTCTTCTTTCCAGAGCTAAAGCAGGCCCAAGCCATCATGAAAACATTAGACTGAAGAGTCTTCGGGATGGAAGAGCCTGGTGTGTCGAATACGTCTTTTATTTTCCCCAAACATCTCCAATGGACAAGTCATTTTACAGGGAACAAGAGACAATTTTTCCATTTGCTGTTGGGAAGGAGATGATGATCCAAACCCATTTCTCTTTTCCAACTCATTGTCCAATTTTTAAACACACTTCCATGCAGAAGAACATTCCAGCACTGAGAAAACTAGCACAGCAGGGAATGGATAAAAGGGGGAAAAAAATAAAATTTTCTCCTGCTAGAATAATCTTCCTTCCTCTCATAATTGACAGAAGCCTAATGTAGGGTGCATCTACACTGCAGGAATAATGCAGTTTGACACTGCTTTACCTGCCGTGTCTCAATTCTATAGAATTCTGGGATTTGTAGTTTGGTTTGCCAGCACACTTTGGGAGAGAAAGCTGAAGACCTCGTAAAACTACAAACTTCAGGATTCCATAGGATGAGGCAATGGCAGTTAAAGCAGTGTCAAACGGCATTATTTCTGCAGTACAGATGCAGCCATTGTCTCCTTTCTTTCTTTCTTTCTTTGAGATCTGCACATCCCAGAGAAGATTGTGACGGAGGTATCCTTTTGGATCTTTGTGCATTTGCAGCTTGCTTTCCAAAATGTTGAATCTGCTTCTGTATACGATTTCTGTACGTTGTCAGAAGAGAATACATTAAATCACCCAGTACTGTGTAGTGGTTTGAGTGTTGGACTATGACTCCAGAGATCAGGGGTTCGATTCCACACTTGGCTATGGAAACTCAATGGTGATCTTGGGTGAGTCACATATTCTCAGCCCCGGAAAACTCCCAGGATAGGGTCGCCACAACTCAGAAACAACAACAACTGTAAAGTCTCAACATAAAGAAGGATGTTTCTGTTGCTGCAGAATGAATGAGGCTGGAATCCTAACCTAAGCGTGCATCCTGATTTAAAATTATAGCTCTTTGCTACCAAGGAAATGGAAAAACAAATATTTTTCAACAAAATATAATAAAGCAGAATTGCTAACAAACATTGCAATACACCAAATAATATAGGACTAAAAATAATACAAAACATTTATTGGACTTCAGCTTCCAGTGGCAATGCTGGTTGGGGAGAACAAGGTCAGAGGACTATAGCTCCCATCATTCCAGCCAGCATAGTCTGTACTAGTGAGGGATGTTGGGAGCTGTCGACTTAAAAGAACACATTGCAAGCTTGCCTGTTACTAACCTAGGACCTTATCAGATGTCAGAAATTGGAAATATAATCCAATGGCAATCCGAACGCAATCATGGGTTTCACGTTATTGCGAATTAAAGTATCTCACGCAATTTCGGGCAAAAGGGAAGTCATTCCGAACGCAATCATGGGGTTTACGTTACTGCGAATTAAAGCATCTCATGTAATTTTGGGCAATGGGGGGTCATTTTTGGGTATTCTGAACGCATTCTGAACACAATAGGAATTCACGTAAATTCGCTAAACTAGCAAATTCACGTGAATTCGAATTGGCTCCATTCAAAATAAAGAGAAATTCCTCCTGTCTGATAAGGTTCCTAGAGGAGGGTGTACAATTTGGCCCTTAAAAGGGTGTACTGCAGTTCCCATCATTCTTCACCATTAGCCATGTTGGTTAATAAGACCAATGGGAACTAGACTCCAGTAGCTGTCAGAGGGATACCAGTAACCTGCCTTGGGTCCCAAGTTGGAAGAAAAATGGGATTTAAATAAAATACAAGGGTGCATCTACACTGTAGAAATAATCCAGTTTGGCACCACTTTAGCTGCCCTGGCTCCATCCTACAGCAATCCTGGGACTTGCAGTTTGGTGGGGCACCAGCTTTCTTGGGCAGAGAAGACATCTGTGAAAACTACAAATCCCTGGATTCTATAAGATGGAGCCACAGCACTTAAAAGTGATGTCAAACTACATTATTTCTACAGTGTAGATGCAACCCCATGAACTGCAGGATTGATGCAGTTTGACACCACTTTAACTGCCCTGGCTCCATCCTACAGAAATCCTGGGATTTGTAACTTGGTGAGACACACCAGAACTCTTGAGCAAAGAACAGTTTGTCAAACTACAAATCCCAAAGTTACATAGGATGGAGCCACAGAACTTGAAGGTGGTGTCAGACTGCATTATATCTACAGTGTAGATGCAACCCCATGAACTGCAGAATGAATGCAGTTTGGACTCTCCTGGCTCCATCCTGCAGAAATCCTGGGATTTGCAGTTTGGTGGGGCACCAGCTCTCTTGGGCAGAGAAGACTTGGTCAAACTGCAAATCCCAGGATTCTAATAAGAGCCCTTACAAGTGGTGTCAAACTGCATTATTTCTACAGAGTAGATGCACTCATGCCAGATGATGAATCCCCATTTGCAACCAGTCCCTCCTCTGTGCTAGGAAAACTACAACTCCCAAGATGCTCTGCGATGCTTCTGGACCAATGGGAGTGGAAGGGGGAGTTTAAGTTGCAATAAATCCTCATTAGCTGCAGGGAAAGAGGAATCTGGACTTTCTGATTTCAATTTATCCTCAAGCTCAGGTTCAAGTCCAGGCAAGCAAGGAAAGTGTGCAACACGTGTTTAGCTGCTTGTGTGAATGCACTCTCTTTACACGTGTGTTGCAGAAAGTTGGGTGTCTGGAAGGTTGCTGGGGTTGTGTAACTTCCTGCTCCAGATCTGATTGTTACAAAACAACAAGGATTTTTCTTTCCAAAACCAGGACCTGGGGCTCAGGTGAGTTCTCCAGATTTGTGCCTTTCCTCCTAATGCAAGTCTTTCCAGACCTGGAAGAAATTGTTTTCATGTGTATCTTTCTTCTTTATTAAAATATTTTTCATCGTATTCTGTTTGGAAACAATTGGTCTGTTTCCATTTTGCAAGAGTTTAATTCTGTTTCAAGGGTCGCTTTTGTAAATCTTTCATTGTACCTTTTTTGGGGGGAAGCTATTAATTGTAAGTTTTTAGACTGTAAGCCTTTTTTGGGACCTAATTTTGGGAGGAAAGCAGGATACAAATTAATACAATGAATAATAATTTTAATAATTGATAAAACCAAGCCTCTGAGCATATGCAAAGTGTCTTTTTCTGTAACACCCTTCTTCCAAAAAAAGCACATCTGCTAGTTCTGTCATTGTTGTTTTGCATAAACTATTTTTGCATCCAGATTACAGTGGATATTATTTTTGCTTAAACATGAAAATAATAATAATAATAATAATAATGATAATAATAATAAAAATTATTTATTTGTATCCTGCCTCTATGTTTTTTATATGTGTGTATATGTACACATATGTATATGTTTGTACGTGTGCATATGTGTGTGTATATGTGTGTGTGTATATATATATATATATATAGTATATTAGTTTACAAGCCCAATATGCTACAATTCCTTTTCATTTACTCTCAAAGGTACTACAAGATCCCTTTGCAATATTTGTTGGGCCCCAGCTCTGGGTGAAAGGTACAATTAATACATAATACTAAATTTTATTTCTACCATTCATTAAATACTAGACTGAAGTCTAGGAAAGCTCCTGCTGCCAACTTCTTTCTTTCAGTTAGTCTCAAAGGTGCTACAAGATCTCTCTACATTAAATACTATAGTTTCTTAAACCTCATTCCAAGCTACCCCTTTTTGCAATTTTATTAGTTTTGGGGTGGCTGGTTTTTAAAAATTATCCAACAGGTTTGGTTCTTGTTGTTTTTGTGATGGTGTGGCATGGCGATTTGAGTGTTGGATTATGACTCTGGAGACCTGGGTTCAATTCCCAGCGCAGCCATGAAACCCACCGAGAGACCTTGGGCAAGTCACACACTCTCAGCCTCAGGAAAAGTCAATGGCAAACCTCCTCTGATGAAATCTTGCCAAGAAAAGCCCATAACAGGTTCGCCTTAGGGTTGCCATAAACCAGAAACGACCGGAAGGCACACAACATACAGTTGCTGCAACCAGTATAAGCCACTTTGGATCTCATTTTGGGAGAAAGGTGGGATATAAATCCCTTAAATGAATAAAATAATAAAAATATATATTCTGTCATTTCAATTAATTATACTAGGGCCTTTTCCCTGATTCATTATATATACTCTTCGCAATTCTATTTCTGCAATACAGTCAGCCCTCCATATCCACAGATTTTTTTATCCATGAATCCAAGCAGCCACAGCTTGAAAATATTCATATATAAATTCCAACCTTGATTTTGCCATTTTATATAAGCAACACCATTGGACTGTGCCATTTTATTGAATGCAACTTGAGCAACCACGTGGGGAATCCTGGAACCAAATCATAACAAGGGCCACTGTATATATGTTCAGGGTACTTTTTCAGGGAAAAAAACCTTCCTGTGCTGTCTGGTTTTTTAAAGACCCATGCTTCTACATCCCTTGTGTCTTTACCTCTTCACACCTCTTTCTTCTTGTCTTGGTTTCTCAACATTTCTAGGATGCCGGAGGGTCCAGAGCTTTTTCTAGCTGGCCGGTATATCAGCACGGTGTGCAGAGGGCTTGTTTTCTCCGGGAAGGTAGAAAAATCAGAGGTGAGCAAGAACCCAGAGGTGCCTTTTGAGAGCGACGGGTACCTGATCTCAGCCGCATCCCGGGGCAAAGAGCTGAAGCTCACCCTTGTCCCCATCAAACACGAGGAGGGCCTTTCTCCTTCCAAAAAGCGGATCTCAGCCACCCAGGGAGGTGACCAGAAACCAATGGACCTCGTCTTCCGTTTCGGCATGTCCGGCAGCTTCAAGATGGCCCCGGTCGCCGAAATGCCGAAACATGCCCACTTGCGCTTCTACACCAAAGAGAAGCCACTTCGAGCCCTCTGCTATGTTGACTTCCGACGGTTCGGCCGATGGGAGGTGGATGGCACCTGGCAGGCTGACCGAGGACCTTGCGTGATGCTGGAGTATGAGAAGTTCAGGTGAGAATTCCCACTCTGGAATTACACTGGGCCCTTGTTATTTGCTGGGGTTTGGTTCCAGGACCCTCCGTGGATAACAAAATCCATGGATGCTCAAGTCCCATTCAATATAATGGCACAACAAAATGGTGTCCCATATATAAAATGGAAAAGCAAGGTTTGCTATTTGGAATTTATACTTTTTGGGAATATATTCAAGCCGTGTATGCTCAAATCTGTGAATAAAAACATCCGTGGATAAGGAGACCCAACTGTATTTACTCATTCATTTGTTAGTTGCTTTGACATCTTGCCTTTCTTCCCCTAAAGCTCAAAGCAACGTAATCTGGTTCTCTTCCTACCAGGGTTGGCAGGTTTAAACCAGGTTAGTTTAAACCATGGTATAAACCAAATGACTTTTAAAAACGTCTGTTTTTTTAATTGAGTCTTCCTTTTAAAAAATATATTATTATTACAGACAGCCCATCCAATTTTTGCCATCAAGGATTTGATTAATTAATATGTTCTCTCTAGGAAGCTCTATGTCCAGCTCAAGTCTATGGGCAATGTCTGCAGAAAGCATGTTGGAGGACCTAGCTATTCCTAGAGAGAACATTTGTAGATCCTCCAGTGCAATTCTATAGACAACCTCTGGCAGGTTTTGATCGCAGATTTGCACTGGAGGACCTACAAATGCCTAGAACAAGTGATTTCTCAGTTAAAAAAGATTTCATTTTTAATTTACGTTTTTTTCACTTTCACAAGGTCTTGGGTCTGTAACCCCAGCGAATGTGGAGGGTCCACTGTTTTTTCCAATCCTACTGGAACAACACTGACTGTTTGAATTTGGACATTTTAAAATTGGAGAATTTTAGAACTATTTTTTTTAACCTGCTGGGATATCTAGAGATGACAAAAATGGCACGAGGGACTACCCATGGCTCGCTTTTTGCCCACCCTTCCTTTAACTAGGTAGATTCCAACCCAAGGCTCACTCGCTGGGCACACTGACCGGGGAACATTGGGAGTTATAGTCCAAAAAAGTCATTTTCCTAGTTCTGGTTTCACCAGACCCCAATCTGCCACTTGAACCACTCCATCACTCTGAATCGGGGGCATATTTTTTGCATATATATATATATATATATACACACACACACACATACACACACATACATAAACACACGTACACTCCTTTTCTTGAAGTA
This sequence comes from Urosaurus nigricauda, assembly GCA_034509955.1. Taxonomy (NCBI): domain Eukaryota; kingdom Metazoa; phylum Chordata; class Lepidosauria; order Squamata; family Phrynosomatidae; genus Urosaurus; species Urosaurus nigricauda. The sequence continues at coordinate 5,244,110 of JAOEGL010000012.1, read as the reverse complement.
GACCCATCTTCTGTGTTTTGGTCAATCCCTTTCTCCTAACCCAACCTGGTCTGTTTCAGGGAGAATGTGCTGAAGAATCTCTCAGACAAAGCTTTTAATAAACCCATCTGTGAGGCTCTGCTAAATCAGAAATATTTTAACGGCATCGGCAACTACCTCCGGGCAGAAATCCTCTACCGGTGAGTAAGGTTTTTGGCACAGGCTTAAGTCAAGGAGGTAGGAAACACCTGGGTTGCTTTTTTGCTGTTCGGTACCAAAAGTTCTGGAGGTCTCTCCGTTTGTGGATACTTTGATAGAGAAGCCACTGGATTTGCACCACCTCTCATCCTGAACCACCTCACAGGGTTGTTGTGAAGATTAAAATGCAGTTCAAGGAACCTTGTATGCTACTTTGAGCTCCTCAAAGGATAGGCAGGATATAAGTGTAAAGGAAACAAACCTATCTTGGCACAGAAATGTCATCCTTCCAATGTGTTGGCCATCATTTCCCCGGCACTACCTTACTTATGGTCTCTTCTAGGTTGAAAATCCCTCCTTTTGAGAAGGCGCGGACAGTTCTGGAGAAGCTGCAGCATAGGGAAGAGGTGAGAAAAAACGTACAAAGATGACTGCAAAACAGAACAGACCCACCCAGGAAATACTTTAAATACTACAACTCCCAGGATTCTCCATGCCCATGATGGCTGAGGAGTCTACAAGTTCTAGTTTTCAAAAAGAACTTCTCCAAGTTGTGGGTTAGACCAAAAGCTCGATCTAGTGAGTCAAACTCAGAAAACAATTTTGAATGGGGAATGTGATTTTTCTCTTGCATTGCTCTTTTGCCAATCTTTCAGTCTATCACTCTGAATTCATCCAATGGCCCTTATTATTATGTGTGCTGGCTAGGACTGATGGGAATTGCAATAGAGGAACAGTGGAGATCTGCATTTTCTCCAGTCCTGGAACTGGCTCTCTCTCTCTCTCTCTGTGTTTCTCTTTTCTTTAAAGCATTTCACCAAGAAGAGTGACAGCGGAGGTTTAGATCTCTGTTGCCTCTCTTGTAAAGGACACCCTTCTCCCAACCTTCACCTGAGATGTACCTGTTGGTCTCCATCTTGCAGACCTCTGGCCTGACGCTGAGCAAAAAGGTCAAACTGAAACGAGAGAACCCTGACTTGTTAGAGCTCTGCCACATGGTCCCTATGGAGGTCATTAATCTGGGTAAGGATCAGGGGACCCTTTCCCATGATACAGTTATAGGGTCCTTATTTCCCTTTAACTGCAATGGTTCCATCCTAGGGAATCCTGGAATTTCTAGTGTGTGTACCTTCAAGTCGCCTGTCGACTTATGGTTTTGCCCATCAATTTCACACAATTATTTTAGGAACAACCAGAGGTGGTTTGGCCAGTTCTTTCCTCTGAAATATAGCATATAGAGCTGGTATTCATTGGTGGGCTTCCAACCAAGTAGTGGCCAGGGCTGACCCAACATGCCTTAGGTTTCTAGTCCCCATCATTACGGAGAAAAGCCTACAAAGGAATGACAGATTGTTCAAATTATTGTTCAAAGAACAGCAGATTTTAAACCCAGTTTGTTGACTAGCAAGTAAATTCCACTGAACATGGGACATGCTTCTGAGTAAGCGTGCATCAGATGGCACGGGATAGGTGTCTAGGGTAGATTTCTCATTTTCACTTTTGGCCTCTTGCTTTCTCCTCTTCAGGTGGTAAAGGTTACGAACCGGGTAGATCTGAGGATTACACAGCCTTTTTAGGGTGGCTTCAGTGCTATAACCTTCCAGGCATGAAGTCGCTCCGTGATTCCAACGGCAGAACCATCTGGTTCCAGGTAAGAACGGATGTGACAAACAGTCCATTTTTGCAATAGTGTGCCGCTGTAATGTGCAGGGCCCACTCTTTCTTCAAAGCCGAACAGTAAGAGGTGGAAGGCTATTTTTGACAGCAATCCCAATTCTAATTTGATTTTAAGATGCTGCATTCCAGTGGTGGGTAGTGCCAAAGCTATGGGGTTGGAGGCAGATGTCATTGGCCAAGATGTTCGTTGGTGCTGGCAGAGCATAGAGCTCAACAATTGACGGGAATCTATGACTTGTGTGGCATTGATATAAATTATTTAAACCAAGGTTTTGTCATATTTCTTCGCCATGAGAGGAACAAACAGGCTGAATAAAATCTGGGTTATATGTTTTTTGTGATTCTGTGCCTTCAAGTCGTTTCCAGCTGACCTATCATGATGTTTTCTTAATGAGATGTGTTCAGAGGAGGCTTGCCATTGCCTTCTTTTGAGGCTGAGAGCATGTGACTTGCCCATTGGGTTTCATGGCCAAGCGAGGAATTGAACCCGGGTCTCCAGGGTCACAGTTCAACACTCAAACCACTATGCCATACTATATGTTTACTTGCGGATTAATATTGTTCTTGGCAGTGCTGGCGTGGCATAATGGTTTCCTCACACAACACCATAAGAATTAATTACACTTGTGTAACCCATACCTGGGCAAGCTTTTGTCACCTACAAGATTATAGCTGCTCCTTACAATTTGGATCTTTGCCTGCCAAGCGTGAACGGCAAACCTTTAATCTGTGTGTGCCTATTTAGGAGTAAGCAGCCCTTTCCAGGGTTGTGTGACAAGACTTGTATCAAGCTGTTGGCGTAATACACTTCCAGCACCAAAATATAACATGTATATGGTGTTCTTTTTCTTTTGTCCTCATCACATTCCCAATTGCTTTCCTTCTTACATAGGGGGATCCTGGACCAATGGCCCCAAAAGGTGAGCATCAGGTTTCCTTCCATTTCAGTACTTTGTCTATGAGTGTTCTTTCTGAATTGTATGGGCTCTGATTTTTCTAAATTGTCTTTTACACCAGGTTTTACTCAACAGATCTTGGAATTTTATTTATTTATTTATTTATTTATTTATTTATTTATTTAATTGTAGATCAGGGTGGACAAGGTGCTTCCCTGGGATCATATACAGACCCATCTTGGGGTTCATTTGACTGCAGAATTAATGCGGTTTGGCACCACTTTCACTGCCTTGACTCAATGCTATTGAATTCTTGAATTTGTAATTTTGTGAGATACTTAGTTTTCTTTTGCAGGGTTCTCTGGTATGACAAACTACAAATCCCAGGACTCCATAGCATTGAGCCACAGCAGTTAAAGTGGTGTCAAACTGCATTATTTTGGCAGTGCAGATACAGCCCTGGAAGCCTCCAGGAGTGGCAATTCACCTTTCAAATAGGATGTATGCCCCCCCCATTGCATAACATTAAAAAATACCCATTTTCCCAAACCCCTAAGTGGACTTGCAGCCATTTCTGCACCCATTCCTCATCGTTTTCGGCAATTTGTACTGTACTCCCAAATCCCCAGTTTGACCTGAATTCTAACCACCAGATTTGGAACAGAATGGTGCTATTTTGAACTGCCAGTGATAAAATGGGGGCTGATCTTCTTTCACTCCAGGGAATAAATCACGCAAGAAACGGTCGGAGGTTAAACCGGATCCTGACGCATCAAAGGAGAAACCGCTCAAGAAACGGCTGAAGGTTAAAACTGATGCCGATACGTCAAGTCCAAAGGTAAGGGAGTGTCTTTCAAAATCCAGTATGTAGAGGAATTTGGGAAGCAGTTTGGGTAAGTTATGCAGGCCACAAAAAGGTGAGGCTCCAGCATTACGATGACGTTAGTTATTGTTCTTATGATTTATTTTATGTGACTAGTTGTACCATTATCTCTTTCTCTTTTTACTTTTTTGGTAAAGCTATCCAGCCACGTCTTTGTGTATTATCTGAATACTCATAAGGTTGCAGGACAATCTCAGAAATAATTTAATGAACAAATAAATCACACACACTTATTCAGAAGACATACCAGGTGCTGTAGGCTATATTTCAGAGGAAGAAACTAGAAAATACACCTCTGAAGAAAACCCTGTGAAAGTCATGGGGTTGCCGTAAGTTGACAGGCAACGTAAAGGTGCACACACACAACCTACATCTCCACTTGCTATAACTTATATACTTATACCCTTCATATCTCATGAATTGGAAAAGTGTGTGTTTTTTTCCTTGGCTTTAATAAATGCCGGTGTCATATCTGCCTAGGTCAGGAAACCAGTGGCAAGGAAAAACTCCAGGACCACCACTCCTCCAAAAGCTGCTGAGGAGACAAGGAAGCCCAGAAAGAAGCCAGGGACCAAAATAGTAAAAAAAGCAGAGGATTCTGCAATGGCAAATGGAATTAAAACCCCTAACACCAGGTCCAAGAGAAAAATTCCTGCCCTCCAGGAATCGCCAGCGACAGATTCTGAATCCCAGAAACGTCGAGCCTCTTCTCGGAAAAACGGAGGTAAGAGATGTGACCTGGCTTGAAGGGAGTTGAGGCAGGGTGCAGCTACACCGTAGAAATAATGCAGTTTGACATAGCTTTAACTGCCCAGGATCCATCCTACAGAATCCTGTTGGAAAGGACAGTGTAGCAGGGAGACTTCAGCAATTTGCTGCTAGTATTCGTCCATCCCAAAGTGTTACTGGGAATTATTTAACACAGCAACATGTTTTTCCTGCAAAAACCCACAGAAAAATTGTTTCCTGTGCAAAAATGTTGTTTGTGCAGGAAAAACACATGCATTTCTATGTGGGATGAATTTGGATATACAGTACAAATATGGGGAGAGTAGTGTGGAAAAATAATCATTTTCTGCCACAGCGGGAGAAAACCTGCCAAAACTATTTGCCCATGACTGGCATCTGGTAAAGGACATGCACATACATAGGTCATGCCATGCTTGCAGGGCCAAAAGGACCATTGTGCAATGGACCTATTATCTTGATAGCAGCAGAAGAGGAGTTGCTCAGGCAGCATATTTCGCTGTGCTTTGTCTTAACAAATTGTGTCCTACATTGTGCCTTACAGTTGCACAATGGCACCAAGTCATTAATGTGTGTTGTGTAGCATTGCTGTTCTTGGCATGAGGATTGCACAGTACTCACATAGCCTAACTGTACATGCAGATATTTACACTATGCTGAAGGTATGTTGGGTTGAAGCAATAGGTGAGGATCTACAGAGAATCTAACTATTTTCTCCCCTTTTAGGTAAGGCTGCTGTTACTACACGAGCCAGGCGGGTGAAAGCTCAATGATCAACCAGATTCAGAACAACCTCTTTGTATATAGTGCCTTGGCCTTTCTGTTGTCGATACAGGGGTAAATAAATGCCCCCACTTTGCTAAAATAGCTTTCTGCAATGGGTGGCGCCTGAGAAAAGTCTGGAGGCACCAAGAGGACAGGAGGGTGATTCTTTGCTTGGTCTCTTCTGGCTTTTGAAATCCTGTGTAAGTACACAGAGATTAACTGCCAAAGCACTTTCTGCAGATTGTTTTCTGAAATACTGCTGCGGATACAGACCACCATTTCAATAGAGTGGACCTTGTGGGTGAAAGATTAGTGGCAGATCTTTTTGCTGTGAGGCTTAGAGCTCATATTAAGAGACGGTGCTGCTGATCTCCCAGATCAAGGAGCACCATAGATCAGTAGCAGTCTGCTCTAGCTTGCCTTTCCGAGAATTAATTGCACCAGTGTGTATAATGCAAGAAAACCCAAAGCAGTATCAGAAAAGGGAAGTCCCTGAGGTCTGCACGTGGGGAAGAAAAGATTATAGATGCCTGTTGGTTGGCTATATATCAGAACCAACCAGATCATTCAAATCAAAGCTTTGGTTGCATTGACTGCCAAATGGACATCTTTGGAAATGAATGAGATGTAATCCACTGTTTACAGCAATGCATTTTAATGGTTACTTAAATCAAATGTTTTGTATCTAGAGCAATAGCATCTTATCTCTGGCACACATTTTTAAATGCTATCTAATATCAATAAAATCTGTTTTTCAAAAGTTCTGATCCTGCTGTAAGGTCATGTACAATTTTTATAGAGAAGAATAGAATAAATGATAATAGAGTAGAAATACTGTAGTTTGACAGATTTCTCACAATCAAGAGAAGAATTGTAAAATTGTTCATTCTTGTCCACAAGAACCAAATTTAGATTTGCATCCTTACTCTGTGTTCCATCTGGCTCCTAGGTACACCTCTATTTTCTAATAAAAACAGCACACAGGGTACAAGCCTAAAGCCTACTTTATCTCATGATTAGCCACAAAAAAATGAACCCAAGGAAATGGTGAGTCCCAGCAGCAGTTTACACTGCCACCAGTTCAGCAGCTGCTGCTTTGCTGTTTCAAGACCAGCATCACAGATTGAACTTGGAATGGTGTAAAGGAAAGCTTCAGACCATGCTCCCCCAGTGCCAAACAATGGCTAGGATCAGGCCGTTCAAGGAGGTCACACCTAAAAAAGGAAAAGGGAATGCAGTGAGAAAGTGGGATTCTCTAGAACAATCTCCACTGGTCTCACATTTTCTCACCTCCCTCCATTGGATGACTTAAGATGGTGGGAATTCTCCAGCCCTCCAAATGCTGTTGGACTGCAGCTCCCAGCAACCCTAACCAGCATAGCCAATGATGAGGAACACCATGAGCTGCAGTCCAACATCTGGAGAGCCACATGATGTACACTTACATGATTGCCTCTTGGACTGGAAGACATGTTTGGAGCCAAGTGATAACCGTACTGCCATGAGCTTCATAGAGCCTGATGATCAATGCATTTGGTCTGTCCTCAGCCTGGAGGAAGACAGACAAGTTGTTCCTATTCAGCACATAGAGGAGATACCTAACCATACAAAAATCTACAATGATGGGCAAGAGTCAGAAGCACCCTGTTTAAGAACAAGGGTAGGGGGACACATGCAACTTTTTAATGCTGTTCGACTGCAGCTCCCTGTAGCAGTAGCCACTACAGTCAATGGGATCTGTAGCCCAACAAATTAGGAGCTCTGCATACTCTCCCTCACTGCTATAAGACAGCAAAATTGCATTAGATAACCACAGACATGGGCATAGGACAGACTGACTTTTCGGTGGCTGCTCCTAAGCTCTGGAACTCCCTGATTTCTGTTGGGGGTGGTGGCTTTAAGGCTGCAAAATGGGGCCACGTGGGCCACCTGCACTTCCGCCACCTCTGTGCTCTCAGAGCCATTTGGTAGAACATTGCTGGATTACATCAACACTCCAGACAGTCTTATGCCATGCTCATCCTTGGGAATCTTACCTGTTTTACTGTCTCCAGAACAACAGCTGGGGACTGTACAGAGAAGGCACTCCAAGATGGACACTGCCCCAAGACACTTGGCATGGTGTGGAGAGGGAAGTTCAGATTATATGCCTGATGGATCACCTGGGCTTCCTGGAAGGAACCTGTCCAAAGAAACAACTGAATAGTTGCTGCAGGCAAGAGTTTGCAATGCAAGCACTATTGCAAGCAATGCAGACCTGTGGTAAGAAGGGCACTATCTCCTCTCTACCACACTTGGAGGGGGCTGGTAAGTCATTTGCAAAGATCCCACTTGGTCTTTGACTTGCTTACCTGCATGTGGCATCACTGCATAGGTAAACTGGTGGTGTCCAATATCTGCAGTGGCATCAGGAGACTTTGGTGCTCTTAACCTTTGTGGAGAGTGAAGAGAACAATATATTAGATGAGAAGCAGGGCTGTTCCTCCAGCCCTAGTAAAACGGCATCTCTCTCAGGGCTCTTCCTTCAATAATAATAATATAATAATTTATTTCTAGCCTGCCCCTCTGAACAAGCAATTGGGGCGGGTTACAACAAGGTTAAAAAACAATACAATTAAAATATACCATCCCATCACCCAACTCCCCCCCTTAAAACAGGATTAAACCATCACTGACAGCCATTCTAAAAGGCTGCAGCAGAGGAAGATGACATGGAAAGCTGGACTCTTCCATCAGTTGGGCTGAACTGCTACTTGCTTTTAACTCTTCCTTCCTCATCCCAGTTTCATTTTGTGCCATTTTTTAGATTAATAAACCCCAAGGCAGGGACTATATTTTATTGATATTATGCAAGCCATTCTGAGAAGCTTTTTAAAGATAAGGAGTTGAATAAAATATTTTTAAAGTAAGGAAATAAATAATATAGCACACTTTGGTTATTTCGCATACCTGTACCAAAAACATGGTTCACAGAACTGTTTCTCCTATGCTATGTATAATTGCAGTATGCCATACCTTATGCACAGACTTGCATTTTTGAGTTCCCTTCTTTAGTGAAAGGAAAAGGAATCCACTTCTAGAGAATTGAAGACCCTAAACCATCCTTCCAAAAATAATTCATTGCTTTTGGACCAACCCCCAGAACTTACAAGGAAAGGCTCATCACGTTGCCATGAACTGAGCAGCCGTATTTGCAGTCGTTCAATAGTGCCACTCCAAAACCATGTTCAGACAGGTCCATCCACTTATGGCTCCACACCTGCAGGAGGAAATAACCAAATGAAGTCTGTATTTAAATAGATCTGGAGAGCAGATCTTCATTTCAGGACAAGATGACCAACTAGAAGGTATGATTCCTAGCGAACCAGGGAAGTTTATCTTAGATTTAGCAGACAGTCTAAAACTAAAATGATAAAGTGGGCATCCAGCAACACCTCATTTCTGCTGTGAATCTTGGGAGAAGGCTGCAAACAGATTCCCTACCTCGAAACGAGCCCAGTCCCAGGATGTGTTCCAATGTGTTGGTCTCTGGAGATGGCCAAATTGGATCTCATATGTAGCATTGGAGCTGCGAACCCTGACTGGGAATTCCACCTTGAGGAATTTGTGAGCTTCGTTCCAGGCAACCTATAAACAGCAAGGTACAAACATATTATAGGAAGAAGAGGGAAATCAAATAAGGTGCCATTTGCATTCTCCTACTTCATCACTGCATGATATGCAATAACCAGATTAAGTAAGCTTTGTATAAATAAAAATAAACATTTTGAACCTTCTAAAAACCAGAATGATGACTTTTTCTTTCACCAGCTTCCATTTTTTCCAGATGCTGATGGCCAGGTCTATGCAGCTATGGTAGGACTGGCTAGAGTATATTCCCATTCTTTCCCAGATTAAGCTTAACTTTCTGCAGACATCCTGCTGCAATCCAACATCAAATGTCTGTGTTTCTTCAGACCTCTTTCACTAACCTCCCAATGCCAATGGTGCTAAAAACAAATTAGCCATCTAGATATAGGATGAGGAAGAAAAGGGGGACTGGGTGAGCATAAAAATATTTTGTAAAAAGGAGCTGCTTTGACATAATCTGTATTAACTGAGGTATGCCTGTACATATACATACAAACATACACACACACCTGTGTATGTCAAAGGTACATGATCCCTTAGAAGAAGTCTTTCAGTGTTAAGGTCTCCAAATATCAAACCTGAGTATGAAAGCGGACACAAGGGGATGCTGCATCCAGGATGATTTCCTGAGTAAGGACGCTCTTCTGATTGATTTGCAAAGAGAACCTCACACTGCCACGCAACCTCCCCGACAGGATAATTTCCATTGGTTTAAGGAGTTGTGTGATAGGCTTCCTGAAAGAGCATAAGAATGAAGAAACTGCCTTATATAGAGTCAGGCCACTGCTCTATCTACCTTGGTAGTCAACATTAACTTTCCATTAAATAATCTGTTAAAGTTGTCTGTTGTTTTCAGTCTGACAAGTCATCTTTTTATGGGACCGTTTTATGGGACCGTTTTTTTTCTTAATTTTTGGGGTGAATTATCTTTCCTATACGTTCTTATGATCGCTCTCATCACAAGAGACTCTGTTCTGTCCTGCCTGATTGTCTTTCTTCTCTTATCAGATTTACTCAGTTGCTGAAACCAAGTTCTACCACCAGTAAAAATTGCATGGTAATAAAAGATCTCTAGTCTAGTTGGCTTTTTCCCATAACTGAATTCCTAGTGGAAGGAGACTGAATGAATCTAAAAACTTCCATAAACATGGTCTCTTGGAAAGAAGCAATCCTTCATTTCCCAAAATTCCACAAGAGGGAAAGATGAGCAGGTTAATAGCAAATTCTAAGCTGTATCAAGAAGATGACAGCTACTTACCTAGTCTCCAAATGGTAATCCATCACATCCCAGGCATCCCAGTACAAAGGAACATCGTCAAATATCACAAACTGGTTAGCACATCGACCTTCAGGGATGGACTCTCTAGAACAAACCATACAGAGCAATCACTTGAACTCTTTTGTTATAAATGGTGCAATTTGAATAAATAAGTGAAAATTGCCCAGAAGCGGATTTCAGAGTCAGATATCTGGCCCATCAAGTCCAGTCCTAATAGCTCTCTGGGTTTTCAAGCAGGTTTTTTGCCTAGCCCTATCTGGACTTCTGTAATATTATTTGGTGGTCACCTAAATGAGTAGTAATGAGACCTGAATCTGCTAAGCTGAATCACTGCAATGAGAGAAAAAGGCAAGGAAAGTGGCATCCTTTTTTAAAAGGAAGACAGAGAAGATGATGAAGGTGCAATGAGTGAAAAGTTAAAGTCAGGAGAAGGGCAAGCAAAAGTAAAGAAACTCAAACTAAGAATGTTGAGGAGCAAAAGAAAACTCTGTTCTGAGCACAGACAGGGAAGGAACTGCATAAAATATTAAGGCTATACTTGAGGGAGCCAAAAGCTTTTATTCAGATCATGCCACGTTGCTGCCTGTCTCTAGAAACACGTTATAGAGATTCCTCCTCCCACCAACCTAGAGATTAGATGTAATCAGAGTAGCATAGTGGATCGTGCTAATGTTTTGGTTAATATTAGGAGAGACATTCTGAACACAAGAGCCACTTGACAGCAAAAGAACACGTCTCAGGAGATGTTGGACTCATCTGTTCTGCAGGTGTTTAGGAAGAGGCCAGATGGCCATCCATGAGAGACAGGCTATTACAACTTCATTCTGCACTAAACAGAATTATGATTCAGAATAACAGAGACCACAAGGGCTATCCAGGCCACCTGCTGCATTAAGTGGAATTGCATTTTTACTGCAGAATAGTCATGCAATGATTGATTTTAACAGTACCTCTCAGATTCTATTAAAAACAGTGAAGTCATACGCCCCACAGTATCCAGATGAACTCGAACTATACCATTCTGCATTATCACTGAACCATCTGCCTACGAAGAAAAATTTAAAAATAAACAAACCAAATTCTTCATAACTCTTATGTTTTAAAAAAAAAAACAAATACATTTTAAAAGCTTAAGGAATTTCTCTGTGGACTGAACTATGAAAGATCTAACATTTTTGTCTGCATTTCAGTATTTTAAAGATAAACATGTATCGGCCCATTTCAAGGAGGAGAATGTTGAGAATATGTGGAGAAAAGGCAACCAGAATGATCCAGGGTTTGGTGCTACTCCTCTGTAAGAAATAGTTACAACATCTAGGATAGATGGGCCTTTCATGTGATCCTGCAGGGCTTCTCACTGGACGTTGAGATTCACAACTTTCCTCTTTATGGTCAAGTTATTTAACAAAAAGCTGCAGAACAGCTCACCTCTTTTGTCACTGTCACTGGATGCGGAGGAGATAATGAATCCCGAATGGCACAGTAACCCATGCTAGGAACTGTCACCAGAGCTACAATTTAGAGATAAAAAAGAGGTAAAGATATTTTTTCAAAAAACTGAACTAACATTTAGCTTAAAGACAGATATATTTGCTAAGAGGAGGCAAAACTCCAGGAACCCTCCTTGGCAGTTTTTGTGTCTGTCCCCAGTTTTTGTCCAAGGATATACAAATGCCTGGGAAAGTATGATGGACCAAAGGAACCTGTCTGCTTCCACATAGGTTGCTTAGACATCAAAGTATGTAAATCAAAAAGTTTAAATCTGGAGCATCATGCACACCTAAAGTTTCTGATCCTCCTGCTCCAGCTTTGGCAATGACTTCGGTTCGTTCCCATGGCAATGTGTTGACCACAAGGATGCTTTCGCTGGTCTTTTCATGGCTTTCCAACAGGTCTCCAAACAAAGACTGCATTGTCTCTTTCAGGAGCTCAGCACCAGAACTCTGAATTTCTAGGAGAAAGGAAAAAGTATTTAAATTCTTGCTCATCCAGAATGAATGTAGGCAGCAATACATATTACAAAAAAGAAGTGTGTGTCATCAGGGTGTCATCATTTTAGGAATTAATGCATCAGCAAGTAATGAGAGATGAGAGACTAAGAATGAATTTATCAGTAATTTAATTCTGGAAGATAGGAATAAAGTAATGGCAGAAATTTTCTTCCCACTCCAAAGAAGAAACAGTATTTTCTCCTTAGAAAATATTTCTGCACAGATGCATTATTTTTGCATAGAGAATTTTGTTTCCGGAACAGAAAATGCTGTTATTGGGGACTTACTCTACCAAAAAATCAGCATTTATTCTACTTAGAATGTAGCCTTTTCTCTACAGGAAACAGCATTTTCTACACAGAAGATATTTCTGTCCACAGATATTCAGGCCTTAGTCTTTACCACACACACATATATAAAAGGACTGCATTTGAACATCTTTATAATAATTCATCATGAATCTAAACACGCTTTTTGCATATTTTCTGTATATTTCCTGATGTTTACTCTTATTACTGATCATTGCATCAAGTACGAACCTAGTCTTTAAACTGCAGTCCTTTATCTAAAAAAATAAATAATATTCCAGTCATCATGGTTCTGAATAAAGGATTAAGGATATTGACTTCCAGTATTTTGTATCAAATGCCGACAAAGGATGCTCCCAAAAACATTAGGGTTTAACTTTTGGATTTCCTAAACATATTGGATACTTAGATAATTCCACTATCCCCAGCCATCTCTCTAGGATTTCAGGCTGGGGCTGGGGTCTTTCCAAGTCTTACTTGTCTAGCTGAAGAAAGCAGCAGTCCTGTTGTTAAATTCTTGCAGCTATCTGTGTGCCTCGGCGGACACATGATTTTTGGGAAGTGCTGGATGATGCTGATCTCCCCACTATTCCAGACCTGCTATGCATTTCCCACTTCCTACCTGCATAGTATCTCATGGCATCCTCGACTACAAGTTGGATACAACTGCCTGGCAAGACATCATGGAACTGGTTCAGCAGCAGTAACCTGAAACCAGAAAGGAGAAGATAAAAAACAGAGGAGTCTCTGAGACCAAAGAAAGAGAGGAACATCTGCCTGCATTTAAAACTGATGCAGTATCATAGAAACCATTACCTTGCCATTGCCCCTTGACTGATTTACTGACTTGCTTAATTTACATAGCCAACTCATAAGGCAAGTTTTATCCAAAATGCTTGAATATTGGAATATTTGCATATACTGTACATAATGATAGCTTGACGATGTGGCCCAAGTCTAAACATGAAATTCATGTATGTTTCATACAGACCTTATACATATGGCCTGAACATAATTCTATACATTATAATTTTAATAATTTTGTGTATGAAACAAAGTTTGCATACACTGAACCATCAGAAAGCAAATAGGTCACTATCTCAGCCACCACTGTGGACAACTTTGGATTTTGGAGTGTTTTAGATTTTAGCATTTCAGATAAGGGATACTAAACCTGTAGTAATATGGATAATAAAATTCTAGGAGAAGAGTGTAGTTAAGAGACTATTGACCAAGAAGACAGTGTGTCATTGTGGGTTATCCCTGGCTATCTAAACTATTTGCCCTTGTGGTTTATATACCATGTTTAGACTCGAGTCCCACTTCCAAGGTATCTCATTATGTATATGTAAATATTCCAAACTCAAGAAAAATCCAAAATATTTCTGGTCCCAAATATTTTGGATAAGGGAGACACAACCTGTACTGCAATTCTTTTGCAAAACATGAAAAAGTGAGATACAAAGTTATACCTCCAGAGATGCTGAAGCTTCACAGAAGGATACTGGAAAGAACTTTTCCTTGAAAGAGCAATGCTACTCAGAACCTCGATATCATGAAGTAGGTGTTCACACTCCCGATTCCCCTTTTTAATCTGATTGCAGATAAAATAAAAATCAGCATGTATTTCACAGTAATTTATTAACAAAATGAGAAGACTAGACATTTAAAAATAATAACACTAAGGAAAGATTATGACTTTTAGAAAGACTTCCAGTGCGGTATCATGTTCATCTAGGTACACTTACTCAGAAGCAAATCACACTATATTGAAATGGTAAATGAGCAGAGAATTGTAGTTTTAATTACTGTACAGCACTTAGTTATAAGGCAATGAATCATAATAGTAAACTGTGATTAATCCTGTTTAAAATTAGCAAAAAAATTACCGGGTGGTTCACAGGGAAAACCTGGTAAGAAAGTCACACTTGTTTTATGGGAGAGCCAGAAACCCACAGGAAAAGAGGGCAGATAAAGATGAAAATTCACAGCCAAAATACACCAGAGACATCCTGAAGTAAGCTGGTCTTGGCTTGAAGGCAGAGAATGACCCATACTGGGAAGAATTAACCATGCTCTATAAGCTTTCCTGGTACCTTCCCTTATGAATGCTAACCTGCCCATGAGTGGTGTAGGTGCCATTATGGAGCTCCAGGAACAATTCTCCAACCCAAGTACACAGCTGAACCTTTTCCTTTTCCAGAGCAGAGAAAAGCTGGTCCGGTGTTGACATCTGAACCCTGCAAGTCATAAAGACACTATTCCAGGGAAAGCTTCAAGAATGACATCTCCACGATTAGGGACATGGAAAGAATTTAGATTGTCTAGTCTAGAGGTGAGCAACAGGTGACCCACAGGTAATATGCAACCCCTAACCATTCCCAGTGAATCTCATACCTCTTCCCCATACACCTCTCTGCCAATTAAAAAAAATAGAAAAAAGTATTGAGATGTAAATCTTTAAATATTTTGTCTTCCAATAAGAAAGATCTAAAATAGTATTCCCTCTGTTGTAGGAAAAAAGGATATTCCTCCACAATGTTCTGATATTCAAATGTCCAAACACAGAATTATTATGTGGACAAAAAGCATGCATGTTCTTGTGCAAAAAACTGTTTTCTGAACAGAAACCAGGTTTCTTGCTTAAGAAACCAGGACAAAATAGCACAAAATTCTTGTGTTCGGGAAAACAGGTTTCCTGCAGAGAAAACTGTTTCTTACACAATATGTTTCCATGGACAAGCAGAGATTTGAACTCTGATTAGAAAAGAATCCTTGCAATTATTTGTTCCTGATCTTTCAGGTAGTCTGGACCAAAGATATTTTTAAAGGAGTAGGTCCCATAAGGGTAAGGCTGACCTGGGCAAGCCATCCGTGTCCTTCATTCTTTTTAGCCTGTCCAACATTTTCTGTGTTGGGCCACCGCCTCCATCTCCAAAACCAAAGAGAGCAGCACTGTCATTCACACGGCCCTTGTCCCTATTATTCTTCACAGTCTTCAACATCTAGGAAAGATGCAACATAAAAGCAACACAGGCACACTTGCACAGCAGAACATTTCAAAGTCAACATTCTGTCATTCCCGCACAGTGAGGACCTACTTTTACTACACCACTACAGGGTTTTTGAAAGCAGATATCCCATCTGCGCAAATTCCCCTACACTTAAAAAAAAAAGGCAAATGAAGACAAAACATGTTTTATTCCTTGCCTACATCTTGCATTAATTTCTGCACAAGATTCAGTAGCTCTTCATTCTGTCCAGTAATAATTTCTTTAAGTGTTTGCCTTGGTTCTTTAACTAACAAATGAATCCAGTGGCTCATATACCAATGAAAATTCACAGTTCGGGTCCATCCAGGAAAACTAAAAAAAAAACAGTGCCTGTGCTTTCCTATTTAAGGGGGGAGCTACATGACATTTTCCTCATCCTAAAGTGTTCCCAGGAAACTCCCAGCATTTACAAGGACTAACACCTAACAGGATAAGAGCCAATGTATCTCTTTTTCCTCCCATTTTTCCAAGCTTCACTGTATCATCTTTTGAACTGCATGAATTCCCAATTGCACCGTTTGTGAGCAACATACAAAAAATGCTTGCACTAGTGACTGCGTTTATTTGATGGGGCCTGAATCCCATTAGTTAGTCCCAACTAGAACAGACTCAACGAATCAATTTTTTAATGGCAAGTCAACAAATAAGTAAATCCCATTAATTTGGTTTGTCTAGTTCAGTTGGGACCAACAATAAGATGAAGGCCTAGAATTCCTATTTATGTTTTGCAGGCCATGTGCAGTTTTATACATTTATACAGTTTTAGGGTGTCTCCCATAAGTAGAAGCTTTACTGCATTCCATAGCCTACCATGAAAGTACTCTGGTTCACTTTTAGGGGTAAAAGCAATGAGACCATGGACATTCAGCTTCACCTACCTCCTCCACACAACCAGACAGCCCATAGGAATCTGCAGGCGGGAAATGAGCCAACACCTGGGAGCCATCAATTCCTTCCCAGAGAAAGGTATTGTGCTGCAAGAAAAAGACTGTCACAAGTAACCAATGAAGAGCTCATCCTTATGAATATTTTTTGTTGCCCCAACAAGTTACAATGGTCTGTCCTGGCTGGAGGATACTAGGAGCTGGGTGTCTCAAAAATAAAAAAATAAAATCCAAGACCTTTATCACAGGCCAAGAAGATTATACTTTTATAAACTGAAGAGGACAAACCAAAAATAAACAGAAGCACAGTTAACCCCGCAGTTCTAACCTTTGGGTTTCTAACACTCACTTTGCCCCTTTTTACCCTTAAAACTCCTCCTTTGATCTCATATTTAGGTCTCAGGTTGACTACTATTCTAGACAGGTTGTTGGTTTCCATGTGTTAATGCAAGACTGGCCTTTCTTATTAATAAATTAAAACATCCAGACAGAGATGTTGAAAACAGAAGTGGTCGAGATTTATTGTATGAAAAATAAAATAAATATCTAGCCTTAGGCTAGGTCCATACACAGTACACTGTAACACCTCATTTTCAAACAAAGTAATACTTTTTCTTAAAATCTTTCCACACTCCAAAACCCAACCCAGACTTCCTCTATTCCTCTTTTCCTAACTGATTTATCTACCCCTTTTCCAGACAGGCCTCTGATATTTATAGGACCCTCAATGGTCCCCTCAGTAGTCTATGAGCTGCAATCGGCTGGCTCTACCCCTGCCTGCCCAACTTCTTGCTTCATACACAGCTCACCGGAAAAGTGTTCACAAGGTTCCAGCTAAGCTTTTGAGTCAGGAAACGTGATATCCCACATCCACGCATCACTTGGGGCAGTTGGGCTGAGTAGCCAAATGTATCTGGCAGCCAGAACTAAATGGAAAAAGAAAAGGAAAAGAAACTATTCTGGAAGATGCAGTCCCAAAAAGTAACTTTAGGAAGCCCTGGGTGACTATGATGTAGCATCAACCTGAAAGAGGATTCCAGGGTTTTTTTCTGTTTTGTTTTTTTTTAAATGCTAGTCCCCAGAACTGGGAAGAAAATAACCACAATATTTTACAGCACTAGGAAGAGAATTGACACATAACCTATCATGTACCTCTAAACACATCTTGCCAAATTCTTCTTGGAAGAATCTCTGTCCCTGCAGAAACTGACGAACCATGGATTCTCCATTTGGAAGATTCCCATCCTGAAGAAAATTCACAAACATGCATATGTTATACTTATGGACAAAATATAAATCTTTTATTTTACCCTTCTCAACTGTCCCCATGTCTGCCAACTACTGCAACTCCGCTTGAGCCATTAATGTCCCCCTGACATCTATACCCAAAATATTCCCCCTGTAGATTAGAATTACTGTTGCCAGATCTTGTTTCTACAGATACCAGGGAAGATCAAGTTTTACTTTCATTCAGCTGGTGACTCCCAGTTGAGGAGGGCAATGAATCCACTCCAGATTTAAGTCTGAACTTTGAAAAAGCTAGCAAAGATTTTGGTGGTATTTTTGGGATACATATTAGCACCTTGGACAGGTTCATTAAAATCTGTCCTGAAACCCAAAGAAGACTCACTACCCTGATGATCTGAGAGCCCCTGGCTGTTATTTTTGTCTGTACAGATCAAAATAAAATGAAATTACTTTCAATAAACAGAAATTGCAACTCAGTACAAATAAGTGATTGCCTTTGAACCAGATTGAGGCTTGTTTCTCCTCTCCCTGGTCTCAGGAGGTTGCGTACAACAATCTAAAGGGAGGTGTTGCATCCTTACCATTTCTACCCAAGTGCCTCCAACAGGTATGAAACGTCCTTGTTTTGCAAAATTTTGAATTGCAGTGTATAATCCAGGATACCAGTTCTTCACCCATTCAAACTGCTGAGCCTATGGAAAAGGTGGTGGATGGAAGCCACAAACATATATAATCAAGAACAATTATGCTTTATTCATGCTTGTGGCTTGAAAAATCACTATTAGCATCCAGGTTTGGATGAACAGTGAGCTGACTTGAATTAAAATTCATTAGGAAGTTGCAGTCTATTACCACAAGTTTGAATCAAGATAACTATTTCTTACCATATGACATGCATTAATTAAGTTACATCCATAGTATCTGGATGTTTGACATATGAAAAACAACTTTGTGAAAGTCTAGTTGCTACAGTTAGTACCATCTGGATTTAATTTTCTTCTGAAATGCACAGATATAGGATGGGGGACACCTGGCTGAATGAGACCACATGTGAAAGGGATCTAGGAGTCCAAGTAGACCATAAGCTGAACATGAGTCAACAGTGTGATGCGGCAGCTAAAAAAGCCAATGCAATTTTAGGCTGCATCAATAGAAGTATAGTTTCTAGATCAAGGGAAGTTATAGTGCCACTCTATTCTGCTTTGGTCAGGCCCCACCTGGAATACTGTGTCCAGTTCTGGGCACCACAATTCAAAAAAGATGTGGAGAAACTGGAGCATGTCCAAAGGAGGGCAACTAAGATGGTGAAGGGTCTGGAAACCTTGCCCTATGAAGAACGCCTTAGGGAGCTGGGGATGTTTAGCCTGGAGAAGAGAAGGTTAAGAGGTGATATGATAGCCCTGTTTAAATATTTGAAGGGATGTCATATTGAGGAGAGAGCAAGCTTGTTTTCTGCTGCTGCAGAGACTAGAACGCGGAACAATGGATGCAAACTGCAGGAAAAGAGATTCCACCTCAACATTAGGAGGAACTTCCTGACAGTAAGGGCTGTTCGACAGTGGAACACACTCCCTCGGAGTGTAGTGGAGTCTCCTTCCTTAGGGGTCTTTAAGCAGAGGCTGGATGGCCATCTGTCAGGGATGCTTTGACTTGGAGTTCCTACATGGCAGGGGGTTGGACTGGATGGCCCTTGTGGTCTCTTCCAACTCTATGATTCTATGATTCTATGATTCTATGACCTCACTAGTCTACAGCCTCACTCCCATTCATATGCCCTGTATCTATAATACCCGAAATTCAGGATAATGGTCCATGCAACTAGCAGAGAGAATGATACTTCAGTGCTCTCATGCTGTAATAGTCTCAAAAGTTTTTGTTCTTTTTTTGTGACTAGAGACTTGACTTCACAATCAATGCATAGTTTATAAATACAATTTATAAACTGCAGACCAATTCTCTACAACTTTGTAGGGACCAGCATCCTTTCAGTCCTCCAGACCATAAAGCTGCAGTGCTAAAAAGGTTCTTTTTAAAAAATATATATTTCATGAAATGTAGATAGACAGACCATTACACATCCCTTTTTATATAAGAAATTATGCACCTAATCATGCCAAGTAAGAATTTTCCCACATTTATGCAATAAATGCACATTAATTACTAAGGTTACAATATTTAACCGATTAAAAGCTTTTTAAACCAATGCCTTGGGTAAGCAATCTAAGGCAATGTCCCCCCCCTCTCATCTTCTATCTGTAAATTTTTAGTGGAACATTCCAGGGATTGAACCTAGAACTGGTTGCATGTGTAAAGAATCTACTATACCACTAGTAAGCTACAGTCCTGCTTTCTGTTTCAAAACATCATCAATAAACTCCTGAATGTCATGGGTAACATCTAAAATATATTTGCAAATACACAAAACACAGGGGTGCACATAGACATTCATACCTGTGAGCACACAAAGGTGAACTCTGGGTTTTTCTCCATTAGCTGAACGACAGTCACCCAGCTGCGTGCACATTTACGAATTGTCTCCTCATAAGGCCATAGCCAGGCTAAAATGAGAATCACAGGCAGAAATTCACTGTATTTTTGCTTTGTTTTTATCATTCCTGCAGTCTACAGCCATGACAATTTTAGAGACATATCCCAATAGCACATGAGACAGCAATGAGACTTCCACTTGAAATACAAGTTATGCTGTGTTCTTATAGAGATAAAAATGAAATGCTGCAGAAGAAATAAAAATGTCTTCACTTACATGCATAATTGGACACAGACTTAACTACGGTGCTAAATTCTGCAGCCAAGAAACATACATTTGGTAATAAGGACAAAGCTGTATGGAACCAACTAGAAACAAGCGTACATTTACTATCAAACACTATATACTATATTTGTAAGAAGAATGGCATTACATGCATTACCATCACTATAGGTAAAGTGTCATAGGTAAAGTCATCCTTCATAGCACATTACTTCCAATCTCAAAACCTGCCATCCTGGCCAAAGCTGAAAATGATCTCTTTTCCCCAGTCCGCACCCTGAAATATTATGAGATGTCCTGAATTACTCTTCCTGTAGCGCTCTGCAGAAGGGTATGCCCTGAGCACTCCACTTACCAGAATCAATGTGGCAGTGGCCCATTGCATGGATGGTATGCTGGCTCTCTCCATTCTTCTGACCAAAGACAGAGCAGGCAAGTTCATGTACTGCATGAAAAGTTGATGGGTCGGTAACATCACAAAGGTTAACCATCCTATTGGCTGCATAAAGGACTTGGAAACTCCGCTGGTTTTCTTCTCCAAGGAGCTGTTCAAAAAGAAAAGAAAAGCATAATCTCCCTTATCCAAAATACTCAGGACCAGAAGCATTTTGGATTTTTCTTTTCAGATTTTAGAATATTTGCATATATATAATGAGATATCTTAAGAGATGGGAATCAAGTCTACACATAAGATTATTTATGCCTGTATACCCCTGAAACACATAGCACAAAGGTAATTTTATACACAATATTTTTAATACGTTTGTGCATGAAACAAAGTTTGTGTACGTTGAACCACCAAAAACAAAGGTGTCACTATATCAGCCATCCCCACATAGACAAATTTGGACTTTGGAGTATTTTGAATTTCCAGATAAAGGATACTCAAGCTGTACTGAGAAAAAACTCTGAAATCTGCTGTCATCCCCACAAATATGTTTTTTTTTAAACACTTTCCTGCCAAACCAGAAGGTTATCTGGTTTTGAAAAGCTTGGAAAAGGCACCTTTACACTGAAGTACAGATGCACTTTTCTCTGACAAACTATTATGGTGCCAAGAGGCTTTCAAGAATATGATTTTGAAGCAAATGACAGCAGTGACTGGAGGGGGTTATTTAGGGACATCAAAAACATATAGGGGCCCCATATAGCAAATGGACTACATATTATCCAGCTCTGATCTAATTCATTAAATCTAATCCATCAGAACAAGAGCTGCCAACTTGTCACCCTCCATATACTGCCATTGTGCAATTCCAACCATGTTTGCTTTACCATTAGCTATGCTGATTAGGGATGATGGGAGCTCAAGTCCAACAACATCTGGAGGGCACCAGATGGCCTGTCCCTGCATTAGATGACAGGGGAGGAAATCAGTATTTTTGCTCATAAAATGACATGTGAAATGCACAATTTACCTTGGCCATGTCGAGAAGGATCTCAAAGTCCACCAAAAGTTCATGGTCATCCCTGTTGTAAACCACCAGCTCTGCTTTGTGCAAGGAGAATTTCTTGTTCGGATCAGGGGGTGCGATCATGCTACCCTTTCCAGCTCCAAAGAGACCATTGCAGGCAACCTCCACATACAGGGTCAGGCTACAGTGGTGATAGAAGTCAGCAGTAAATTAAACAAAGATAAAACAGAAGAGGCTCCCTCTGAAAAGCTAGGAGGGCTTCTTTGCTCACCTGTGAGAATCTGTCTCCTTTAGACTGTCTGTCACTATGTAGCTGGTCTTCTCCCCTTCTGTAGTCAAACCCTGTCAATGACAAAACAAAGAATTTATGAGAGAAAGAGAATCAGGGATACAGTCACCTATGAAAATAAGTCCACTGATTAGTAATCTGCTCCCTACTCCTTCTCCGTACTATTCATCCAAGCAACCAGTCCCTCACTCCAGCCTGGGAACAGCCACCAAGAAAGTTGTCCCTTATGACTCCTCCAAATCTGCAGTTGAGGGTGTCAAGGCCAAGAAAAGGTCCTTCCCTACAGCAATTAAAGCCAGGGCAGGCTCACATGGGAGAAAACAGTCTGTTAGTTAAATGTTTAGCTTTCACTTTAGACAAAAAAAAGTCACTGATATATTTATTTTTTAAAAACTCAATACAGTCCTTAAAAGAGATGAATGTCTTAATGATATTCACAAAAACCAACTAACCAGCATTCTGCACATCAGCCCCACATGATTTCACGGTAATCGCTTACCTGAACAGGTTGGCCATCTCTCCAAACCATTCCTTCTCCTTCGCTTTCCCAAAGAAGGTGGACTTCCTTTCCTGTCCATTCTCTGGGGATGCTGAGCTCTACTTTAAACCAGCAGGTGTGCCATCTTAGGAAAATGACATGATTTTTCTTTAAAGACAAATATTATTATTGGACCACAATGTCATTCTGGAGGCTACAAGAAATGCGTTAGAGTTTGCCTATCACATTCGCCACATTAGTCCTGGCCATTATTCTGTAAACAAATACTTACGTGAGTCCAAAAGCATCCCCAACTTTTATAGGTCTGAATTCTTGCCTGACAGCTTCATCGTATGGAATTCGTTTCGAAGTTTCAAAGCAAGAGAGAGCTGTCAATGGGCAGGTATCGCCAAACAACCTGAAGTTAAAAATACATAACTGTGTATTGTAGCTATTCATCATGGAAGATGATAACGCATATCCAAGTCATCATTTTTTTTAACGAAGTGAATGAAGTGACAATATTTATGCGGTCACGAAAAGGTTCTGGTGTCTCACACTTTTTTTTTTTAGATTTACACTCATCCCTCCATATTTGCCGCTTTGATATTTGCATATTTGATTATTCATGGATTTGATTAATACATTCTCCTTAGGAATATCTAGGTCCTCCAGTGCAACTCTATAGTCAACTTTAACTAAAAGTTGCACTGAAATCCTAAAGATTCCTAGAGAGGTGTCCTCTCAGGGAAAATATGGTGCTTTTGTTATTTGTGGTTTTTCCATATTCATGGGGCTGCTGTGCCCCTAACCCTAGCAAATATGGAGGGACGTGTATGTATTTATGTATGCATGTGTATATATCTCAAACACAGAGATAGATGGATAATCTCCCATTCTCTCATAGACAGAAAAAGAGGCAGAATCTGCTGGACATACACTCATCCCTCCACATTTGTGGCTTTGAGTTTTGTGGCTTACATTATTCACGGTTTTGATTAATATGTTCTCTCTACAGCCCAATTCTATGGTCAACTTTAACCACAAATTCTCACTGAAGGACCTAGAGATTCCTAGAAAGAACACTCCACTAGGCATTTGTAGCTGCTCCAGTAGCAACTCTATGGTCAATATGTGGCAGATGTAGACCACAGAGTTGCACAGGAGGACCTAGGAATTCCTAGAGATGCCTTTGTAGCTTCTCCAGCACAACTCTATGGTCAATCTGTGGCAGATAATGACCACAGAGTTGCACTGGAGGACCTACATATTCCTAGAGTGGCCTTTATAGCTCCTCCAGCGCAACTCTATGATCAATGTTTGGCAGATATTGACCATAGAATTGTACTGGAGAACTTACAGATTCCTAGATAGCCTTTCCAGCTCCTGCAATGCAACTCTAGGGTCAATCCCTTGCAGATCTTGACCACAGAGTTGCACTGGAGGACTTACAGATTCCTAGAGAGGCCTTTCTAGCTCCTCCAATGCAACTCTATGATCAATGCCTGGCAAATGTTGACCACACAGTTGCACTGGAGGACTTACAGATGCCTAGAGAGGCCTTCATAGCTCGTCCAGCGCAACTCTATGATCAATGTTTGGCAGATCTTGACCATAGAGTTGCACTGGAGGACTTACAGATTCCTAGAGAGGCCTTTCCAGCTCCTGCAATGCAACTCTAGGGTCAATCCCTTGCAGATCTTGACCATAGAGTTGCACTGGAGGACTTACAGATTCCTAGAGAGGCCTTTGTAGCGCCTCCAATGCAACTCTATGGTCAATGTCTGGCAGATCTTGACCACAGAGTTGCACTGGAGGACCTACAGATTCCTAGAGAGGAATGTGAAGGGAGGAGTGTGTAATTAGGCTTAGTCACCCATTTAAAGGGGAAGGAAAACAAAGCGGGGGAAGATATTAAGCGACGGACCGCCGGAAGCCCACCTTCCCCGGAGGTTGCAGTCCACGAAATAAGCCCCGGAAACAAACTTTTCGACCCTTTCGAGGGTCGTTCGCCGGTGCTTCATGACCGGGGCCTTTAAATCCGCTTCGGGCCCGGCCATGATGGCTTTGGGCCTAAGGCTTTTCCTTGGGGTGCATCGCAGAAATAGGTCCGGTGCGCAACACTGTGACAGGAACGAAGGTTCCGCCCTTCACAGAAAGCCGTGAAAATGCATCCAGACTGGAGGGATTAACCCGTTTTGGCACCGCTTTAACCCTTTGTGTGGCTCAAAGGCGGCTATGGAATCCTGGGAAGTTGGAGTATCTTGTGGCGGGGCCCACACTGGAGGAATAAACCGGTTTCAGTGCCGCCCACGGCTCGATGCTGTGGGATTATGGGAAGTGTAGTTTGTTGTGGGGCCCAGAGCTGAGCTTTAGAAGCTCTGTCTGGCTGAAGGCTATGGAATTCTGGGAGTTGGAGTTTGTTGTGGGCTCCAGAGCTGAGCTTTAACTTGTTGTCTCACTCAATTGCTATGGAATTCTGGGAGTTGGAGTCTGTTGTGGGGCCTTAAGGCCCCACAACAGACTCCAACTCCCAGAATTCCATAGCCCTGATCCAGAAAAAGGGTTAAAGCTCTGCTTTAGGCCCCACAACAGACTCCATCTCCCAGAATTCCATAGTTTTCAGCCAGATAGAGCTACTAAAGCCCTGCTTTGGGCCCCACAACAAACTACACTTCCCATAATTCCACAGCATCGAGCCGTGGCGGCACTGAAACCGGTTTATTCCTCCTTTACGAGTATAAAGGGGTCTTTTATATATGTCTGTTTAGGAATTCTTCACAAAAACCTTCCGTAGAAGGACCTAGAAATGTACAAAGTACAGTATTTTTTATTATTATTATTATTATTATTATTATTATGGTTTGTTGTTGTTTCAGCCTCTGACGTCACGCGCGACCTCTCGCGATAACTCCTCTCTCTCTCTCTCTCTCTCCCCCCTCCCTCCGTCTTTTTTCCAGGCCTCTTAGTTAGACAAAGCCTCGCGAGAGTTCGCGGGCCAACTCTCGCGGGACTGCCTGGAGCCTTCTTTTTCTTCTTATTATTATCTCGCGGTGTTTCAGCAGCCAGGGAGGAAGGAAAGCTCCGCCCCCTTCGTCGCCAACCAACGGAGCCGAGGCCAGACTGAGGAGCCAGTCCCTCCTCAGCCTGAACGGGCCTCTCTTCTTCTCCTCCGCCGCTGGAAGGGAGCCATGGACCCCGGCGGGGCAGGTGAGGGCCGCCGCAAAGGCCTCAGCAGCAACAACCCTCAGGCCTCCTCCTCCTCTCTGAACCCTGGCTTCCCCCCTTCATTTCCTCCCCTCAGGAGGCTGCATCCACACGGGAGGAATAAGAACCCGCTTTGGCACCGCTTTAACTCTTTTTCTGGCACAAGTCTATGGAATTCTGGGAGTTGGAGTCCGTTGTGTAGCTTTAGAAGCTCTATCTGGCTCAAGGCTATGGAATTCTGGGAGATGGAGTCTGTTGTGGGGCCCAAAGCGGAGCTTTAACTCTTTTTCTGGCTCAAGGCTATGGAATTCTGGGAGATGGAGTCTGTTGTGGAGCTTTAGAAGCTCTATCTGGCTGAATGCTATGGAATTCTGGGAGATGGAGTCTGTTGTGGGGCCCAAAGCAGAGCTTTAACTCTTTTTCTGGCTCAAGGCTATGGAATTCTGGGAGTTGGAGTTTGTTGTGGGGCCCAGAGCGGAGCTTTGCTCCGCTCTGGGCCCCACAACAAACTCCAACTCCCAGAATTCCATAGCAATTGAGTCTGACAACAAGTTAAAGCTCTTTTGGGGGGCCCACAATATACTCCAACTCCCAGAATTCCATAGCACCGAGCCAGACAGAGCTTCTAAAGCTCCACAACAGACTCCATCTCCCAGAATTCCATAGCCTTGAGCCAGAAAAAGAGTTATTCAAGCTTGGGAACTCAGCACAGTTATGTGACGTAGACGTAAACACATTCCCTGGATCTCTGGAAGGCCATTCTTTAATAGTGAGTGGAGTAACTTCTGCCTCCAAAGGAAAAGGTGTTTGGTTCATGCTTTCTCAAATATTGTGTTTAAAAAATAGATATGAAGGTACTATATGCATTTGAACACATTTAATTTTTTTTAAAGAAAAGATTAAGCCTTGGCTCAAAAACTGTGGTCCAAAACACACAGCAGAAATAATCCAGTTTGATGATGATGATAATAATAATAATAGGACAGTCCCATCCCCACCTTCCACCCCTTAAAATAAAATTAAATCAGCAATGAGTTAAAATATCATACACAATACAATACAAAACAATAACAAATACCAATATCATCGCTTTAACTGGCCATGGCTCAATGCGATGAGATTCTGAGATAATTGTATAAATATAATTGTGTGAGACATTTGGCCTTCTCTGTCCGAGAACCTTGGGGCCCACAATAAACTACAATTCCCAGGATTCCCTAGCACTGAGGCAGGGCAGTGAATGTGGTCCCAAACTGGATTATCTTTACTGTGTGTTTTGCACCTATGAATAATTTGGAGTAGGTTTAATGGCAATCTTAAATGTACGTAACCAGACTTGTATGGTTACCGTTGTAAAGAAAATTAATGATAATACGTATAAACCATTACAAGGTATATAAACGCCGCTTAAACTTAAAGTATATAGCTTATATAATAAAAATCACTCAGTCATAACATCTGGTTTTGCAGGTGCTTAATTTAATCCCCAGTAGTAGAAAGTTTTTAGGTTTTTTTGTTCTTGATGCTTCTCTTAATAAGTCAAAGACAGTCAAATAGCATGGTGTCAATTCAGGAGTTTTATGTCTTTCAACCCACCTAAATCCTTGAACTTAAATACTTTTGCATTTCATGGAGCGTGCACATTTTATAGGCAGGGAGGGAAAAAGAAAGAAAAGCTTTGCTGTGTACAGTCAATCTTTCTTCTTATATATGTTTCCAGGATTGCAATCAAAGTCTGTTTGTCTTGGGGTTATGACCTCTTTATAGAGTTTACTCTTATTTCAGGGTGGAGAAAATCTCAGTTAAAATGCAGCCTGGCCTTTTGATTCCTCCAGATGTTGTTGCTTCCCAACGTAGGCTATTGTATAATTAGAATTGAGAGCTGAGAGGATTGTAAGAGAATGACTACATTTAATCTACTACGAAGTAACTAAAGACTAATGGCAGCGAATTGTGCTAAGCTACTCTAGCTTGTACTTAGAATTGTTTACTTGACCCTTAAAATCCTAGTAGAGTACAGTTATTGTTTATTGAGTAGTCGCTTGGAATATTGTACTGACATAATTTGGAGAACGGGAAAACACCTTAGGTGTGTAAAGCCACAGTCCGAATTACACCAAGTCATTTGTAAGCCTCAGTGGCTGCATTGTCACATAATGGTAAACCAGGATTCTGGGATTACCGTGAACCCACAGCTGGTTTTGCCGCTTGCACACGAATATAAACAACCCAGAAGTGCTTAGCTTCACATTGTTTCTATATGTGTGGTTATGGTTTGTTGCTGGCTTGCAATCCTGGCTTGCTTAAGAGCAACAAAACAGAATCCGGAGTGCAACAAAGCGCATACGTTTCTGGTTTCTGGTCACAAGTAAGTGGGGTTCAAGGTAAGCCAGGAACTCTGGCTAACTGATATGTCTGAAAATGCCTTTGGACATAATGCTAAACTATAGTTTAGTGCTGTGGGAGTTGAGAGTGGATGAATTGCAGGACAGAAAACCTCCAGTGCCATTTTCAATTGCAATTGTTTTATCAAAAATGAGGATTGTATACTCCCTGTCCTCTTTTGTTCTTATGGTCACTAAGTATTCGTGATCGTGGATGCAGTTTGGATTGGTGTTTTTCAGCTTTTACTGGCCTTTCAGCCAGTTTCAGACTCTCTCTGTGACCACATGTGCAGCCAGTCCTATACAGGTTTACATGGAAGTAAGTCCCATGGATTCAAAGTAAAAAGCAGAATATTAAAATCATTACTGTGTGCATAGGTTATGAAGTAAGTCCCACTGTGGTCAGTAAAACTAACCTGACATTAAAGGTACATAGGGCTACAGCCTTAACATTCTGCCATACATGGCCTGTCTTCCAAATCTTTATATATCTGCAGGAAGTCTAAATGAACAATTAACTTCTCTTTTCCAGTCTTAGTGTAGATGAGTACATTACTGCATTATGTTATTTTATGAACTGTTATCATGTCTTACCTTTCAGACTTCCTGTTCCAATATTTAATTGAAACGTTGGATAACAATACAGACAAGAAGTTCTACAACGTTGCTAAACTGGGAGGCACCAAATATGGTAACAATTAGTTTTTCATTTATTCTTTTCTATATGTGTTACCTCTTTGTAGTCAAGTATGGTACAGGTTAGTATGAACTGGGTGTGGGGGGGATGTCTGAAATGTTTTTCAAAATGATTATTCATTTAATGTACGATCTGTAGCTATTGTAATCTGAGGCCTGATCTGTGGAGACCAATGATACTACCTTAAATGGGTGAAGCTAGGGATTTAAGTCACATTCAGCACCATCTGGATAGTAAATAGGAGTAATCTCCGGGTTGTGTTTTCTCATTTCACTTTCAGAGGCAGTAGTCATGGGATCTTTGTTGTTCTGACCCCTTGACCTCTCCCGCCCCAGTTTTTTCTGTCCAGCATTGTTGGTTATAGAGTTTTCAAGCCTCTCACCACTTTAGCTGGAATTTTGTATGAATCAGAGCACACAGTTTGACATTCCTCATAGATCCATTGCAGTGCAGCCTAGTTCTGGCCCAAAGCTTGTGAATTGTCCTATAGTTGTGACTCATGGTGCAAGAGTGAAAGAGCAGGGCTTCTCAATATGTACACATTGTCTGGTTTCCAATGGGGATCTGTCAGGACTCATGAGGTCAACAAGCATGTCTCTCAAGCAGCTCCTGTTAATTTTTACAGGATATAATTAAAACGGTGTTTGGTGGACTGTAGTTTCTCTCCTTTACTCTGGCCATTCTGTATGATGTAGCAGGATTCGGCTGTAAGCATATACTCATTTTTTGTGAAGTAAATTCTGTTAAACTCATTGGGGCTTGCTTCTGAGTAGACATAGATTTACACTCTTGGATTGTAATCATGAACATATCCACTGGTGGAACTAGTTTCTGAGTAAACAAAAGGATTGTGCAGAAGCTTTTTTATTGATGAAAATTCTGGGTAGAAAACAAATGATAGCTTCCTCTTGGACTTTTATTGAAGCTGAATCATTACGTAAGCATTGGGACAGGTTTTAATTTGTCTCAACTGCTATTTAGCTCCTTGTCTCATTTAAGGGTCCAGGGCAATGTTCAAAATGAAGTATTTGTGGATGTAGTTTAATCTTCTAAGTCTCCTTTCCCCATAAGCAGCCATTGGATAAGCAGCTCCTACTGAAATACCTGAGGAAAAGGAGGGACAAACAGAAGTTCATTTGCAGGCTTCAGTCCTTCAGATACATGTTCTCCTAAAAGCCTTCCTTTCCCCACAAGCCTACTAGAGCTCTAGTGTCTTGTTTAGTTTAAACAACTGTGGAATGTTAATATTTTCTTTCTGGTTAAAAGTTGATATATGTTTCCAGAGTTTTTTTCCAAATTTTACAGAGTAATCCTCTGTATGTTTAGTAAGAAGTTGTGTTGAGTTCATTGGAATTTGCTGTCTAGTAAGCATGCCTAAAGTTGTAGCCTTGGTTTTTATCAGTTTGCTCAGTCTGGGTGCTGGTGGCCTGCAACTGTTATCTCGTAAAACAAGAATGCAAGCAGTTTCTGCTGTTCATGGCTTTTGAAAAGCAGATTTATAAACACATAAAAATATCTCATAGTGAGTCCCTTTAACTCTATGATGCCTTGCAGAATAGAACTAGAATGGGAAGAGCTGTGATGGAAGCAGACATGATTTATGAACAAGAATTTAAACTCGGCAGAGTCTTAATGAGGTCAGGGCAATGATGAGATTCCAGAAAGAAGCACAGTAAACAACACTGTGATATATTGGTTAGATTATTAGACTGTGCTTTGGAAATTCAGGTTCTGGGCTAGTCGTAAACTGCCTCAATCTGTTGTTGTGAGGACAGCATGGGAAAGAGGAGAGCAATATACACCATCTTGAACTGTTGGAGAATATGAAATGTACACGTAATGGCCAGCTTCAGACTTGGAAGCAGAATACAAGACCTAGGTTAAAGGGTCAGTAGGTCAAACATAGAGGAAGGGA
Organism: Urosaurus nigricauda; assembly: GCA_034509955.1. NCBI lineage: Eukaryota > Metazoa > Chordata > Lepidosauria > Squamata > Phrynosomatidae > Urosaurus > Urosaurus nigricauda. The sequence goes on along the minus strand of JAOEGL010000012.1, from coordinate 5,213,417 downwards.
TTAGTCTCCAGAGATTATTGTTCTCTTCATAGGAAAATCAGTAGAGAGAAAACACAAGGAAATTCAGCAAAACTAAAACAATGCCAAAGCCTAAATGAAACCAACTAAAGACCTACTAGTCCTACATGGAGTTGCTGACTGCCTGGTTAAAAGTTTGCTGTGTCCTTCCATAACATTGTCTGCTACATCAGTAGTGAATTAGGTTATGGTCTGGCTGGCCCATGAGGAACAAAAGTGCTGTCTTCTAGATAATAAAACCTGCCAGTTGCTGAAGTTTCAGGAAACATGAAAGCTTTGATTACTGAACTCGTAAACTTGTGCAGAGAAATTTTACTTAATTGCCAAGATCAGGATTGTGATCATTATTTTACAATAAAATTATTGTGATTGATTAGGAATCAGCTAGATATATTTTAGGGGAAAGCGTGCATTGTGAAAATAAGGGTGGACTAAACTTAATGCTTTTAGTAGCTGTAATTTCATACACTGCTTGGCAGCTTGAACTTTTAAAACACATTTGCTGATTCATAAATGGATTTCTATTTAGTATCCTTTGGATGAATCATGTAATGAGAGGGAAATGACACCATCTGCCTTATAAAGCACAACTAACTTAAATTATACTAATAAACCCTGTAGTAGCAATTTGTGTTCCCTTGAGTTGAAAAGCAAGCATGTGGGCCCATTAAACTTAGTAAGTAGTGCTCTTCACTTCACTGAGCTACTTTATTGGCACTTACCATCATAAATTATTGTTAACTGGAATAACCGCTAGATCTGAGATGCTGGTTCGAAGTTCCTGTTCACATCATATTCTTATTTTATTAATACAGAATTCACCAGTATACCTTCTAGAATTCCTAGCTCTAATAAGAGAGTATTGCAGTGTTCATGACGGTATCTCAAAAAGCATCAAATCATCTTGGAATCAGAGGCTCCTGCTGAAAGCAAAGCAAAGATTAGTTCTCAAATGAAGGAGAGTTGCTCTGCATGTTATATACCTTCAGCTCCCAGAAAACCCAGTCACCATTGCCTCCTATTGCACCAATGCCATCTTGGCTCCCCCAGCCAGCATTGCCAGTGGGGAGAGATCCAAAAACCTCTGGAGTCAATGTGATTGGGAACCATTGGTTCAACAATGTTGTCTTAGTCTGCATTGTTTAAAAATAAATTTGTATATGTTACGATAAAGTTGACGGCAGTATAAACAAGTTCTCCTGTGTTAGTTGTATCCAGTGGTCCAGACACTGGTGCTTTCCATTCTGCATTGTAGAATGGAAATTCCTCTCTGCAGAAAACCTTTGACAGGGTTGGACTGGGAGGCAGTTCCTATATTTAATACTTAATGAAGAGTGCTGGTCTTTCCCTGATTCTTGTAGACCAGGTAGTTCTGTGTTATCTTCAAACTGAAGAAGTAATAAAAAGAAAACAAGATTCCTTGTGAAATCTTTCCAGACTGAAACTGGTCTTTGACCTTGTTTCCTAAGTGCTCATGGGAAGCCCTTGCCATTCTCATTGTTGCCTCTCCATCTCGCTTCACGACAAAGATTCAAGAAAACATCCAGCTGTTCCAGTGCCTTTCAAACTGTATTCTGCGCACACTTGGTTTTAGCAATAACATGAAGTCCCTTGGTTAGCCTTTTTACTTAGGAGGACAATTCATTGTAGAGATGTTTCCCTCTCAACATACACATTGCTATTATTACCAGAAAACAGAACATCATAAAGGTGGAGGTGGAGTCATGTGGCTCACTGGACAGCAGCCCTTGTTGGACTGCAATCAGTTTTCTTTAAGATAAACGGTGTTATCTACTATTTAATGACTGTGACACATGCGAGTACTGGACTCCTGCTAGATGAACGTCTTTGGCTGGCAAACTATATCAATAAAGAATAGCTGCTTCTCAAATTCCATCTAGCCTTGGGTAGCCTGAAATGTGGGATTTCGGTTTGAATTCTTCAGAATAATAATAATAATAATAATAATAATAATAATTTTATTTATCTCACCCCTGCAATTGAGGCAGCTTTTCAGCATATATATGTCTGTCCAATGTGCACTGCTTGTGCATTTTGTTAATGAGGAAGAAACAAAAAAACACATAAATTGTTGCCTTTTACATGGCAGCAAAGAGTGTCCTAGTTTGATTTGTAGAAATATCCTAAAAATAGTTTATCAGTTCTGTGTAGCAACACTTTATAAAGTTATGAATATGATTTTGAAGAATCAGGTCTGTGACAATTTCCGTGCTGTTTATAATAAGCCCATATGCTGTGGTAAGCTACACTTGACTAACCAAGAAATGGAAACCTGTCAGTCTGGAAAATGCAAAAAGGATGGGCATGGGCTCTCTCTCCTTTCCCTAAATCCAGTGTAGCTCTTGTAGATGGAATTTTTGATATTTCTTCCTATAGCTCTCTTGCTGTAAGTAAATCTGCTCCAGAGAGGCCCCATTCCCCAATAGGCAAAATGTGTGAGGCTGCAAGAAAGAGCAGGGAGGAGGCATTAGTGGAGGCCTATTCCATTGGTCCAGTGACACCGCAGGATACTGGCCCTGGATTATACTCAAACACAAGAAAATGAGAGCCAAGAATACCAACATGTATACTTGGATTCATTCCTAGTATAATACTTCCAAGGAATACTTAGATTCATTCAGGTCAAATTATGCTAACAGTTAAAATCAGCCCAGTTTTTCTCATTCCCTGTTTTGCATATAATGAGGAGGAAGTGCGGCTGCAGTTGTTGTGTGTCTTCAGGTCATTTCTGATTCAAGGCTACCCTAGAGTAGAACCTGTCACCTGGATTTTCTTAGCAAGACTTGTTCAGAGGAGGTGCCATTGCCTTCCTCTGAGATTGAGAATGGTTATCCTCGGGGTTGCAGAACCTGAGCAGGGATTTGAACTCTCTTCTCCAGAGTCATAGTTCAGTGCTCAAAACTACTGCACCACATTGGCTCTGTATATACTTCACTTCTAAATGGTAGATGCTACTATACTTTCATATTGGTTGAGACTGTTTGTGACTGCTTGCTCTGTCAGATGGCCATTCTCTCCAGTCTGAGGAGTAAATCAGTCTTTTCCATCCTCCTGCTATCGGGTCTAAAGACTGAACTTGGGACCTTCTGCATGCAGAGCATTTGGTCTGTCAATTAGATGTGGTAACTCTTTATTTTATCTTATGATAGAAGCTTACATAAGAGTGACTGGAGAGTTCTGCCATGGTAGTCTTGGTATTGAGAGCACATAGACAGACATTTCTTTCCTTAGTCCTGTTCCTTGTCTTTATGCAGACATCCTGCCTTATTCCATACGGGTGCTGTTGGAAGCTGCTGTTCGTAACTGTGATGGCTTCCTAGTCAAAAAAGAAGATGCTATGAACATTTTGGATTGGAAAGCAAAGCAGAACAATGTTGAAGTGCCCTTCTATCCTGCCAGAGTCCTCCTCCAAGACTTCACGTAAGATGCATTTTTCTTATTTTACGTTTTAACTCTAATTAGTTCAAGCAGTATGGGCATTATGTAAAAGTTCAGGGTGGGGTCTCCACAGGGATTAAATAGTCAGGCGTTCAACTATTCATGTAGATTTACACTGGCAATGATTCTGCATACTATCTAGTGAATCTCTATGTAGAAAAAGTGATTGAAATAACAGAGTAACTTAATGCTGCTCTGTAAGTATCTTAGCATGCTGACGTATGTTGCAGAACATTGAGATATATATGCTTATGTTCGCATACAAAACTAAATTTTATATTGTGTCACCATTTATACATATATGTAAACATAAGATATTACCTTACACTGAGTCAGATGATTGGTTGTTCCAGTTCAATACTGTTCAACATCTGAACAAACCGTTCCCTCTGTGAATACACTGGAACATAAAACACATATTCTGCATAACATCTGTGTGAGTATGTGCCTTCAAGTCACCTGTTGACTTATGGTGAACATCATTGGGTTTTCTTAGGTAAGGAATACTCAGAGGTGGTTTTGCCAGTTCTTTCCTCTGTAATGTAGCCTACAGCGCCTGGTATTCATTGGTGGTCTCCCATCCAAGTGCTGAAGCTGCCTAGCTTCCAAGATTAGACAGGATCTGGTGCCTTTAGGGTGTTTAGGCCCTGTATAACATCTACTGCTATATTAGTATCAGAGCATATAAATCTTTTATGTGCAACAAACTTAAAGAAATCCAGCCAGCATGACCCAGCCAGTTAGAGTAATCTGGGGGTTGTAATGCAAACAGTTTTTCCAAGCTCTAGTTAGTACAGTGTAGATCGGCAGCATTCAGTTAAAGATGTCAACATTATTCCCTTTTGTCAGTGGAATTCCTGCCATGGTGGATTTTGCTGCTATGAGGGAAGCTGTGAAAAATCTTGGAGGAGATCCTACAAAAGTCCATCCTGCCTGCCCAACAGATCTCACTGTAGACCATTCTTTGCAGATTGACTTCAACAAATGGTACTTACTGTACACTTCATTCAATTTTGTTCTAGTTTTTTGGGGGAGTGGGGACACTGTAGTAGAATGTGTGTTCTTCTGTCTCCATTGGATCCCTGTCAGTTATGTTGAGGTGTTGAGTTGGACCTGAAGTGTCTTTAAATACCTTAAATAGAGATGTATATACTTTTGAGTGTTACCCATCCCCTTCTGTTCCATTAACATATCTGCAGTAAAAAAAAAAAATACATGTATACCTCAGTTGATGAAGCATAGGTGTTCGAGCATTACTTCTTTAAGAGAAGATTCCATTTTAAAAGCCTACTTAAACAAACAAACAAAAAAAGTCTTTGCCTGCTCACGAGAGGAGAGCAGGGAGGGGTGCAGCCTAGCCTCTCATGGAAGGGAACTCCAGAGGAAGAAAGAAGCCACTGAGAAGGCTCTTTTGAAGCAAAATTTATTAACTGGAGAGATAAAGGAAGTGTCAACTTGCTTATGAAAATTTTGTATATATATAAGAACAACTTGGAATAGAAGATGATTATACAAAGACAATTTGTGATTATGGAATTTTCTTTTATTATGTAAAATTAATAAAAATTAATGATAAAAAAAGAAGGCTCTTTTGTGTCCACACCAAGTGAGCCTGTGATAGTGGCAGGACTGAGAGAAAGCCCTTCCTTTAAATTTTAAGATACTTGCAGGTTCATATAGTGAAATTTGGTCTTTCAGATAGCCTTGATCTAATGCCTTGACCAGCGCTTGGAATTTTGCCTGGAAATGAACTGTTGGCATTTTGGACCCACTGAAGTTTCTTAACAGTTTCCAAAGGCGACACCATAAACAGATAATAGAATTCATATAGCCATGTTATATTCCACATACTGTGGAATCAGTATGTAGAGAGACCTTGTGGCATCTTTGAGACTAACTGAAAGGAATAAGTTGGCAGCATGAGCTTTCATAGACTTAATGTATCTGAGGAAGTAGAATTAAGTCTACGAAAGTTCATGCTGCCAACTTCTTTCTTTCAGTTAGTCTCAAAGGTTCTGCAAGATCTCTCTTCATACTGATAATAAACAGGTGCTACTGAAGCTGTCTGTCTTGTGTGTTTACCATACTGTGAATATTTCTTGTACCTTTGGACATAAAATGCTGCGCCTAAAGTGCTGAGGTTTTTAAGATTGATTATCTCACGTTCAACTGTAACTGCAATACACAAAAAGATATTGATAAACTATTTTATATATTATCTACCATTTTATTTTTAAAAGTTCTATACAGAACACTCCCAATCCTGGTGGTGGGGATCTGCACAAGCCAGCCTCAAAACTTTCTCCACTGAAAGCCCCTCGGAAGCTCCCATGCAAAGGCCAGAGCAGTTGCAGAGGGCCATGCGATGGAGAGTCAAGGCGAAATGCGGGGCAACTTTCCATGCAGATTGAGAACACACCTATACTTTGTCCTTTTCATCTTCAACCAGTGCCTGAGTAAGCATGGTTTTTTTTAATTTAAAAAATCCCTCTTTGGCTTTTAAGAACCTCTTTTGTTGGAATTGGAATTCATGCCATCATGATAACTGGCTTTTATTTCCTCTTCAACAGTGCATATGTTAAGTTTAACTTGGAACTGAGCATGAGACAAAATTTCACAAAAGTTTAAATGTTTTTAAGCTTCTAGTTTACTTATTGGTAATTCTGCCAAAAATGAATTGGCTGGCTGATTGACCTTAGGAGCCCAGTTTTAGATCACTTTTCCCACTGAATGCTTGGACAGGCCAGGAAGTTCTTATTCTAAAGGCTGTTTCATCTGTGTAAGTTCTTTGCTTGTTGTGAGTGCATGTGTTGGTAACATAGAGATATTGTGCCGAGTTTCTCTACATTACAGTAATTACAGTTAGCCCTCAACTTTTGTGGCAGTTAGGGGTACAGCTCACTGCTCATCTCACTCACTAAAGGACGCTCACACTCAGTCTAGCAAGCAAATTTGTTAAAACCTAGTTAATAGTGTAGATCTGATCTTCAGAATATCACGCACACTGCTGAGATTTTTTTTCTCTTTCTTAGCACCAAAAATAAAAACCAAATGCACCCTGATGTGAAACTGGAGCTCAATGTGCTTCAGTTTTTTAGAAATTTAAAGACAAAACTCTGCATGGATTTTGTGCTATTTATTTAAAATTCGCCATCAAACACTTGGTCAGATACATAGAGAATGCTTGACTTGGATTTAGCAAAAATGGATATCTCCAGGCTCTTGCTGGAAAGGCAGGATAGAAATACCTGCAGGTATATATATGTATTTAATTTATTCTAAATAAGAGAAATTCCTTTAGTCTCTCACACACTGACTTGTTACCTGACTGGTTTTCTAATTGGCAGTAACAGGTCAAGATATGACGATAACCAGTTTTCTTATCGTATAAGACATGAATGCAACACCTTGCTTCTTGCTGGAGGTTATGTACTCTGACTGCTAGGCACCTTTCCTTAGTTGTGGTTTTCTGGGATTTTAATAATATATACACTTACTTGGAGATGAATCTCATTTAATTCATTGGTGTTTGTAGGCAGGCATAGGATTACATTACGAGATATTTTGTTTATGTTGAAAACTGGAACATTGCATATAAAATCAGAAACAGACTATAAAGCAGGGGTTTGGGGATATAAACATGACATTTGCCATTACATTGCGAAAGAAAATGCCTGCCCCACTCTGTTCAAAATGGCTATGCTTGCAAGTACCAGCAAACTATTAATATTAATGTGTGCTATGTCTTTTTCCTCAGGCCTGAAACAGTATTAAAAAACCAGGAGATGGAATTTGGTAGAAATAGAGAGAGGCTCCAGTTCTTCAAGGTATATTGATCTGAAGGGGGTCTAATACACCTCTCCTTGGATAGGGAACCTTTTTTCATGCCAAGGGGTGAATTCATTTTTATGGAGGATGCCTTTTGAGTGGGGCTGCAGCCAAAGGTATAAGACGCAAAATACCAGCATGTTCTTACTGTCCGTAACTAAAACTTAAGACATAGGCATTTCAACTTCTTGGGCAAGAGGTTTGTAAAAAGCTGGGGAACCACCAAAGTTAAGGTATTATGGGAAAGGAGTGTGAACATTTGTGGAATCTCAGCATGCTGGATTACGACCCCAACACCTCCAGTCATAGAAATTGAGTACAGGCTGGTCAAGATCTCTTTTCTGTATTTTAATTTAGATATTTCAAACAAGAGGATAAATAGATTGGAGATCTATTGGGTACAGGATTTGTTGTCGCTTCTTTTTTCAGAATGTGCAGTCATTGCCAAGTAGAGGTGGTACCTTTTGCTGCTGAATATCACATACTTGTTCTTTATCTGAGTCCTGACTACACAGGAAAAGTGCAATGTGGCAGCAGGGAACAAATAGCCTTGCCAAGTTTTAATGCCTTCAAGAGATATTACACTTTATGTGCAGAGAATTAAATATATATATATATAATATTGGTGATTTTTCTTAATTTGGATAATATTTGCTGAAAGTCTGGATTTTAAAAAATTCAGCAATCAATGCTTTAAAATTCCTCACTAAAAAGATATAGAACTGGTTTACTGAGGGGGATGTTAAAGCCATTATGGGTATTCATTTGCATTCATGGTGTATATCACTAAATGCTTGCATAGTTTGGAGTGTGAGGCACTGACTTCTCTCTCTCCCTCTCTCTCTCTCAAAATAAACTAGTGGGGTTCCAGAGTTTTTAGGAATGTCTCAATAATTCCTCCTGGAACAGGAATGGCACACCAAGTAAACCTGGAATACTTGTCAAGGGTTGTCTTTGATGCTGAAGGCTTTCTCTATCCAGATAGTGTCATTGGCACTGATTCTCATACAACAATGGTGAATGGCTTAGGAATCTTGGGATGGGGTAAGTTTGCTGGAAAAGCTGTTCCCTTTTTTTTACTAGTTATTTCTGTAGGGTAATGTCTAGACATGTTAATTCCTTTATGTTGTTTCTAAGTTATGGCAACCCTCCTAAGGCCAACCTGTCATGGGGTTTACTTGGCAAAATTTGTTCACAGGGTTTTTCCATTGCCTTCTTCCTCTGAGGCTTAGAGCATGTGACATGTTCAAAGACACCCAGTGGATTCCCATGACTGAACAAGGATTCCAACCTTGGTGTCCCAGAGTCCCAATCCAACAGTCAAAGCCACCACAACATACTGGTTCTCATTTTAAAAGACCTACATAGTTTCTTTACAGAAAGGTAGCAGGGTTGAAGTATTTGTGTGAAGATTGTTTTTTTTTCTTTTTTTAATCTCCTGGATATAAAAAAAATCACTAATTCTAACCTGAAATCAAAAAAGATTCTTTATTATTTTTAGATTAATATTATTGTATATAATGTTGGACAAGGATGGGGAATGCACAACCCTCTAGATGTTGGATTGAGATTCCCATCACTGGCTGTGGTGGTTTGGGATGGTAACAGGCGCAACACTGAGAGTCACACATCCTTATCCAGCTGATTTAAGCCTGCCTACCATCATATATCTTTAGCATCCCTGTGCAAGCAGTATAAGGGGGCAGCTGAAGACACTATGAACAGCTACTCCTAGAATAGTACAAACATTTTTTTTTTACAGAGAAATTAATCATTTTCTTTATCTGAGATACTGTTTTTTGATATTTTGAAATTTTGATTCCTCCTGTCTTTCTATGGATCCTTTTACATATTTTGTTTTTAACTGCTCTTAAATAGGCACTGCCCCATTCTCACATTTAAATTGAAGTGTGATCTTTCACATACATTGGTGGGCTATAAGTCTACATATATTGGACATCTGTATGACACCCACTTTCAGCTTTGTGCATGATGTCTCACAGATCCTAGATTCCTTACATACTGTTAATACAGAACTGGCCAGTTTGTACAGATTCCAGTTGAGAGATGCATGCTGTACTTGTTAGATAGGTGAGGGAATGTAACAGACAATACTGTGTGACATCCTGGAAACCAGGATCTCACAGAATATCTGAAATATCTTCCTATAAGATATTTACCTTTCATTTTATTGTTATTGATTAAAACTAAATTTTAGTTGATAAAATCTGCCTGAAACAACCATTGAAGAGGCACAGTTTGCTGAGGAGGGAGATCTTTCTTCGTTTCACTAAAGTAAAGCTGAAAACTTTTGTCAGCAAATTGAAAGGTATACTCCCCTTCATTTTCAAATTTTGTCTATGACAAATACAGAAATACCCAGCAAGCCTGAAAATATGCTATCATGGGATTGTTTCTACTTCTTGTTTCAGTATCTTTAAATAGAAACTGACTCAGTGTTCAGATCTCCTAACTGGGAAGATAGTACATAATCTGTGCAGAAGATTTTAACTTCAGGCAAAGCAGATTCTTCAGACATCTCTCTTAACAATTAATCAATTCATTAAGAAGCTGTTAAGTGGTGTAATTTCTCTTTTCAGGTGTGGGAGGAATTGAAACGGAAGCGGTCATGCTAGGATTGCCAGTCACTTTCACCTTGCCTGAGGTGGTTGGGTGTGAACTGACTGGCTCAGCCAGCCCGCTTGCCACATCAATAGATGTAGTCCTGAGCATTACAAAGGTAACTGAGAGCTCTCTTTGTTGCCAGACAGGCCACGGTATCATGCAAACTCTATATTAGAGGTGAAATGTACAGTCTGGGGTTTCTCAGGTTACAGTGTCATTAGGAGTGGTTTTGCAAGGCTTCACATGTAGGTAAGCAAGGGGAATTTGTTACTTCCTTCTTGGGTTGAAACAAATACAGAGAAGAGGCTGTAGGTCAGTGGTAATGAACCTCTACTTTTCATGCAGAGGGCATTTCAGCCCCTGGCATCTTCACGTAGGCTTGGGAAAAGCCCTGGAGAACCGATGCCAGTCATAGATCTTAAAAGTTGGAAGGGACTAACTAACTATTACTTGGGCCACAAGTGGAAATTACAGTAATCAAACACAATGAACCATCAGTTCCAGTTCCATCCACAGATGTTAGCGCCACTCTGAGCAAATAATTCTGATAACAAACTCTCAGAACTCTCAGAAGCACTTGTCACAGGATAAAACAGATACACAAAGAACATCATGCATTTCACCACTTTGCAGTACTAGATGTAGATGTGCCATATTTCCATGGTTAGCAAGTTTCCAACGAAGGTCAGGTGAGACCCTGTGGACCAATCCACCTTTTGAAGGAGTAAAACTTCCAAAAGCATTGGGTTTTTCCTAGGCTCTTAACTAGTGCCATCTAAGTAAAGGACAACACATAAGCAGAGTGAAGCTTACCCTTAAACAATTTGGATGTGTAGCTTGGGTTATCTGCCTACATCATCTGACAGGGGACTCTCACTACACTGCTTGTTGGTGTCCCCTTAGTAAGCAGGGAGCAAGGACACACATTGGTCATCTCTTCCTTGCAGACCCTTATATATTCCTGTGTCATTGTCATAATATAATTGTAGTGCTCATTTGAAAACTTTGCTGTAGGGTTTTCCTATTTTTCCTCAAAGAAAATGGTGTGTGTATGTGTGTCTGTCAGCTTATGTATATGTGCCTGGTTGTATTCATCCTCTCTCTCTCTCTCTCTCTCTCTCAAAATAGCAACTAAGGCAAGCAGGGGTGTCTGGAAAATTTGTGGAGTTCTTTGGTCCTGGAGTTTCCCAGCTCTCTATAGGCGACCGAACCACAATAGCAAATATGTGTCCAGAATATGGTGCTATTTTGAGCTTTTTCCCTGTAGATAATGTGACACTGAAGCATTTAAAGTATACAGGTAAGACTGAAATTAAGAGTTTTTTAGAGGTTCACACAGGAACCAGTTGCCTAAAGTAGTGCATTATTTTACAGTGTTTTGTGGGAGGATCAAAAATTCCCATATATAGTTGTAATTTCATCTGTCCTATTATTGTCTTATCTACCTTATAATGTGTAATGGTTGTTTGGGAAGAAAATTTGTGTAACTCATTTCTGTTTTTATTCAGATATTTTGAGATGCTGCAATTAATCCTCAAGAGTCCTTTTTTTTTCCTTTCACCAATCTTTGTAGAGAAATTGGAGAAGGTTATTTTTGAAGTAACAGATGCTTGTGAACCTTCTAGCAAAGTGAATTAGGAAAGATAGTCAAGTTGGTAGAGTTCCAGACTTTTGTTGTGTAAATTGTATTCAGGTGATCTGCTGTGTTTGTCAGCAAATTGCTTTTTTGCTTAGGTAATGCTTTTTCCTAAATCTTCAAATATTTCTCGTAGGCTTTGATGAGGCCAAGCTTAAGTCTATGGAAGCATATCTTAAAACTGTGAAATTATTTAGAAATTATCAGCTTCCCATTGAAGAACCAGAATATTCCCAGGTAATTACAAAATGGACTTGCCTCTTTCAAAATTTCTGTAGCTTGTGCCTGCTTTGATTTATGCTCTTTTCTGAAGCCTTCACCACCTCATTCAAGGGAATGTTTTATTCCTCCTCAGCGAGAGGCTGATTCTGTATTCAACCAATTGAATGCTGTGGGCTAGCATCTTTAATACTAAGTATCTTTCTGTTCTTGTGATTCTTAGAGATCCTGGAGTATTTTTTCAGATATCCTGGAAATCTCCTCCCTTGTATACTAAACTGTACATCTATGATAAATGTTATCTTTGTTTGCATTTTAATTGTAAAATGTTTTGGTAGTAACTCTTGACTGAAAAGCAGAGTCCAAATATAATTTCCTTTATCTCCTCAAATTCTCATTTCCTAGTTCGCAAGCATAAATCCAACATGTCTCTCTGACATTCCCTCACAAATAATACTCTTGTTTGACACTTGTTGTGATTTAAGATATAATTTTTGTAGGAAAAGAGAGTCAGCTGTGAGAAGACTTTCACCCACCACATTTGACCAAAATTGCAGAATCACTGTGGTTTACTGTGATCAAGCAGCATGACAGTGCGTAAAACAAATCAGAAATGAGAAGTTTTGTGTGACATCTGTGCCCATGTTCCTCATTTGTTGCTCTCTAGTGAGCCAGGCTTGTAAACCAGGAATAAAGAAGAGTCTGTTGCTGGCTTATGAATCTTGGCTTTGAGAGCAAAAATTAGAAGCTTGCGTTCATGTTACACAAAATTGTCTGTTTCTGGTTTGTTTTACCCACTTTTGCAAAAGGAAGTATTAAATGGAAATGAACAATGCAATGATGAACAATGAAATAAAATGGAAATGAATGCATCTTTTACATAATATAGTTAAATATCTAAATTAAGCAGCTTTTACACAGTGATGTATAGTTTTAAAGAATTTTGCTTCTCCTTTTCCCAAATGGAAAGGTAACTATTCCAGTTTGTCTGCACAATGTGATTTCCATAATTTCTTAAGTCATCTCTCTCATTGAACAAAAAAACTTGCTATAATGTTGAATACTTGACATATGTTTGATGATATAAATTATGCAATCATTATTAACAAAGTATTTTCTCCGTCAGATTATACAAATAAACCTGGAATCAATCGTGCCCTATGTAAGTGGTCCCAAAAGGCCACAGGACAGAGTGGCTGTTATCAATATGAAAAGTGATTTCCAGACTTGCTTAAATGAAAAGGTATGTGCAGTTGAAATAAAAAGCAGCTAAGTTCTTGCATTTTTTAAAACAAAAGTGTAATTTCTTTTGTGCAGGGGAAAAAAACACATTTCATTGTCATGGGATTTTGCTGGGAGGGTGTGACTTCTCAAGCGTGGTATTTCAAAATCATAAGTAACATCTGGTATCAGCTTCTCACGCTGAAAACTGCAGCAAACATGAGGGCTTGGAAATATATTCTTGCCCTTTGCCTGGCATACTTCAATAGCAATATATATAAACCCAATTATTTGGATTGGTCCGCACATTAGTCCCTGTACTGGGAGGATTTTAGCACAGACTGACATACCCCATGCCAGTCTTACACAGAATTAATGAAATAGTTAATGTTACTTTCCTTAAATCAATGTTATGTGATTGTCTTTGCAATAACTTTGTGGTCTTACAGGTTGGGTTTAAAGGCTTTCAGATTCCAGCAGAAAAGCAAAATGACATAGTTCCTGTTGAGTATGAAGGAAATGAGTACCAGCTGGCTCATGGATCAGTTGTCATTGCTGCAGTTATCAGCTGTACAAACAACTGCAACCCATCTGTAATGCTAGGAGCAGGTATGCTTCATCTTGTATCACTTATTCTTTTCTACCTCTTGCTGTCTTAATAAATCTGTAGGTCAAAAACAAGCAAGTCACCATCCTGTTAATCTTGTAATTACAGAGGGCATACAAAAGAATATTTGCCATTGTAGCTATACAATTTCTTTTCTTTAAAGCAGTAGGTCCATAATGATATACTATCTTTAATATTGGTGACTGAAGATGGCAATAATGCCAAAATGCTTGTGACCCTTGTTTCATTGAAGGCTTGTTTAGATCTATGGCCATCAGTATTCCTCCAGTTAAAGATTCATGTGCAGTGTTTTAAAATATATAGACTAGTGGTAGTTTCTTAGATTTATTTTAACTATTTGTTTGTTGCATATGCGTTTATTTGTTTATTTCTTGACTGTTTTCTTATTACATTTCAAACACTTGAAATTGTACTATAGTAGTTTTCTTGAGCAAATCCCCTTTCACTCTCTCAATCAATTAATTGTCTCTGGTCCTAGTTCTCTGCAACACAGCAGATTTAGCACATTTCAATATTGAGCACCTAGCAGTGACATTTGTTCTTTAAAAGGGAAGGCTTGTATCTGAGGTCCTTCTCTGTGCATAGCCTGCAATCTAAACCTGTTGCTGTAACAATTCATCTGCGTTCAACATAATTTTGCCATTTAGAATGCTTGCTGTTCTTTGTCCAGATTTTTAACTATCTCTTCCATTATTCATTAGGTTTGTTGGCCAAAAAAGCTGTTGAAGCTGGACTGACTGTTAAACCTTACATAAGAACTAGCTTATCGCCGGGCAGTGGAATGGTCACACAGTATCTCAGTTCTAGTGGTGTATTGCCATACCTCAATAAACTTGGGTACTGAGTCTTTTGCTCATCTATATACTGTTTTCAAAGGGTGTATGTGCAACACAACATGTTTCAAATACTATCATCTTCTTGCCCAGAGCACTCAAGTAGCTGCAAGGGCTGTGATGATATACTGGGAAATCATTGTGTAGTTTCTGAACCAGTACTGTGTAGTTTACAGATTTCTTAGCAGTTGGTTCATTTTAAAACTTAGTGAACATTGTTCTGCACGGCCAATGCATAGGTAATTAGTTCAAAAGTCCAAAAGGGTTCTTGCAGAACATGTATTTAAGTTGTGTGGTACCAGAATTCATAAATAGATATTTTAAAATTGTGAGAAGAAGATTCTCTTGTCAAGAATGTAGGGTTCTTGCAGAACATGTATTTAAGTTGTGTGGTACCAGAATTCATAAATAGATATTTTAAAATTGTGAGAAGAAGATTCTCTTGTCAAGAGAACATAATTACCTGCCTTGTTCCATGTCAGATTATTTGTTCATCTAGGTTAGTGTTCTTTGCTCTTGTAGGCTGCAGTTCCCCACAGTCTTGGGTAGAGAAGGGTCTTTTTCCATCTGTTGTCTAATTGTTTTGTCTTTCAACCCCTGGCATTGACCATTTAAATCTAGGCCTTCAGCATACAAAACATTTGGTCTATAACAGGGTTGCAGCCAAAATTCCAGGTTTAGAATGCTCCTGTATATTTTAGGGAAACTTCAGGGACTGAATTGCATGAATGAAAAACTAATGCTCACCAATAAACCACTAAATCTTGGTTTTTATTTTAGATTTGAAGTAATTGGCTATGGATGTTCCACCTGTGTTGGGAATACTGCTCCTCTGCCAGAAACCATTCAGAATGCAATTGTGCAGGTATGTTTTAACAACTGAAGCATAGCAAACATTGGGTTCTCCTGACTGATAAGGGAAAAAATGAAATGTTTTATTCAGCAGCATAGATTTTGCTCTCAGCCTGGTCACTTAGCTTTTCAAATTGCTGTGTTTTGATGGTGGGCACTTCTTTATCCAATGTGCACATCACAGATGATATGGTCACCTGATATTATGCTATACTTGTCATTTCAGTATTCTCTCCCTAATCTGCAAAAGAGGTAATACGTTGATGCTGTTGAGCTCCAATGACCTTAGGAAAGAGTCTGTTCTCATCTGCAGGGTTAAAGTCTTGTTGACTTTCGTTTGGTCCTGGGTGGTTTATGATAGGCAGTTTTGGATAACAGGACATCCATAGGCTGCCTTTGGTTTTTCCTTTATTGCTGATAAACTTAACTAAATTATAACAGTTGAAAGAGTGCAGAGAAACATGTGTTTTCTGTCTTTTAGGGTGATTTGGTTGCTTGTGGGGTGTTGTCAGGAAACAAAAACTTTGAAGGCCGTCTCTGCAGTTGCATCCGTGCCAACTATCTTGCTTCTCCACCTCTTGTTATTGCTTATGCTATAGCAGGAACTGTGAATATTGATTTCCAGACGGAGGCATTAGGTAACTATCTGTATGCTTTCAGCTCATATTTAATAGAAGACTTGTGTTTTTGCTTGTAATACTTTGTGTGCTCTACCTATTTGAAACCAACAATTTCTCTAGTACTTGAAACATCTAGGGGATGGGGAATCTGTGACCCTTCCAACATTGTTGCAGTGCAACTAATGTTCTAAGCAGTTTAGCCGACAGTGAGGAATGATAGGATTTGTAGTGAAGCAAATGTCTTCAGGACAACCAAATCCTTGGTCTAATGTGATACATTTCTTTATCCCTGATCTAATGTGACACGTTTTGGCCTAGCTTCTGCTGACCAGTAAATCTTTATTTTGCTATTTTGCTTTATTTCTGCTAGCACAGAAACAAATCTAATTGCTGTAACCATTTTCAGAAACAACCTCTACACTAAATGGCTTGCTTACATGACAGCTATGGAGACTGTGTGCATGTATCTTTTCCTGTGTGTTTCAAAGTCAGGGTTGGCAATAATTTAAAGAAGGGTATAGTGTTATATGTTTTATGCTTCTACTAACTGTGAGCAAAATCTTTGCCTAGGGGTTGATCTTGATGGGAGAAGTATCTTCTTGCATGATATTTGGCCTACACGGGAAGAACTTCAACAGGTGGAAGAAGAGTTTGTAATAGCATCCATGTTTAAAGAGCTGAGGCAAAAAATGGAGGTAATTGTCCCAAATAATTAGGATACTGATTGTGGGAGGCCAATAGGACTGAAACTGAATTAACCAAAAAAGAGCAGTCACAGATAAAAAGACAAAATATTGTACTTAAATAATGTTTGTTTTGGGTTGTTTGCTTTCATAGTACTGTATTCCATAGCTGTTTTTGTTGTTGTTTTGCAGAAAGGAAACAAGCTATGGAACTCTTTGGAAGCGCCTGAATCCATTTTATTTACATGGGATTCAAAGTCTACATACATCCGATGCCCTTCATTTTTTGATAAGTTTGTAAGTATGGTAACACTAGAACTGTTCATTTGGGATTTACAGAATCTAAGCAATACTCTCCTTGTTGGTTTCCCAGAACATTTCTGGAAAATAGTTTTCCAGTCTATAAATAAACTTTGGAAAATATTCTTCCAAGCTGGGCTGACTAAAAGGTATAAGTATCTGCTTTGTGTTTTGTGCAACCCATTTAATGAAGCTTAATTTTAAAAAGCCTACTTTGGGAATTAAAGAAATCTGAATATAGGAATGTGTTTCAAGTATGAGAACTGACTGGAAATCACCGTCCATCCACACGTAAATCTGTTCATACTTTCTGTAAGGTTGCTTTATTTCAGCAGAGTAATTCATAGTCAGGGTCTGGGAATGTATTAGGTTTCTGCTGTTTATACTTTTATTGCTATCATTGTTGTAACCCACCTCGATCCTGTTGGAGAGAAGGGATATAAATTAAACTACTATTACTACTACTACTGCTACTTCTTATTATTATTATTATTATTATTATTATTATTATTTTCATTTGGTATAAGTTAAGAATAAATTCACTACCAAGTCAACAAAATGGCTATATTCAGCAAACAATATACAGCAGTACATGAGCCATAGAGTCTCAACTGTCAGTGTACTATATTACTGCTATTGTTCAAGAATTAGAAGTTAGACATCATTGCCATTCCACTTTGGCTCACCCTTACAATTACCAAAAGATGCAGATTTGGATTCTTTCTTTTCCTATGCTACCAGATGGACATTCTGGTTTAATTTGACAGGACTGCTTATTGTTTCATTACCTCCATATTTGAAATGAGCTGAGTTTTACCTAGCCAGCTATGTTTTCACCTAACCAACTAGGAAAGTAATGTAATCATTTGTTTGTTTACCCTTTCACCTAATAGGCCAAAGACCCACTTCCACCCCAGTCCATTGAAAACGCACATGTCTTGTTGTACTTGGGAGATTCTGTAACAACTGATCACATTTCACCTGCAGGAAGCATTGCAAGAGGCAGTGCTGCAGCCAGATACTTGACAAACAAAGGGTGAGGACCTTCAAAGGAACCTTGGGGAACATGGGGAATGAGGATTCAGCTCATCCTTAAAAATGGCTTTATTCCAGAATTTGCTCTTTAAAGCAGATGAACACTATGTGCCATAACTATAAAGTAGGTTACTAAGTAGGATTAACTGAATTTCTTTCAGGCTTCTGGTCAGAATTTACTGTATAATCTCTATAGATAGTGCAGTGTCCTCTTAGTACAGAGCATTTGCAGAAATACCACTTGGTGTACAGATAATTAGTCAGCATTATTAATGCTTACATGGAAAATAATGGTGTCAGTGCCTACAATTTATTTCTAATTAATGCATGATGTATTAGAACTGATGTAAATGCACACACATATGTATATATTAGGTTTTCAGGCTTAACTAGGATTTTAAATGATGCTAGTGGGCAAAATCCACTTCCAATTTACCTCTATGTTTAGATTATCTTCTGTGGTCTCTTGTAGCCTCACACCCCGTGAATTCAATTCATATGGTGCTCGACGGGGCAATGATGCTGTGATGACAAGAGGAACTTTTGCAAACATCAAGCTTTTAAATAAATTCATTGGGAAACCAGCTCCTAAAACTATCCATATTCCAACAGGACAGATGGTAAGGACATTTTGTTCAGAAAAGAACATTACTGGGTAACTGTTGTTGGGGATGTCCCATAACCTCTCTCCCATCTTCTCCCCTTCTCTGCTACAGTTGGATGTATTTGATGCAGCTGAGTTTTATCGGAAAGAGAATATACCTCTTATCATCTTGGCAGGCAAGAAGTATGGACAGGGGAGCTCAAGAGATTGGGCTGCAAAAGGACCTTTTTTACTGGTACGTTTACATATATATCAAGTAAATGTAAGTTCTGGGAGTGCTCATTATTTCAGGCTGCACAGTTCGTATTTGGTTATTTCCCAGTTTTGTAGAACTTAACTTTAGGAGCCAGTGTGGCATAGTAGTTTATGTGTTGGACTACAGCTCTGGAGCTCAAGGGCTTGGAACCATGCTTGGCCATGGAAATCCACTGTGTGACCTTGGGCAAGTCATACTCTACGCTTCAGACAACTCCGTAATGCCTTAGGATTGCCATAAATTGGAAACAGCTTGAAAGTACAGAACAACAGAACTTAACTGTAACATTCTGTTTCCTGAAAATAATGTTTCATCTCTCCACTTACAAATTGGGACCACAATTAAGAGATCGTAAGCATCTTAGTCAACTACTTAAAATAGGAATCATTGTTTCTGCACTTGGCAGGTTATTTCAGAGGCAGTAACGATTGTGATTGTACCACTCTTTCCTCCATTTCTTCACAATAATGTCAGCTTACATTTTTAGCACTTCTATCCAAATCCTAGAATTGAAAGGGGCATCATGGGCTATTGAGTCCAGCCCCTTGCTCAGTGCACACTCTCCAGCTAAAGCATCCCCAGCAGGCAACTGTCTAGACCCTTCTGGAAGGCATCCCAAGAAGGAGACCCTACCACCTCTTTAGACAATTGGTTCTGTTACCAAACCTCTTTTAGTCTAAGGTTCTAGGTTCATTCAAAATCTATCCTCCTGTAACTTCAAAGCATTAGAACCGGTCCTTTCCTCTGGAACAGAAGAGAATAGACCTGCTCCTTCCAGAGGGTAGGACCAAATCTAATTGTTTAAGGTTAGAGGAGAGTTTCATATTTCAGTAATATCCTAATTTTCAGTTTTGAGATGACATCCCCAGCAATTTAGTATTACAGAAATATTGGAAGGTTAGACTATTAGACTGTCTGAACCAGATATTACTATTTCTACAGGGTGTCAAAGCAGTTATCGCTGAAAGCTATGAGAAGATCCATAAAGGTCATTTAATTGGAATGGGCATTGCTCCACTTCAGTTCTTCCCAGGTGAAAACACACACGTTTTGGGCTTGACAGGCAAAGAACAGTTTTCTATCTCCTTTCCTCAAGAGCTATCCCCTGGAATCATCGTAGATGTAAAGGTACCTCAGTTTGACTTCTTTGTACAGACAGGTTGTAATGTTCATGCCATAAAGATATTTTATGTAACTTGACATTTCACCTTACAATGGCCTGGTTTTGAGGAGTCCTTTTGGGCTTGCAATTCAGCAACAAAACAAGCTTTAGAGAAGTGTTCTGAGAGCAGTATAAAAGATGGTGTGCCGTGCTATCCCAATGTACCTATCAGAAGCATTTGATAGAGAAAGATATGGCTTGAATCAAGTTCATTGGAACAGTAGTAAAATGTAGTTTGGGCAGTACTGTATTTCTTATGAAAACTGTGGGACAGTCTTCATTTCTTATGGAGCACCACCTTAGACACATGCAGAGCTATGCAAAGGCAAGGCATAAGCAGCTAGCTACTTTGGATAGCAGAACGGGCAAATAGATTGAACCCATTTGGGTGGGAAATGAGGGGTGCCTTTTGTGACTAATTAATGTCCAACATTAAAGAAATACTTTTGCATTGCCACTGCAGTAAGGAATAGAAGCTACATGATTACAGAGCTTGGAAAAATGTACATTTTTGAGATACAGCTCCAAGAGAGTCCCAGCCAATTTAGATTATTTTCCCATATTCTCTGTGCTCTGGTTCATCCTTGTTTCAGTGGAGCTTCACCACAGTGTCCCATCTTTTCTTCAGCATTGGGTTGGGGCAGGGCTGGCAGGAGGAAATGCATTTGGATTTTCTGTTTCTGCAGTAAACTTTTCTCCTTGCAGTATATACTTACCCTGTTGGAGTAGAATCCTGACTGATTTGTGCTTTTGCTTTTTCCTCTTTTAAGACAAATACAGGTAAAGTATTTCACGTGCTCGCCTCCTTTGACAATGATGTCGAAGTAACGTTATACAAACATGGTGGCGTTTTGAACTACATGATTCGAAGGCTCTTGTAGAGCCCTGTTCACGCCCTGGGGAAGGTGCGTAAATAGGCCAACCCCCTGATGGCTTGTGCAGACTTCACCCTGTTGACGGAACTGTATACAGTCCCACTGCGCTCAGATAACTTCGTCCATGGATGTAAAAGATTGTGAATTGTTTTAGTGACTGCAGCAAGATCCTTCCGGATTTTAAAATAATACTCGAATGGTGCTATTGACATTGCTAAAAATATTGACGTGCGTGTTGTGAAAAAGAAGCTGTAAGTATGGGGGGAGGGAAGGGACCGGGTTGTCCTAGAGCATTTTGTAAATAAATGATGTGAAATCCTGAAACTGAATTGTGGTGAAAATTTTAAGCAAGATCACAACTTTTAGCAGTTGTATTTCCCCTTAGTTTCGGCATCTTTTCACTTTCTATCGCTGCTTGTTGGTTTGAGAGCAGCACATGATTTGGAATTTTAACAGGTGGGTAGCTTCTTTTTTTACTCAAGTGTCCAGGCTCCTGAAAATCAAACATGAAATGGTCTTGATCAGTATGTCAGTTGTAATTAGGAGGTTGAAGGAAGCACAACATAGTAGGCACAACAACTTTCTTTAAGCAACCACTCTTGAAATATGTTGGACCATAAGTCCCATCATCCTAGCTATTATGTCTCCTATCCTTCTCTGGCTGGGGATGACGTGAGAAGTAGTCGGATGCATCTGGTGGGTGCAAAAGTGGGGAAGACTACTTTGTGAGAACAAGAGAATTTCTTTTGAAGAACCCAAACCTTGAAGACGAAACATCCCATTTTGAAGAATTTGTACTTGCAAACCAATAAGGTTGCAGCATCCTCTCTTGCTTCATTCAAAATCAAGATGGCTTTTGATGAGTGACTGTCATAAACCTTTACTGCATTAACCTGGCCCCCTGCTCAATCAGCTGAAACCGTCGCATTGTCTCTCACTCTTGGAATCTTTCTTGTGTTTGCCTTTTGCAATGAAGAAAACTAGGGAAAAGAGTTGCACAGAAGTAGCTTTGTTTGTGTGCCACAAAAACAACAACCAAGGGAGCTAGTGGCCGCTTAAGCATTAATACATTTGGAATAATTTTTATGGACTGCAGCCTGATTCATCAGATGCATGGGATACTGCCTCAGACACTTACACACAGATTCCCTTTATGCAAATTTCCCTCTGTGCAAATAACTGCTGATGGAGGATTAAGTGTATGACAAAATGCGGTAGGCTGCCAAATAAAACTTGTTAGTCTTTAAGGTGCCACTAGACTTTCCACAGATAAGCAGGCAATCTCAAAATATATTGGACCACAGCCCCCATCACCCTAGTAACCTGTGCTCACCAGCGCCGAGGTTTGAGAGTGTCCTTTTTAACTACTGTATCCTTTCTCTGCTTTTAGTAAGTGATCAAATTTAGCTGAAACCTTTGGCCTAAAGAAGATAATAAATAATTGATTATTTTGCTCAGTCTGTGGCCTTGTTTTCCTATTAACCAACCAGGCAATCCATTCTTTAAAAGATCCTTGCATTCTAGCCCACACTGCCTATTATATCAGTGCCATGTCTCTTAACATTTGTATGTCTCAGCATTGCTATAGGGAACTTTCCTTGATAAAATTTGATATACTCTGCATCTCAGCAGGGCAAGCGAAGAAGGCCGGTGAGTTTCTCTTGGGTTGTATCAGATCCTTCTTAAAACACTGTACCCTAAAAATGGTTTTCTTCATGATGTGATCTGTGACAATTACTTTGCTGTGAGAAGCAGGCTATAATTAAGAATTACCTGTAGCAATTATTTTACAGGGAGCAGCAGACTATAATTAAGAATTACCTAATTCACCACATGTACACAATATAGTCTTTCTTTTACTCTGGGAATTTTGCTGTAGAAAAAAAATGCCCTTGGTAATTAAAAACTTAGTTTCAGAGTACAGTATTGTGTATAGAAGCCAGTTTAAAAAAATAAACCTAATAGAAAATATAATATATGTCTAGTGAATATTATATCACATAAAGTATCCACTGACTTCTGAGTTGTAATTTGGAAGTTAAGTTATATGCAATAGATGGGAAGGTTGCATGGCCTGGAAGTGTGTTCATGTAACCCTTTTGAACCCCAGTTACTTTTCAGTTGGGGAGGGTGCAATAAAATCCTTAAGCCTGTCTTCCCCAACCTGATGCTCTCTAGATATGTTGGACTTTGAAGGAAATTGTACTCTTGATTCATCTGGAGGCTCCTGAGATGAAGAGGATTAGTTTAACCATTTGTCGTGGAATTTCATAGATTTTCTTTTTCTATAAACGTTCTTGGATCAGTATCTTCTACAAAATATCAGCAAGGGCATCTGTGCCCCTCCATGCCACCTTACAGCCAGATTTTTTCTTGATTAACTATCAATCAATACTCTTCTCTGCATTGTTGTTGTTTGAATGAAATATCTGGCAGAGTCATTCTGGCCTAATACCGTAGTTATCTTTGACGTAATAGTATAGTCTGCATCTTAGTAGAGAAAGCCAAAGAAGGATCCTGTATGTGTAACAATATTTCAATTAACTTTTCCAGCCTAGTGAGACTTTATTGTTAATGCAAGTGGACTTTCTTCCTGATTCTCAAAACTTGCTTCCCTAAGCTGGTATGCCTTTAAGGGACACACCTGTTTTTTCCTACTGCTGTGAAAACAACATAGGTTTTGCTTGAAGGCTCATTTACATCTTTAAAAGTTTGCAGCTTGAGTGCAAGTATATGTTCCCAAATCTTGTGGAGGTTTGGAAACAGAAACTCTGACAGTATTACAAATTTCAAGCCTTTCTAAAAAGCTTCCATCAGTCCCTGACTATTGATACCTAAGCTTAAACCTTCAAGTGGGCTATTTTCAGATCAGGTCCAAAGAAGATGTAGTTGTTTCCCCCGCAAAGTAAACTATCTTGCTGTTTTATAGGACCACACGACATGCATGACCAGGAAGGCTAGAGCTGGCTTTCCAATTTCGGCATGCGGACACTGAAGCAAAATGATTCATGTGAGCAGGGCTCTTCTTAAGTCAAAATACTGCCAGGAGTAGTCCAATGCTTCTGCCATTCCTTAAATCCCCCCTTCCAAAAGTCAAAGGATTGTGCTTTCCAGACAGTAGGTCCTGTGCTTTTGAACTCCGTAGGACAGACTTCGCAGTTAACATGCCTAGAATTGGCATGTGTGTCTGAAGTTTTGGTGATACTTAGGCACGGTTTATTCTAGTTTTCAGTTATGAAGTGGTTTCAAACACCTGCCAAAGGCAAAAGCAAGCTTTCTTCCTGCAGCCTTCCTCAACCTAATGTCCTCCAGCTGTTATGGGACTGCATCTCTTATCACTTCTGACTGTTAGCCAGGCTGGCCAGAAGAAAAGGAAACTGGAGTTCAATAACATATGGAGGGTTACAAGTGCATTATATAGAAGCTGCAAGAGCAGGGCAGGACTGAGTGACACATTCTCTTTCTCTCTACGATCCTGCTGGTTTGCAAGAAAGTGATGTGTTTGAATTTTATCCATCTTTTAGCAATGACAAAATATATATTTCACCCAGGCTTGGTGTGGATTCATTACTTAGCTGATATTAAGTACAGTACTAGAAAGAATCACAGAAACGAACTGTATTTTGTCTTCGCAATCTCCCTTTACGTTGATTTGTAAGAACTTTTATTCCAATGCTCTGAAAAGCCACATGATACCAAAATTTGGGGGACTGTTGATAAATTATACACCTGCAAAATGATATAATCACACTTTATTAATCACACTTCAGCAATTGCAAATGAATGTCTGCTCTTTTAAGCCAACGTAACGATATGTAATGGTTTTTAAGCTGATGGACAAGCATTGTATAGAAATCTTACAAGGCAAAAAGTTCAGTTCACTGACCATTGTGCATAAAATGTTTAACTGATGTAAATTATTTTTAATAAAGAAAATTGTACCTTGTCTCCGCACTGTGTTTCTTATTGCATTTCTACATCTGTCGAAAGACCATGGTAATAGACACCAAGAGCATGACCATGGAAGGATGGCTAAGCAGTAGTCGCCAATCCATCAATCCCACATTCTCCCAAGACATGCATTTTAAATTTGTATTTACTGTTCTGAGCTTACAGTAAAATAGCTGTGCCAGGCACCAAGACCGCAGGGGGAAAGGCACTGCAAAATGTAGGACATTCCAAAAGAAAAGCTAAAAACACTTGAGTCAATTCATGCTTCTTAATCGTGCTCAAAATGGAAAACATTTTGGAATTCCTCCAGGACAGAAGGTTGAAACGTAGGACCTGCCCTGGAAAAGGAGGACATCGAGTCACCCTGGTTGTAGGTGATGGGGATAATCCAGAAACATCTGGAGGTCAGCAGTATTGTGAAGCCTGGTTTGTATAGTGTATTATGCTGACTAGTCACAATTTGGAAGTCGCTTTTTGGGGAGTTTCTAGAATGCCCTCAATACTGAAAAAAGCATCCCTTATATCCCTTACTACCACAAACACACACATATGTATATGCACACACACACATACACCATATATATATATATATATATATATACACACATGCACACACTCATAAATATATGGGATAATAAGGATAAGGGATGTAAGAAGAGATGCACACATTTTCGAGATTTACTTTGCTGTATGTGATATATATATATAAATTGTGATATAACTGAATCTTAGAATCTTATATTTTATATTATACACAGTTTATTATCTCTTATAAGGCTTACTTATTGAAGAAAAGATGAAAGTGATAGGACTGAATCTTAGAACCCTAAGATACTTTATCCTAAGATAAAATATAAATATAAAATTTTTATAAAATATAAGATCTTAAGATAAAGTATAAAATAAGATCCTAAGATTCAGTTATATCACTTCCATCTTTTCTTCCATAAATAAGCTGTATAAGAGGAAAAGATGGAAAGTGATATAACTAAATCTTAGGATCTTATTTTATCTAGACACTGGAGATGTGTGTGTGTATTTTTCTTCAAGATGCCCCATGAATTTCACAGGCTTTTCTTAGGCAAGGAGCACTCAGAGGTGGTTTTGCCAGTTCCTTCCTCTACTATAAAGCCTACAGCAGCACCTTGGCGGTCTCCCATCCAAGGACTAACCAGGGCTGTCCCTGCTTAACTTCCAGGGATCTGGTGCCTTTAGAGTGGAAACCAATTGCTTTTATCTCCAGCAAGCCCCAAGCTGCTTGGTAACCAATCAAGAGCTTGCTTTTTAGGGAAAGCAATAGTGTATTTCCTGCTCTGATAGGAAGCAAAGGAGAATCCATGCATTTCTTTGCAAGAACTTTGGTTCCCCCCTTGGTGCTATTTGTGGCTCGGTTGGTTTGTTGTATAACCTTTTATTTCATTTCCAGGGTCTTGCAGTTTGCAGCAACCTAAAATCAGAAAGGACTGGAAGACAACAACAGCAGCAGCAGCACAACAATTGTGTGTGACTGTAGCGCTCTCTGCTGGAATTGGCACACACCTTCTGCTGCACAAAAGTGGTACAGTATTTCAACGCTCTTGATCTTTTTCGATTCAATCAGTATTGAGGGAAGGGGAGTCAAACTGGATTATTTCTGCAATGCAGATGCAGCCAAGGAGAACTTTCCTATCTTCTCACCACACCTGCATATATGTGTGTTTGTTTGTTTGCTTTTCTAAAAGAATTGCAGAGAGGTTGGACTCTGATCTTGTTTAACAGAGTCCAAGGGTCATTAGAGAGACATCCACTCTTGGAGCAGTTATGATATAACCTTCAGCAATAATAGTTTAGATCACAATAAGAGCTGGAGGGGGGGAAGTCATACAGCTTTGCTTTATTGTTTTAAAAGTACAATTTGCTTTATGTCTTGTTTTTATCAAGTAAGTAAGATGGATTGCGTTCTTAGATTCTACATGTGGATTCGAGATTTTCAAACTACTTTGATGGTTTGCTGGCAATATACTTTGAGACCTAGAAAAAAGTTTATCTTGATAAACGAGGAATATAAATGTTTTCAGTGGGATTCTGACAAGGTTGAATCGCAGTTAAAATTCTGCAGCTGAGACAAAACAGGAGATATGTGTGAAGTTAAATTTTGTTTCAATGACTTTGGACTTGCATCTTTGTGTTAACGTTCATAAATCGATGGGTGTAGAGTTTTTAAAAGGTTTCACTATGTAATAGGAATCAGTGGGGTCATTCTAGGATGCTTCCACACTGCAGAAATAATCCGGTTTGACACCACTTTAACTGCCACAGCTCCGTGCTATGGAATTCTGGAAACTGTAGTTTGTTGGAAATGACTTGAAGGTACACGACAACAAACAACAACAAAGCCATTTTTTACTATGTTTTTTTTAAATAACTTTTTTTTAGTATGTGTAATATAACGTTTTAGCTAAACTTTCTTGTAAGCTGCCTTGGGTCTCATGGCTAGGGAAGTGCCAAAGAATATCATCCAAAACCGTACTTTTTGATTCAGAGCATCTTATTTGTACAGCATAATTCCGATTCCTTGGTCTTTTAAAACTATTTATTGATTGATTATTCCCTTCTAGATGTGCAATGTCTTCCCGAGGAAATCAGCAGCTTTGCAACCTGAATAAGCCAGCCTTCAGCAAAGAACAGGCCACTGAATTGGTCAAAAGGGTATTTGGAATAAAAGTCTCTGAGATCAAACCGCTTCCTAGCTATGATGATCAAAATTTCCACATCCGTGTCGCGAAGTCCGAAGAGAGAGGAGAAGGAACCGACGAGGAGTACGTCCTCAAAATTATTAATTCAGAGGACAGCCAGAATCCTGAGCTTATTGAGGTGCAGACACAGATTATGATGTTTCTGAACAAAGAAGGTTTCCCTGTGGCTACTCCTCATTTTACAAAAGAAGGTGAAATCATGTATCTCGAGTCAACAGGTGAGATGAAAAGCTTCCAAATATTGGTGATACTCTGCAGCCACAGTTTTCTTCTTATAAGAGACAAATGTCCCAGCTCTCTGTACTCCTTATGTAGCCAAGAACGAACACATCCTTTATTTGATCTTTTCCAGCTCTATGATACAGAGTCTCCCTTATCCAGAAATCCAAAATATTTCAGAAACCAAGACTTTTTACATGGATGGCTGAGAGAGTGACAGATGGTTCAGCGTAAACCAACTTTGTTTCTTGCACAACATTATTTTTTAAAATATTGTATAATATTAGCTTCTGTCGTCGTATATAAGGCGTTGGCAGTGATTCCCACACTTTGGTTTTGGACTTCAGCTCCCAGAATTCCTGACTGTCCACCAAGCTGGTTGGGGCTTCCAGGAGCTCACATCCAAAACTCTTGGAGGGTCACAGTTTGGGAATCCTTGGTGTAGAGGAAACATAAATGAATTTTGCATTTCGACTTGGGTCCCATCTCCAAGATATTTCATTATGCATGCATATGCAAATATAGGTATTTTTTAAAAAATCCATAATCTCAAACACCTCTGGCTCCCAGCATTTTGGAGAATGGAGACTCGACCTGTAAATTGTTCATGGCTTAAGGCTTTCTTATTTGCCTCTTAGAGACGGCTTCTGCCACCAAAGAGTACATGGTGAGACTCTTGAGCTACCTGCCGGGCAAAACAGTGGCAACGCTCCCAATAAGCCCTCCTGTTCTGTATGAAATCGGTCAACTGGCTGCTAGACTGGACAAAACACTTACAGAGGTGAGATTCATTCATTCATTCATTCTACAGTCATAGACCAAATATGAAAATAAGATACAGCCTCATCTGGTGCAGAGGATGACCCCAGGGCCTTATGCATGCCGACGGAAAGCTTGAAAAGGTTACTTTTCTGACCACAATTGCCAGAATCCCTGAGGGAATTTCGGAGTTGTAGTCCAGAAAAGTAACTTTTTCAAGTCCGGTGCCACAATCTGGGCTTCACCACTGGGCCGTGGCTCCTTTCCCCGCTTCCGTTTGTGTGTATATGAAGTGGAAGTGGGGGAAAGTTACACTTCTGTTTCATATGTATCCGTTTGATATGACCACAGTAGCCCATTGCTTTAATTGTGGCTGTTTAATAATACTACAAAGCCAGGCCCAACACATAAATATTTCCCATCTGCTGAGATCTTTCCACTTAAAACAACAATGTTTATAAATCCTGATGTTAGAACAGATGAGATTAGAACCCCTTTAATCCGTGGGACGTACCTATGTATTGAACCACCATTAAACAATGTGTTGAATGGGTCTACTCTGCTTAAAGTTAAGCAACAGGAGTTTGCCATTGTTGATGTGTTAACTATAGTGCAATATATAGTGCAATATTATTTGTATTTTTTCCCAAAAGCAATTCCAGCATCCATTGGTGAAGAGACTACACCGAGGGGAATTTATCTGGAATCTGGCGAATGTTCCTCTTCTGAAACAGTATATTTATGCACTGAGCCAAAGCGGCTACCTGGAAGTGGTGAAGCAGGTGATTGAGCAATTCAGAGTTCAAATAGTGCCGAAGCTAAGTTCCTTTCGACCCAGTAAGTTTTCCTTTTAATTAATGCACTCTGATCTGAGAATTGGGATCTGGTTTCTCTATGTTTTTGCTTTTCTGTGTGAGGTCCAGAAGCCAAGCTCTATGAAGAGCAGCTTAGGGAACTGGGTATGTTTAGCCTGGAGAAGAGAAGGTTAGGGGGTGACATGATAGCCCAGTTTAAATACTTGAAGGGGTATCATGTCTAACATGGATCAAGCTTGTTTTCTGCTGCTCTAGAGACTAGGATATGGAACAATGGATTCAAACTACAGGAAAAGAGATTCCACCTCAACATTAGGAAAAACTTTCTGACAGTAAGAGCTGTTTGACACTGGGCTATGCTCCTTCTTTGGGGGGTTTTAAACAGAGGCTGTATAGCCATCTGTTGGGAATGCTTTGATTGTGTATTCCTGCATGGCAAGGAATTGGACTGGATGGCTCTTGTGGTTTGTTCTTTTTTTCATGGTTCATTGCACCTTTGCTTATACCTCTTTTTATGATTATAAATACATTCTTTATTAAGTTGGACTGCAACTGCCATTTCCCTTACCCTCATTGGAGAAGGGTGATGTGAATCGCAGTCCAACAACATCAGGATAGCCACAGGTTGCCCACTTTTGATCTGGTCAAGGAGTGTGAATCATGCAGCCCTTAATGTGTTGGACTACAACTCCCATCAGCCCCAGCCACCATATCCAGTGGTAAAGAACGCGGGTAGTTGCAGTCCAGCAGCATTTAGAACAGTAACAGCCCACCCACAGAAATGATTGTAATTTTTGTCCAACACAAAAGGTCCACATCCAGATCATGCTTGCAGAGGTAGAGTTTGGGATGCAGGGCACACAGATGGCACACTGCACATTGCTCATTGATGTGCACTGGATGTGTGCTTCCACACTTGGTGCTTTTGCTCAGTTGCCTCATGTTGCCGTTCAACACAAGGCTTGCATAACACAATAAATACATAACTAGCTGTAGATATTTACTCTGAAATCCCAATATAGGATCTCAGCCTTTCTTGCATTGTTTCTCTAAAGCTACCTCAAGAGTGGGCAACGCATGGGTCATATGAGGTGTCCTATTTTGAATCCAAGAATATGCAAATGGTTTCCTTGCCCTATCTAGAGATTTTTGGTATTCTCTGGTGGTCTCCCATCCAAGTACTACCAGTCTTAAACCTGCTTGGCTTCCAAAATCAGATGAGATTGGGTGTAGTCTGGTAGCATGAAGCATTTGGCAGGATGGGGTGGGGGGACGGAAAACTGTGTTGGAAAAGTGTTGAGAATGTTTAGAAAAGTTGCTCTTTTGGACACCATCTTCTAGAATCCCACAACCAGTATGGCCACTGACAATTCCAGTGATTAGGATACTGGGAGTTGGGTTCCAAAAATCACTTTTTCACGTTCAAGGAGAGGGAATAGAACGACAGGGATCATGAACGGAAACGTTCTACCCTGCAAAATTTTGTTGCACTTCGCGTATGTAACACTGCTTTTCCTGGTTGCCCACTTAGGCATCAATCACGGAGACCTCAATGACCACAATATTTTAATAGACGCCGATTCTGCTTCCTTTCAAAGTCCACGCTACAAAGTGTCCGGTATTTTAGATTTCAGTGACATGAGCTACGGCTACTACGTCTTTGAAGTGGCCATCACCATCATGTATATGATGATTGAAAGCAAGGATCCGCTCGGCGTGGGAGGCCATGTCCTGGCGGGATTTGAGAGCATCGTCCCACTGACGGCAGAGGAACGAGCTGCCCTTTTTCTCCTGGTGTGCGGCAGATTCGCTCAGTCCCTTGTGATGGCAGCACATACCAGTCTCCTGCACCCCGAGAACAAAGAATATTTGATGATCACAGCCAAGACGGGATGGAAACACTTGATGACCCTCTTTGAGATGGGCCAGGAGGCTGTCGAGGAGATCTGGTTTGAGACTGCAAAGGCATATACCTGAAATGACTGTCACCAGTCTTGTTTTCCCTGGATGTGGACCTGATACTGGGGTTTAAACCCTTTCTGGAATTTCTAAACATCATGACCAGGAGATGCATTTATGGCCGCCTGAATAAATTCTGCAAACGTACTTTGGGCCCTTGGTATCCACTGGGGTTTGATTCAAGGAACCCCCCATGGGTACCAAAATCCATGGATGCTCAAGCCCCATTAAAGACAATGGGATAGTAAAATGGTGTCTGTTATATAAAATGGCAAAATTAAGCTTTGATTTTTGAGAATATGTATTATGCACGCATATTAATATTTTCATTCCGTAGATGCTTAGATATCCGGGGATTGCACAGATATCACTATGAAGATATCCATAGATTAAAAAAAATCCGTGGATATGCAGGGCTGACTATAGATATTTATCACAGCATACTGGGATTTGGCAGCTTTTGTACTGGCATTTCACAACTGGAAACTGGGACCTGTGTGGCCAAGCGACATCAGTTTGTGTGGTCAAGATGGCAGAAGTTATTAAATGAGGAATAAATAATATGCCAGGTAAGAGAGGCTGCAACCGTTTGCTTTTATCTGAGCTAACTCCTGCTGAGTTAGATTGTGTCTGCACTGCAGAATTAGTGCAGTTTGGGGCCGCTTTAACTGCCATGGCTCAATGCTGTGGAATTCTGGGACTGGTAGTTTTGTGAGTTATTTAGCCTTCCATGTCAGAGAGCCCTGACGCCACAACAAACTACGGCTGCGTTCACACTGGCGAAATAAACCAGTTTAAGTGCCATGGGGTTTTCTTGGCAAGATTCGTTCAGAGGAGGTTTGCCGCCATTGCCTTCTTCCGAGGCTGAGAGAGTGTGACTTGCCCAAGGGTCACCCAGTGGGTTTTCCATGGCCGAGCCAGGATTCGAACCCTGGTCTCCAGAGCCATAGTTATAAATGCCTAATTATAGTTATAAATGCCTGAAGAGCCGGGTATAAATACCATAAATAATAATAGATGCAAAACACACTGCAGAAACAACCCATTTTGAGACTGCATTAACTGCCAAGGCTCATTGCTAAGGAATCCTGGGAACTGTATCTAATTGTAGCACCAGAGAAGCCTCACAGGACTACCTTTCCCAGAATTCCCTAGCATTGAGCCACCTGGGGCACTTAAAATGGTCTCAAACTGGATTATTTCTGCAGTGTGTTTTGGACCATAGCCCTATACCAGTGTCTGAGGGTATTTAATAATAATAGGGAGTGATTTTTAAAAAATAGAGGGGAAAAGCTGCTGTTATGGGGGTTTTGTGCCATTTTTAATAATTCAACATTGCCCACACTATTTGCCCACACTAAAAATGGCGTCCTGAGCAACCCGGAAATCCGGTTTAGGCGGCCGCTCTAGGACTCGACACATCTATGCCCCGCCCTTAGAACGAAGGCTCTTCCTGGCAGCGCAGAGACAGAGTGCGCATGCGCGGGGCTGCGGCCATTTTGTAAACCGGTGGTGGGGGTGAGTAGAGCCTCTGAGCGGGGAAAGGGGCTTCTCTGAGGCCGAGAGGCCAGCGTCCCTCCCGGTGGGGCTGGCTACGCGAGGCCGGGGATGCATCGAGGCCTACTTTGGTTCTTCGGCTTCTCCCGCCTCTGCTGTTCCTTGGAGGCCCGGGATGAGAGAGGGATGACTCTGCAGCCTTGGCTTCTTCCTTCTCTTCGAAGGGAATGGCTCTGAGAGGGACCATGGCAGCCTTGCCTCCCCTTTTGCCTTTTGGAGTCTTGGCCTCTGGAGGCCTGGGTTCGAATCCAGGTCACACTCTCTCAGCCTCAGAGGATCTAGGGATCCTAGTAGGCCACAAGTTTGAGCATGAGCCAGGAGTGCCATGCAGCAGCTAAAAAGGCCAATGCGATTCTAGGCTGCATCAATAGAAGTATAGTGTCCAGATCCAGGGAAGGAATATTCTGCCACTCTCTTCTGCTTTGTTTCAAGCTTCGCCTGGAATAACTGACAGCTGTCAACCTTTGGTCCTCTAGGTTTCCTTTGAGACTACAACTCCCAGAATCCCTGAGCCGTGAGCCATGCTGACTGGGGCTTCTGGGAATTGGAGTCCAAAAGCATCTGGAGGCCCAAAGGTTGAGAGCCTCTGCTTTAGAGGCCTCTTAGGTGGAATGAATACAAATATGTGGAGCTGCCGTTGCTCTGACTGTGTTTAGTTCAAGAAGAATTCAGAAGAACTGGAGCCATTTGTCCAAAGGAGGGAAGCCAGAATGGTGAAGGGCCTGGAAAGCATAAAGCCCAATGAGGAAAGACTTAAGGAGCTGGGCAGGTTGAGCCTGGAGGAGAGGAGGTTCAGAGGTGATACGAGAGCCCTCTTTAAGTATTTGAAGGAAGGGATGCCATATTGAGGAGGGAGCAAGCTTGTTTTCTGCTGCTCCAGAGAACAGAACCCGGAACAGTGGGTTCAAACTGCAGGAAAAGAGATTCCACCTCAACATTAGGAGAAACTTCCTGACAGAAAGGGCTGTTTGATAGTGGAAGATGTAATTTTAGAGACTCTCCTTCTTCGGAGGTCTTTAAGCAGAGGCTGGATGCTCTGATAAAGAGTTCCTGCATGGCAGAAGGAGGTTGGACTGGATGGCCCTTTTAGGGGTCCCTTCCATCCCTAAGAAAGGTCTGGAAACCATGAAGCCTTATGAGGAAAGACTTAAGGAACTGGTGATGTTTAGCCTGGAGAAGAGAAGGTTCAGAGGTGATATGATAGCCCTCTTTAAGTATTTGAAGGGATGTCATATTGAGGAGGGAGCAAGCTTGTTTTCTGCTGCTCCAGAGAACAGGACCCGGAATAATGGATGCAAGCTCAGGAAAAGAGATTCCAGTTCAACATTAGGAGGAACTTCCTGATACTAAGGGCTGTTTGATAGTGGAAGATATAAACTTAGAGAGTCTCCTGCTTTGGAGGTCTTTAAGCAGAGGCTGGATGCTTTGATAAAGAGTTCCTGCATGGCAGATTGGAGTTGGACTGGATGGCCCTTTTGGGGGTCCCTTCCATCCCTAAGAAAGGTCTGGAAACCATGCCCTATGAGGAATGCCTTAAGGAGCTGGGGATGTTTAGCCTGGAACAGAGAAGGATAAGAGGTGATGTGATTGCCCTATTTAATTGAAGGGATGCCATATTGAGGAGGGAGCAAGCTTGTTTTCTGCTGCTCCAGAGAACAGGACCTGGAACAATGGAAAGAGATTCCAGTTCAACATTAGGAGGAACTTCATGACAGTAAGGGCTGTTTAATAGTGGAATATATAATCTTAGAGAGTGGTGGAGTCTCCTTCCTTGGAGGTCTTTAAGCAGAGGCTGGGTGGTTTGGTGGTGCTTTGACTGAGAGTTCCTGCATGGCACAAAGGGGTTGGACTGGATCAAGGCCCTTGGAGTCTCATCCAACTCTATGATTGTATGACAGTAACAATGTTGTTTTCTTTTACAGCCTAGCACAGCCTAGAAACACACAATGGTGAGTTTCTGTCCTAGTTCTGTAGTCCTACCATATAAGGGCCAGGCTGTCTGAAAACAAGTCTAATGGAAAGTGTGGGATGGGAGGATTATACTGAGAGTTGCTCAAAAATGTCAAAGTACTGTTGATGCAGTAGTGTATTTAAAATCCAGTTGATGGTGGTACCGGTAGCAAATGCAGGTGCCTCGAGCAATTCCATGTTCCTAGAATGAAGCAGCCAAGAAAACAGATCTCCAGGAGTAAATGTTCCTTCCTTTCTGGCAGCTGTTTTGTTCTTGACATAGAGTCCTTTTGCTATACATGGAAGCAGGATAAACATAGAAATATATAAGGGTTAGGCGGGTGCTGTGGCTCCCATAGAATTGGCAGAAACAAATCTAGGCTATATCCAAGAGTAGCAAAAACAGCCAGTATCTCAACTACCTACTAAAACGATGTTTCCAAGTACATTGATTAATAGGCACTTGTTCAGAAGTATTGTGTTTCAAACGCTGGTATGCATTGACATTTGAGTTTTTTAAAACTTCTTTCCAGTCTCGAAGATATGATTCCCGAACTACCATCTTTTCCCCAGAAGGTAAATAATTTAAATAAAAATAGGAAGCAGGGAAAACACTCAGATGCAAAGTGTTTTTCACTGCTGTTTTATTTGAAATTCCTAATTGCATTGATTCTTGTAAAATAACATGGATATCATGCCACTGTGGTGATAAATACCTTTATAGTTGAAACAGGTTAGCATCAGATCATGGTTTGTGATGCTAGCTTGCTTTTCAGCAGACCTTAGTTTAAACTCTTTTCCTTTTCTGATGTAGTGTGAAACTCTTCTAGGTTTAAAACAGATATTTTCCTGCTGATCAAAAATGCATTGGATGTGTGTATTTTACTGGCTTTTTACTGAAAGCATGAAGCTTGGATTGCTGGATTTATTTTAGTTTTTGTAGGGTTCTGTTTATCTTAGATTGTAATCCTATGCACACTTTCCTACAGGCAGGTACATCTTATTGGAAATATTGAAACTTACATCAAAATAAACACAATATTATGAACCTGTGCTTTTGAATTTTGTTTAAGTTAGCAATAAAATGCATGTTACTCTTTGGTTCTAATATTATTTCTAAAAGCGGTAACATTTCATTTCTAGCTTGAATTTTTTCCTCTACTTTGAGGTTGGTAAAATGCAACCCAACAAATGTTATGGACTTGCAGCACCCATCATCCCTTACTATTGGTTAGGGCTGCTGGGGACTGGAACCCAAGAATTGAAGATTTTTTCCCACCCTGCTCTATCTGAACTTGGTTAACATAGTTTTTGAGTTTTTGGACTAGAAACCCAGAACACTAGTGAAAATAGTTTTATGCTTCATGGCCTAGTGTTTAAGTTACTGCCTCTGTTACCATATTTTCTTCCTTAGGGCGCCTGTATCAGGTTGAATATGCCATGGAAGCCATTGGCCATGCAGGCACCTGCCTTGGAATCCTAGCAAATGATGGTGTGTTACTGGCAGCAGAAAGGCGCAATATCCACAAACTTCTGGATGAAGTCTTTTTTTCAGAGAAAATATACAAGCTCAATGAGTAAGTTGGATATTGTTATACTTGTTCTTTGTGTGGGCCTGATCCGTGTTATCATTTAAATTGTCTTCCCATAACTCACTGAAGCTTGATGTTTCAGCATTTTATACACACACCCACACACACACATTTCACATCCGTTACGAATAATCTTATTTTATTACTTGCCAGTGTGTGATTTATTTTAGGATTTGTTCTTCTAAATGTTTGGTTTTTACATGTAGATTTCATACATCCTGGCAGCCTCTCAGATTTCAGTCTAGTCCCAGAATGGTCTTTTGTTTTGCCTTGAAGACAACACAGAAATAACTTCTGTCTCATGGGTTCAGGCTGTTTCATCTGGACAGAACTGGTGGATATTATTTTACTGGCTGTTAGTTTGTTCCTTGCATCCTCTTATTTTTTTTTCTATCTTCAACTAGTGGAAATAATCTGATACAGATTATTATTAACCTTTATTTATATAGCGCTGTAAATTTACACACTGCTGTACATACAGTCTTATAATTAGACGGTTCCCTGCCCTCAGGCTTTCAATCTAAAAGAGACAATGCCAAAAAGAGAAGGGAAAGGTGGTGGGAAAGGGGATGAGGTCCAGTGGTTCTTCTCTCCCTCTGGGGCCTGGACCAAGGCAGATGGACTAGAGGGAGAGCTCGGCTTCTTAATACAGATCAGGGCTAAGAATCATACAACACCCCCAACATTGTTTGAAGAAAGATCCCTGCATTTCTCACTATCACCTATGCTGTCTAAGACTGTTTGGCCTTACAATCTAACATCTGGAACACGACATGATTCCCATCCCTAATACAGATGCAGCTCTGCTACAGTTTTAGTTAATCCTCTTCTCTGGATCAACACAAGCAAGATCTTTTCTCTCTATTCACTTTTCCTGGAGGCTAGTAGGAGATGTTTTACCACACCAGCAAATCAGCTTTCCGTCAAATTAGTTCCATTCCAGTTATTTATATCTGCCCTTGTTACTAAATCCACTCCTTAGATTTCTGCCACTGTGGCAGAAACTAAGTAAGATAGTGCTATGAAAGGGCGCCTCTTTCAAAAATCATGCATAAAGCTCATGATATAACACCATGTATTTTATGTTTCAGGGATATGGCTTGCAGTGTGGCTGGAATAACTTCAGATGCCAATGTGTTAACAAATGAACTAAGGCTAATTGCACAGAGGTAAGAATCCAAGAATTGTAGGAGCTTTTAAAGACCAATTTGTGTCAGACAGTATAGGGCAATGAAGCAAACCTGAAAGATCTGCTTATGTTTTTTAAGGAAAGCATTTCTTTTTGTATTGAAACGTCTCCATAACATAAGGCTTGCAATAAAGAAGTAATATGTGTAGGAACATATAAATCCAGTTTTAAATCTGCTGCCTCAGAGTGAGTACAATAAATATTTCAGGTTATTTGGGTCAGTCATACCCTCTTAGCCTGACCTACCTCTCTGGGTTGCTATGAAGCACCATGTTCCACTGTTTGGATTGCACTGAAGGAGAGTGGAATATTAAGGTAGTTAATATGTAATGTGTATTGTTCAGCTTTAATTACACTAAAGGAGGACAGAAAACTAAGGTAGCAAGTAGGTAACTGTTGAAAGAAGTGGATTATTAGCCTGAACAAAGAAGAATCATGAAGGGAAGATTTCGAGATTCATGGAAGGAAGCAAAATTAGGAGCAAAGCCATAGCTCAGCAGTAGAACATCCACTTTGCGTGGAGAATAGCCCATGTTCTGGCCTCTCTAGGTACAACAAGAAAAAAATCCTACCTTTAATACTGAAGAGCTCCTCCCAGTCAGTGTACACAATGGAACTATATGCATTCTGTATTAAGTTGTTAAGAACGTCTGCATTCCTAAGATGAAACTGAGTGGACCCTTCTTTACCCCTTCCATGTACCTAGTCTTCCCTTGACCCAAGGAACAAAAACAACAAAAATACTTGGTTTCTAGTTAGGGCAACTCGTTGAAATCTGAATGTTAAACTTGACATCATCATCATAAATTTTATTTATATACCGCCTTTCCAAAGGATCAAGGCGGTTTACAAAATTACATAAACAAATACATAAAATACATTAACAATTTACATAAGCAAATACATAAATTACCTAAACAACACTTAATGTATACAAACTAAAATTCCATCCCTTAATTGATTCATGTCTGCATTGTGCTGTTTCTGTCTACATTAATGCAGGTTAAAGATTGTTTGAAATATTATTTTACAGCCCACCTCTCCAAAAGTTGTTTAAAATGTGATTCTTTGCATCTGAATTATTAGCATGTTCTTCACTGTCATGCTTTTTCATTATGTTCCAGGTATTTGCTACAATACCAAGAGCCAATCCCTTGTGAGCAGCTGGTAACAGCCCTGTGTGATATCAAGCAAGCTTACACCCAATTTGGAGGTAATCATTTTTCTTTGAATTGTCAAATAGTACCTTAAAACAGCATATGCCAGCCTGCTCTTAAAGTGATGAATTCAGGCTTGTAACAGCATGTCGTTGAAGGTCTTTTTCAGATGATGAATCACTGCAGAGACCATCTTTTATCTGGTGTCGATAAATCAGTTCAGTTAATAGAACAAATTGTCTTGCTAATCTAATTTTCTTGTGCAACATAGGAAAAAAAACAGCAAACTTATTTTCATTCTCTGCTTTTTAATTAATAAATCTGTTCATGATTGTGTGTTGTAATGCTTGAACAAGTCTGCCCTTCTGCAATGCATTCAGGTATTTTTGTTTAGTGAAAACATACCTTAGAATGATGTTGGGGGGGATCGGTCCTAGAACACTGTATAAGTAATTCTGTAACAAACTACAGATGTATTGCACTAATCACCTTTAAGTATTAACTTTTCCCCAGAAACTGGGGAGGTACCACATGAGCAGCAAAGGTCTCTAGTTTCCCTTGTACTTCCAAGATCTTAGAAAGAAAGAGTGACGGATTTATTTGGAGCTTATCTTAAGTAGCAGACGTGCAGAGCACTTTGTTAAATCCTAGTTCACAGAAAGATTCCGCAGTCAATTTGACTTTTCTCCCTTTAAAGTAGGACTCTTGGCAAATTATGCTACTTAATTCAAATTACTCATAACCTTGCATTTCACAGGAAAACGTCCTTTTGGTGTTTCATTGTTATACATTGGCTGGGATAAGCATTACGGGTTCCAGCTGTATCAGAGTGATCCCAGTGGAAATTATGGGGGATGGAAAGCCACTTGCATTGGAAACAATAGTGCTGTAAGTTTCTCATCACTTAAGTTTGTCCTTTTCCATATTGTTGAACATAACATTTTTTTGTAAGGAAGTATATCGGAACTTCTTTAGCTTAATTTCTGCTAGCCTGTTTTCCTGCTTCCACATTCTTGCACAAACCTACAGCAAAATAGAGGTGTCAGCTCTTCCGTTCTTTCACAGGCAGCTGTGTCAATGTTAAAGCAAGACTACAAAGAGGGAGAAATGACCTTGAAATCTGCACTGGCCTTAGCTATCAAAGTTCTGAATAAAACCATGGATGTCAGTAAACTCTCTGCAGAGAAAGGTGAGTGACGCTGTGGCTTTGAATATAAATACTTAGTACACCATCATAATACATTCTGTCTGTCCCTTTGGGGAGAGGTGTTCTTTCATCTTGCAGCTGCCGGGATGTTGCTAGTACTGAATTTAATGGAAATACTTTGAAAATTAATTGATCTGTGTCGTCCATTATAATTTTTTATTTAGTTATTCAGATGAAAGGTGCGGCAGTGTCTAGGACTGAGACTTCAATATTGCAACAAGCTTCTTGGTATCAGAGACTAATGTTTTAAAAAATCATGAATAGCAGTAGTTTTCAGTGGCAGAAAGACTCTTTTCTGATGAGAAATAATCAGCTCATTGGTTGGTTGCCTTAGGCTCACTTGCTACATCCCTGTTTAATGTAGTCAAGTAACTTCCCTTGCAATCCAGGCTACTTATGGCCTGTGTGGGGCTACTTGCTGCTTCTTAGACAAAGAACATTTAATTTCTCAAGAAGCCACTGTACTGTCACATCTGGAAACACTTTCAGGTTGTTTTGGATTTTGTTGTACAGCGTTCTTGTCACTACTGAATGCAGTAGTACTCTTTAATGTTCCGGGTGGCTTTTCTGGTGCTCCTGCAAAGAAGTAAAAAATGAAACATTGGTTTTGGTTCAGTATGGTTTAGTATGTTTTTTAAACTTCATAATTTGTTTTGAATCATTGCCAGTTCAATAACAAAGGTAGCTTCTTTTTTTCCACAATACAAGATTTTGTAATAGTTTTTTTTTATGGGAAACCATGTCTGTCTCCCTTGGCTGATGGTAATTCTAAATCAGTTCTGATGAGATAAATTTGATATATAATAAATGGTTCTTGTTTCAGTTGAGATTGCAACTCTAACAAGAGAGAATGGAAAGACAATAATAAGAGTTTTGAAGCAAAAAGAAGTGGAAGTGTTGATAAAGCAGCATGAAGAGGAAGAGGCCAAAGCAGAGCGCGAAAAGAAAGAAAAAGAACAAAAAGAGAAAGATAAATAAATCAAGCACCTTGACAGTCGTGGAGGGCCATTTCAATAAACTAATACTGACCTTAGTGGTGAAGTCAGGGAGCCATGAATCTTGTTTATTGAATCCATTCCTTTGCACTGTTGAAAACTGTAAGTTTTTCCCCGAAGTGAATTGTAATATCTCAGTTCTTTTCATCTTTATTTCTTTTTTATTGCATAATAAAGCTTTGAAATGGTTCTGTCAGAGTTCTGGTTGCCTCAGTCATATCTAATATGCACCACCTGGCGGAAACAATTTTATTTGAAAGATATGGTTGCTTGGAAAGATTTTTTATCGGAAATCAGTGGTTTGTCACACTTTTTTAGTAGTTTTTCTTGCCTAGAGAAAATGAGGAACAAAGAGCCTTACCGCATGCAGAAAAAAATCTGAATTGGAACAGGAAAGTGGTGGCTTTCTGTGTTCCTCTCCACATGACGTTGTAGCACTTCTGTTCTTTTCCTGAGGAAGACAGTCATAAAAGTGTGCCTTTTGTCACACTGGAAAAATCCATTTGACAAAAGGCACACTTGTCTTTCTCAGGAAAAGAACAAGTGCTACATTGACGTGGAGAGGTACAGAAAGCTGTTACTCTCCCACTCTGATTTGGCTTTCTTTTCTCATGCGATCAGGCTCAAAAGACTTTACGACATATTTGCAACTGTGTTAAGATTCATAGTATAACTGTAAATGAGCTTGATATGTAGATGTGCCAAAATCATACAATAATATCCTAGCAATAAATACCTTCATGACCCAGTTTCTCTTCAGGTGTTTGCCTGTACCATGAGTACAGGTAAGTATGGGTCAGCATGAAAACCCTACTTACAGATGAACTCCCAGTTATATTTAAGATTTAACAGGGGGCTTGCAAGTCTATTCAGCTAATAGGCAGTTGCAGGAGGTTTGTATGGAGGTTCAGCTATGTCTCTGAGCCTTATGCAAATCTTCATACCCAACGACTGGAGGAGATCAGGAGCAGAGCTTGCGTGTTTGCTCATACCTTGTCCCCATTTTACCTGTTCTCCTGGTTCATGCAGCTGTCTACATAGACCTCCAATTGTTGCAGTATGAAAGCACACAAATCGTAATAAATAGTAGTGAAACGTGTAATATTGGACCAATTTTCTAATTACTTTTAAATTATTTTCCAAAACATCGAATCCGATCTCATATATGTCTCATTAGAAGTAAATTATTTTAGTCCAATTAAACTTTTTTCCCTGATAAGTGTGTATAGTACTGCAGCTCTGATTATCCATAAAAACTTCCTTTTCATCTTGTTTTCTTTCATGTTTTAATTACTCCAGTGATTTTTGAGTCTTTCTCCTTCCTGGAACAATTTTATCAAATGGATCCTTATTTGCAGACTTTAATGGACAATTTCAAGTTTCTTGCACTTAATCTGTTTAAAAGGTCGCAGAATTCTCTGGAGGTTGGGAAATGAGATTTTACTGGAACAGAGAAATAGCTATTTTCATTCGGCTGTAATTTTGTCTTAGACAAAACAGCCAACTGCCCTTAGGAACGAACTGATCAAATTAAAATTACAGTTGGTAATTTCTTATGTCAAGTTTGTGCAGAACCCTGAACCTTTAAAGCTAACAGCAGCGTTCCTTCTGACTTTAAAAGGGTCGGGATTTTCAGGATATTTATATCTATGTAAAAAGAGTGCAGTGAACATTAAAAAAAAATCAGTGACCCAATTATTTGAACATCAGTGCTGAAAATATTATAGCTGAGTTACACAGAGAAGAGAAGAAGGGTATAACTGTTGCCTTTATATTGTATTTGTATACTTATTGTCATCATTTATGTAGCGCCATCCATGTACAGGGCACTTTACAAACAGAATAAAACATAACTATTTCAATAATGTAAAATATGAAAATACACTATTAAAATGCATAGTAAAAAGGGTAAAAAGTAAAAGACACACATACAAGCACAAAATGCAAAATGCTTCCCTGAATTGTTTGGTTCTATGTGCTTGGTAAGAGGATGCTGTATAGACTAGATGAAGGAAAGAAATGGCTGGACGCTGGACTGCATCTCCCATCATGCCTAGATAGCACACTGATTGGTGAAGGATGATGGAAATTTAAGTTCAATAATATCTGGAAAACCACACATTCGCTGCTCCTGTATTAGACGGATCCTTTCTTTGAACTGAGCAAGGATATTTAGCAAGTTGTTTTGGAATTTGAATATCTAGGAAATAGGCAACGGTGGGATTTATAGATAAATATACAATCC
Source organism: Urosaurus nigricauda (assembly GCA_034509955.1). Taxonomy (NCBI): domain Eukaryota; kingdom Metazoa; phylum Chordata; class Lepidosauria; order Squamata; family Phrynosomatidae; genus Urosaurus; species Urosaurus nigricauda. The sequence continues at coordinate 5,170,233 of JAOEGL010000012.1, read as the reverse complement.
CGTCTGACTCATTGGCTGACCATCTATTTTATTTTAGAGAATGTAGGAGGGGAAACTCTTAAAATGTGTTTATGAAACATGTTTGGTTAGCATATCGGTACCTATGCACCAGTACACTGAAGAAGAAGCTGCCTCAAGGTGACAAGAAGGTGACCTGTCAAAAAGGTATTTGGCTGAGCTTTATTGATTTCCTAAAGGACTTGGCTATGCATGCCTCTGGTGTATTTCTATTTAGGACAACAGCGTTTGAACAGAACTGAGATCATGAAAGGTGAGAGAAGCGATGTGAAGGTCTTTTTGAGCAAAGACATGAAAACTGTGACGCAGTCGCTACAGGAGTAAGAAAGTGTGTGTGTTTTATGTGCCTTCAAAATGTTTCCAAATTAAGACAACCCCAAGGCAAACGTGTCATGGGGCTTTTGTGGCAGGTTTTTCAGAGGGGGCTTGCCATTGCTATCCTCTGAGGCCGAGAGAGTGTGACTTGCCCAAAGTCACCCAGTGGGTTTCCGTGTCTGAACAGGGATTTGAACCCTGATCACCAGAGTCATTGTCCAATGCCACTCCAAACAATACCGGCTCTGCCCCTGGTTATACTGAAGCAATTTTTTTGGTGTGACATAAGATAGTCAGAACTATCCAAAGGCCAAAATCAAAAACCCAGAGATGACATCTTGTGCTTTCATGGGAGGCAGGCTGTGATGTTGTGAACAAGGGAATATTACTGGTGGCAAGCCCTTTGGATATCATAGAGCATTATACATAGAGCATCAGTCACTATTGCACAGTCTGCCATTCAAAGGAAACACTTCAAATCAACAAACGAAGACGGAAAGACAAGATACATCTTGTCACCCACATCTTTCAAGACAGCACTTTTGCTCTGAGGTTCTTCCTCATTGACGTGAGGACCAACGAAGATCCAGGTCATGCGCTCTGGAAATCGGTGTCAGTAACAGTGTAATGCACATTCTGAGTAAAACGTGCACAGAGCTTTTGTTGTTGTTGTGTGCCTGACTTATGTAGTTTCTGATTTAGTTTCTGACCCTAAGGCAAGACCTATCATGGGGTTTTCTTGGCAAGATTTGTCCAGAGGAGGTTTGCCATTGCCTTCCCCGAGGCTGAGAGAGTGTGACTTGCTCAAGGTCACCCGGTGGGTTTCATGGCGGAGCTGGGAATCGAACCCTGTAGTCCAGCATTTAAACCACTACACCATACAGCTTACTCTCAGATAAATGTAAATTGGACAAGTTACTTCGAATCTGAGCCAAAAAAAATTTTTTTACCTGTGTTTAGTGACTTGATTGTTCTGCCTACAGACAGCTGCTTTTATATATAGTTCTATATATAATTAAACGGCTAGTCCCCAAACCCATTGCCTTGCATAACTCAAAACGCTCACCTATTCTTTAAAAATAAAAATGGGAGTGTGCCCCGTGTGGGTTTGTGAATGAGTAAATACAATGCAAGCGACAAACAATATAGGAGAAGCTGCTTACGCTGTACTTTCCCTTCCATATATTCCAACCCTGCCTTGTGATATTGATTAAAATGTTCTGCAATAAACCCCAGGCATTTAATATATTTGGCGTTTGAGAATAATGACAGTTGGCTTGAATTCAGGGGTCCCAGGTGATATATATGAACCCAAATGGTATTCTGCAAACCTAGGTAATTTGCAAAGATGCATGTTTTCATCCTTTATTTTAGGCTAACTCAAGGAATTCAAAGTGGCTGATAAATACAATATATTTTCCTCTTACACGACATTAATGTGTGTCATATCGCGGCCTATCAGATATGTTCTGATATGTAGCTTTATTTATGACACCAAAATTTTTCTAAACTACCTGAAGGCTAAAGACGTTACTATTCAATCCCACCATCCAAATACTATGCCATCCCAGAATCTGAATACTATGCAATCTCAGAATTTAAATCCAATGCAATCTCAGAATTTAAATACTATGCCATCCCACAATACAAATACTATACCATCCCAGAACCCAAGTACTGTGGAACCTTGGGATTTAAATACTGTGCAAACTCAGAATCCAAACATTATGGAATCCCACAATCGGAAAAGTATGCCGTCCCTCAATCCAAATATTATGCCACCCTAGAATCCAAACCCTACACAAAACAGTCTTGGGTATCAACATATAAGGTGCATCATGACAGAACCAGGACCATGGGTTCTGACAGCTGCTCCTTTAATGCTTAGGCTGGGGATGTGGAAGGGCAGCTGTGGAAGGGCTAGAAAAGACCCTAAAGAGCAAAGATACACCACGGAGCATTAAAGGCAGAGCGGTAGAAGCCATTGCATGCCCCATCATTGTGTACATAATGATAGATAGATGCAGCCATTGCATGTCCCATCATGATGTACATAGAGATAGATGCAGCCATTGCATTTCCCATCAAGGTGTACATACAGATAGATAAAGTCATTGCATGTCCCATCATCATGTATATAGAGACAGATGTAGCCATTGCATGTCCCATCATTGTGTACATACAGATAGATAGATGCAGCCATTGCATGTCCCATCATGATGTACATAGAGATAGATGCAGCCATTGCATTTCCCATCAAGGTGTACATACAGATAGATAAAGTCATTGCATGTCCCATCATCATGTATATAGAGACAGATGTAGCCATTGCATGTCCCATCATTGTGTACATACAGATAGATAGATGCAGCCATTGCATGTCCCATCATGATGTACATAGAGATAGATGCAGCCATTGCATTTCCCATCAAGGTGTACATACAGATAGATAAAGTCATTGCATGTCCCATCATCATGTATATAGAGACAGATGTAGCCATTGCATGTCCCATCATTGTGTACATACAGATAGATAGATGCAGCCATTGCATATCCCATCATGATGTACATACATACAGATAGATAGATGCAGTTAAGATGCAGCTATTGCATTCCCCATCAAGGTGTACATAGAGACAGATGCAGGCATTGCATGCCCCATCATGATGTACATAGAGACAGGTGCAAGAGGTGCACAGTGAATTAAACCAGAGTGTTGAGGATGGGTCCCTAGATTAAGCCAGAGGTGGATAGCCCCGCCCCTTTACCCTTGGCTCCTCCCCTCGGGGCGTGGCCTCTGCATCAGCTGTTGAGGCTAGTGCTGCTGCTGCTGCTGCTGCTGCAGGAAGATCCCCTGCTGGAGTCCTTGGCTGTAGCTGCTGCTGGATCCAGCGATGGAGGAGCAGCAGCATCAGCAGCATCAGCATCATCCCCAGCAGAGCATCCTCCTCCTCCTCCTGCTTTGTCTGCTGCTGCTGCTGCTGCCTTCCTCCTGCTCTCCTTCTTCTTCTTTGCAGGGAAGCCACAGGAGAGGAGCCCCCAGCAATCTGGGTAACAGCAGCAGAAAACCCTGCCTCCCTTTCAGACCCTCCAGTGGGGGCTTTGCACCTGCAGGGGAGGGATGGGAGGGATTCATAGTTAGAATAAATAATAATAATAATAATAATAATAATATATTGTTATTACTACTACTACTGTAGCCAGTGTTATCTTTTATCACGCCTTTATTACTATTGCCACTGCTACTATTATTTTTGAATTATTATTATTATGGCTGCCATTGTCATCATCATTATATTATTATTATTATATTGCTATGGCCACTATTATAGTTTATCACTCTTTTATTACTATTGCTACTACTACTATTATTATTGATTTGATGACTATTATTCTTGCTGTTGTTAATATTATCATCATCATTTATTATTATTATTATTATTATTATTATTATTATTTTAATGCTATGGCCACTATTATAGTTTATCACTTTTTTATTACTATTGCTACTACTACTGTTATTATTGATTGTATTGCTATTATTCCTGCTGTTATTAATATTGTCATCATCATTATTTTATATTATTATTATTATTATTACTATGGCCGCTATTATATTTTATCACTATTTATGACTATTGCTGCTATTATTATTATTATTATTATTATTATTATTATTTATTACTATGGCCACTATTAAATTTTATGACTATTTTATTACTATTGCTGCTACTACTATTATTATTAATTTTATTACTATTATTGCTTCCATTAAGGCCAGCTTGTTGGGGCTGCAATTAGCTTAAGTACTAGTAAGTGGTATAGAAATGTACTTGCTACTTGTGATTGCTATTATTATATTTTATGACAGTTCTATAACTATCACTACTACTTTTATTACTATTATTGCTACCATAATAATTAGTATATTCTATATTATGTATGGTGTAATAACAGCAGCAATCAAAGTATAGCTGCTTCCGTTATGGTTATTTTTATTTTATTATTATTCTTTGTATTCATTCCCATCTTGCCTTTCTTCTGATCATGGGATTCAAGGGGGCTTAATGCTCTGTTTTAAAACAATAACCAACTGCAAAACTTTGGGGGAACTGAAGGGGCCATAGTAATAAAATATAATTAATAATAATAATAATAATAATAATAATAGTAATGTGTTTAAAATGAAAATTTGGGTTTTTTGGATTTCATTATGGAAGATAACTCTCTTGCTCTCTCTTTCTCATAATAACTACATTATATAATATATATATACACATATACATATACATATATAATATGTATATAATATATATATACATATATATGCACACACACACTCTATATAGATCTCTCTCTCTCTCTCTCTCTCTCTATATATATATATATATGAGAAGAGCTCTCTCTATATATACACTGTATATGTATATCTGAAGAGCAACATATATATCTCTCTGTGTACATATATGTATACAAACATACATTCACAGTCGAAGCTTAGATTTCCTGCCCAGGTAAGGTAACCTCTCTCCGCATCTGAAACACTTTGTTGTTGTTCTTGGTGTTGTGTGCCTTCAAGTTGTTTCCAACTTACGGCGATCCTCAGGTGAACCTGCAAACACTTCTCCCGGGTGTGTTTGCCATTGCCTTCCCCTGAGGCCGAGAGAGTGTGACTTGCCCACAGTGGGTTTCACGACTGTGCAGGGATTCACACCTTGTTCTCTCTGGAGTCATAGTCCAATGCTCAAAAACCACTACACCACACTGGCTCTCATAACTATAACTATATATATGAAGAGCATCACACACATGTGCACGCATACACCTTGCTCTTCATGGGCCGTACCTATTTAGAGGCGCATTATAGCAATGTGAGTTTCAGAGCAAAGGGGGGACATGGATAAATGCTGCTTTATCAGCCCAGAAACCTTGTGTTGCTTGCAGAGGGTTAGGTCCAGACTTTCCCATCCTCAGAGTCTCCATCTCAGCTGCTCTCCAGTCAGTTGGATAACGTCGTTTTTTGTGGGTTTTTCGGACTATGTGGCCATGTCCTAGAAGAGTTTATTCCTGACGTTTCGCCAGCATCTGTGGGTGGCATCTTCAGAGAATGCTGAATGTCCAGGGTCAGACCATATGTATATATTTATTATATATATATACCCCACTCTCTTCCATGCCAGCATTCTCCAGAGATGCCAGCCACAGATGCTGGCGAAACGTCAGGAAGAAACTCTTCTGGGACATGGCCACGTAGCCCAAAAAACCCACAAAAAAACCTATGGATGCCGGTCAGGAAAGCCTTTGACTTCAGGTCGGATAAGAGTCACTACCCATTTGCGGAGCGCATGGTCAGTGAAAATAAATGCATAGCTAGGGATGGAATGCGCTCTCCTTTCACTGCCTTGTTCTTGCAGCTTGTGAGAAGGATGTTTAAATCTGGATCAATAGGGTGGGAGGAATGGGTGGTTCACCAATCCATAATATAGAGTTGTAGAGTCGGAAAAGACCACAAGGGCCATCCAGGCCGGCCCCGTGCCATGCAGGAACTCACAATCCCATAGCCTTTTATGTTTCAACATAATCCTTGTTTGGGAAGGAAGCCTCCTTTGGTTTCCATGAGGCCAACATCCCGCACACATCCCAGGCTAAAAGTGTAGCCCTTTTTGAAACCCATTGGGTGACCTTGGCCAAGTCACACTCTCTCAGCCTCAGGGGACGGCAATGGCCAGCCACCTCTGAACAAATCATGCCAAAAAACCCTAGGATAGGGTCGCCATAAGTCGGAAACGACCTAAAGACGCACAACACACACACATACATGAGTACTCAAGAGTTTAGTCGGACTCATTCCCAGGTAAGTGGGTCCAGAATTGCAACCTGAAAGCACAGGAGGATTGCAATGTTTATAAGCTTTGGAAGCGTGACCCAAAACGCAGTGGTTTGTGTTGGGGGAAGAGGATGCAGGTAAGCAAGCGGTGCAATGTCTCTTTTTTAAAGGGTACCAAAAAGGGAGGGATGCTTTTTAAGATGAACCGATTTATTTCAGCAGGAGCTTTCCATGGATTTCAATCCACTTCTTCGCACAGCATTGTTCATCATAAGGTTGGAGCCTCAGGTGCTGACCTGGCCTCTTTGTACTTCATGCTTCCTTGAGATGTAAGAGATACTGAAACAGATCGAAGGTAGAAAAATGCACTGGCTAGGGCTTTGGTTTCCGGCTGGGAATTGCAATTTTATTTCGAATAGTCTAGCCTCCACCACTTCACACCATCATTATAGGATAAACAAAAATTTAATCTCGGTGGCTTTTAAAAAAAATTGATCTTGATCCTCCAGTTTGCAAATATAGCTGATCCTACACTTTCTGCGGCTCTGCAAAGAGTTCATCCCCACTCCATTATTATTATTTTTTCTAGGCTAACTCTGGCGCAGTGAGCTGCATATATATAAGAACCTGAACTGCCAAGGGATGGTGTTAGGTTTCAGGCTTTAGGTTTCGGGCTTTATGAGACAAATAAAATATCCCTTTTCCCTCCCACTCCGTGGTTGTGAATCCTCTCAGGATTTAAATGCAGGATGGCACAGAGAGCTAGTCTCTAGGCCTTGGCTTGCCTTGGGGGGCTTGCCTTGGGGGGATTTCTAATTATTTAAATCCGACCCGAAGGACAATTGAGAGTTTTGAACATGAGTGTTGCAATGGTTTATAAAACGAAAGCCGAGATTACCCGAACGTCTTTAGATCCTTTGTATATTAAAATAAATAGAATGAAAAATGGTCTGATTAAACAGACTTTCAGGAAGAACGCTGAGGCTCTCGTGATAAAGATTTGATGGAAGCAGTTCGTTTGACTCCCTAATTTCGTTCAATCTTTCGCTTTTTAGAATAGTCTTAAATATCAAGATAAGGGGGGTGTTTGTCTTTCACTGAGCGGAGAGTTGGGACGCTCTTGGAAATCAGTTACTTGATAGGGACCCAACTCCTGTTGGGCCATGAACTGTCTGGATCATGATTTCTCAGACTCGGTAACCCCCCAGAAAAACATTTAAAATACACACTATCTCACAATGAGTGTGAAAATGACAATGCCGACCGCAAAGGCTGTTACATTTAGGCTGCAGCCTTGAGATCAAGCCCAAGTTGAGCTTGGTAGGATTTAGGCTGTGTCTGCACTCCAGAAATAATCCCAGTTGACACCACTTTAACTGCTGTGACCTAATGCTCTGGCATTCTAGGAACTGTCATTTTGGGAGACATTTAGCCCTCTCTGTCGGAGAGCTCTGGTGCCCCCACCAAACTGCAGTTCCCAGAATTCCATAGCATGGAGCCATGGCAGTTAAAGTCCTTCCAGCCTGGATTATTTCTCCAGTATGGGTGCAACCTTACTTCCAAATAAATATATATAAGTTGAAGGTACCTGCCACTTAAGATGGAGGGGCCAGAGATGCAAAAAGAAGTGCTTTTGAACGTACTCCAGAATCATTTTGTAGAGCATTTAGTATGAAATACAACATTATGTTTTGCTTAAGCATCAGTTAATCTCTCTCCCAGCTCCTTTTTATATATTTATCCACAAGCAGGAATAATGCTCTCAGGAAACAAATACTATTTTTTTAAAAATTCTTGCTTCTGTGGTTTTCCTTTCCTTCCATTGCCTTATGGGTGCTTCAGATAAGATAATTCTTTTCCAGAGGTCTGCGGAGAAATGTGGGAGGGATGATTATATAACACCAGACTCTCCAGAAGTGAAAAATGCTTATGTGTTGGCGGCAGTTGTCATTGTGAAAGTCAGTATTCTGCTTTTGCTGGGGAGCAGGATAGCTTGAAGGGCTTGTGTTGTACCCCGGGTCCTGGAATCGAGTTATTATAGCATAGCCCAGGGCAGCTATAAAGACGGTGCACCTGCACACAGTCCCTGCAGCAGCATTCGCTCCGTCTGCCGCTTGCTGGGAGCCTGAAAGCTGTGTGCAATTTGCATTTTTATTATCATAAATTATCCGTTTCTATCCCTGTCCATGAGGGGGTTTGAGTGTTGGACCAGGACCAGAGTTCGAATCCCTGCTCGGCCATGGAAACCCACTGGGTGCCTTAGGCGAGTCACACTCTCTCAGTCTCAGAGGAAGGCAAAGGCAAACCTTCCCCAAACAAATTCTAATAGGGTTGCCTTAGGGTTGCTCTAAGTCAGAGATGACCGGAAGGCACACAATAATTCCTATCCATAAACGCCTAGACTAAATAAACTGCATACGAATATAATATTAATATAGAATCATAGAGCCGGAAGAGATTGCCATGCCGAATACACAATCAAAGCGTCCCTGACAGATATGTGTTATAACTATCTATATTTTACCTTCCACAATTCCATTCTATTCATTTGTTCTCCTTCCTGGGTCTTTTCCATCCTTTTACAAGCAACTTTTTCTCTTTTCCTTGACCTCTTCCTGCCCTTTCTCCTGTAATCGGCTGATTCTGATTTTGGGGTACAGCGATTAAAATCCAACCGTTTTTTTGATCCCATTTTGGCAGAGAGGCGGGATATAAGTGCAATCGGCCAATCGATAAATTTGGCATTAATCAATGTCCATTGTAGAACCTTAAGGGTGTGATTTTGGTATGCACGCTTGGGCCCAAGCCTTGTGACTATAGCAACCTGTATAGGATCCGTCTGTTTACTCAGCCTGATTTCTTCTCCTCTTAACAGACGGCTGGTGAAACGCACAAAGGGACCCTCTTAAACCTGGCACACAAGAAGTGAGCTGTCTGGAGCATTATTGTTATTGCCAGTGACTTTGCCAGACAGCTCCTGAGGCCACCGCTTGAGTCATTACACTTAACGTACGCCGATGTCTACAAAATGTCAAATGCTTCCCAAATAATTCAGGAGGGATCGCTTCTGTGCTCCGTTAAGCTCTTAATCCGAGGATGCCAGCGCACAGAAGGGAAGGAGTACCGTAACAGGCAGGCCATAGATTTGCTGAATTGCTTTCCTTAAATGGCCTGGTCCTGCTTGAATTTCCCACTGGTTCCTGGTTAAGCTTGCAAAATCCACTTGAGGGATATATCTTTTGCTGATAGGCGGCTGGTGTTTGCATAAACAGTCCGGTTTTCTAGCTGCGTGAACGCCGCGGCGATAAATATTGCACGAGAGCCAAACTTAATGTTGTGTCAGCAACATCTCCACCTTTTTGTATCTTCTGCTTCTTCTTCTAGCCATTCTCAGGTAGCACTGCAGTCGGCGTGACTTGGCAGTTTAGCTCAGGTTTACCAACTCCCTCCGAGCCGATCACGGGGAATTTGTCTCCTTTGCCTGTCACTGTAGTAATGTTAATGTAGTGTATATACTCATGTATAAGTCTAGAAATTTTAGTCAAAAAATTGACTCCAAAAACCTGGATCGACCTATCCACGGGTCAATGCAAGTCCTGTACTTTAACGCCTATAAAAAAGGGATCCAACCCCTGATGAAAGGCAAGAGCATAATCTGTCCTGGATTCATTCATTCTATTCTCTCATCCATGCAGCCTTTAGTGTGATCACAAACAGTGATGCCTGCTGTAATTTTGTAAGTTTCCTGGCATTGTTTTCCTTTGCTTCATTCTTTAGATCCTTTGTTACATGCCACTAAATTTTACCCTCGACTTATCCATGTGTCAGAAGAAAATCCATAATTTTGGCCCCAAAATTTGCCCTCGACTTAGACATGAGGTCGACTTATAGTCGAGTATATACGGGTAAGTACTCTATATACAGTTAAAGTTGCCTGGGAGAAACATCTTGAGATCATTCTGCTAATCTTTAATACTGGAGTTGATCGGGGTTGAGATGGAAGAAGAGATTAAAAACACCACGGCGTACTTTATGTTAGTAAATGCAGAATTGGTGTAGTTTAATGGTTTGGATTTGGAGGGCTCAGAGGAAAGACACTGTTGTGCCATAGCCTACTAGTCTCAAATCATGGCAGTAAAATTTTTGCAGGTTGGGGATTTTCATTGGCATATTAACAATGGTGAATTAACTGAAGCAGACTTGAAAAGTAGGCGTAATGTAGTGACTATTTTAGGTGCTAATTGTAAAGAGCATTACATGGTGGGTCTGGAGAAAAACATAAGAAGGGGAAGGTGCTAACATTTGAGCAAGCAACTGTTCAAATAAAGAAAATTTAGATAAAGTCATATTCTAAAATTGCTGTCTAAAGAGCCACGGACATTTGTTCTGCATCTAAATTAAACACCAAGGATTCTGTTCCTAAAAAGGAACATAGTTCTTACTTATCTTGAGTATATGAATTTGGAAGTTATTGACATTTACATAAGTCAGAAATATCTGTTGTTGGCCTTCAGGTCATTTCTGACTTACGGTGACCTTCAGGCCATGGGGTTTTCTTGGCAAGTTTCTTCAGAAGGGTTTTGCCATTGCCATCCTCTGAGGCTGAGAGAGTGTGACTTGGCCAAGGTCACCCAGTGGGTTTCCATGGCTGAGCCGGGATTCGAACCTTGGTCTCCAGAGTCGTCGTCCAATGCTCAAACCATTACACCGTGAGGCTCTCAATACGAAATAATATTGCCATACAAACATACTGTACTCCTAATGGAGACATGTAGTGTTTATCCGGAGAAGTGTGAACAGCAGGGTGAACCTTGGATTTTGAAATCTGCTTCACTAACGCTTGGCTGTTTTTCTCTTCCTTTCTCCGCTGTCCTTTCGTCTCTCGCTGCTCAGGTGGCTGAGTGCCCCCTTTCTGCATCCGGGATCTGTTCTGCTACTTAACTTGTCTCTTTCTATTATCTTTTTGCTCTCACATGCCTATTTCCATCCCAGCCGTGCTAAAGTGCTGGACTGGAAGGCGAAAGCACAGCTGAATGCCGTGGCAGGCAGCTATGTGCCAGGTTTTCTCCTTTGCTCCTGGAGGCAGCAATAGTTGCCAGTTGAACCCCAGCCTATGCACCCCAGATGATATTCTGCAATAAATATCTTCTGTGTAGTGAACAAGTCTTCCAGGATGATGTTTGCACACATGGAAATGCAGAAAGGGGCAGAATGTAAAAGAATCCTGAGCATGATCTCAAGTGGGTTATCATCCTTTTTTATTTTGCTGGTATTAGGAGCCAAATCTGCAGAAGAAACCAGAAATTATTGATTTGTTTTTTCCTACTTTGCCAATATACGAACAGTGTAGGAAAAGTGTAGCTTTCTTGGTGCTCAGCTTTCTGCCCACCCTCTTTCATTCTTGGCAAATGATGTGTGACTTTGGTAAGTCTAAGTACTTTCTAAGCCTCTTGGTTTCCTTTCTTTTGCAGCGCCAGTAATAAGAATGTGTAGAAGAGAATTTAAATACTGTGTTTTATAGCTAATGGAATTGTCCTGCTTGATTTTTTTTTTTTTATACAGGTACATCTGAACCGTCTTTTATTGCAAAGAGTGAAGACCGCTTGTTTAAACACTTATTTGAAGACTATGAAAGATGGGTTCGCCCGGTGGAGCGCTTGAATGATACGATCAAAGTGAAATTTGGCCTCGCAATTTCCCAGTTGGTGGATGTGGTAGGTTTGAATGTTTTGCTGCTATATTGCTCTTTAGCACAATATGGTTAGTCATCAGAGGAAAATGTTCTGGAGAGGGTCTTTCATGGAGGCTTTTTCCTCTATAAGGAAAGGATGCCAGAGATTGATGCAGTGTGGAGATGTGCGGATCATATTTATGCAAGGAGAAAAATCTATTATGTTGTGGTTTCAATCTAACATTAAGAGTTTTTTCCACACAATGATCTACATATATTTAGTATAAATCACCTTCTACAGATGATAGACAGGTCCGGCATTAGCCTCTGGCACTGATGTGTATTTGGTACAGCTTCAGAATCACACCAATGACGCCTTCTGAGAGCTCTCCTTTTCTGGCACTCTTGAACACAGAGCATCTTAGAGATACTACTGAATTTTCCTACAGCTCCCCTCTCCAAAAACATAAGGTTGTTCTTAGGTATTGTGAGAAATTACGATGATAGCCCTTTCCCACCCGGATTCATGGGGGGATTACCATTGTAGCAGAAGGCCCATGCCACTTATCCTATGAAATCTAGAGCTGTTCCCTAAGGTAGTTGTAGCACATAATGCCATACGTTATCTACCATTGATGATATGTTATCTTAGCACATGTTCCCTAAGATAGTTGTAGAAAGTATGCCACATATAATCAGTCAGCATTGGGAGGTGTAAAAAGGCTTATAAAATCATGTCTCATATATGCAACCCTTATTTTCCCATTAGGATGAGAAAAATCAACTAATGACAACAAATGTTTGGTTGAAGCAGGTAAGCGTAGTACATTATAAACAAAATGGCCATCACATTCTGTTATTCTGGGACATTGTTGAACTGGACTCTGATTAGATAAGCAAAGTGGATTGTTGAATGCAGACTCTTCATTTAAGAGAGTACCCAGTTTGCTATGTTAAGGCTGCTGTTCTATCTGCATTTACATGAATGTAATTTCCACTTAACTTGATTGAGCTTTCTTAGGGAGTACAATACATTACTGTATTGTAATGGAAGTAAATGATGTGGATTGTAGCTTGTGTATGAATTGAAGGGCAATATACATTGATAGAGCTGAAGAACTGCCTGTAACATTAGGTTTTCATTAAAAGACACAACAACTTATATAATAGTGGGACTGCAAGCATGGTAATGGAAAGGATTCTTTGATCAAATTATTTGATCTCTCTGTAGACTGTAAACTAAAGTCTTTGTTGTGTTTAGTAATTTTAATAGAGTGCTGTACATATCACATCTTGCCTTGTATCCCGAGTACTTCAAGTTTTCAGTTTTAAAATGAGGATATTTTTTAAAACCATCCTTTTATAGGAATGGGTTGATGTAAAGCTAAAATGGGACCCTAAAGACTATGCTGGAATAACATCTATCCGTGTTCCTTCTGATTCCATATGGATTCCAGACATTGTTTTGTATGACAAGTAAGTATTAAATGTTTCTCAATAGTTATTATCATTAAAAAAAACTTACAAGAGATCATACAATTTCAGAATATTTAATCTTAAGAGCAAATTAGTCCGAAATACACCCAGCTAGAGGTTAAGGAATACTTGCTTTGATTGTCAAGAGTTAATATCAATCAGTTTTTCATTATTATTAATAATAATTTGGCTTTGAAAATATACTCACTTTTAAAACCTTGTTTTACCAGAGAAAGTAAGAAGTGCATACATTGCCTTAAAAAGGTATCACAGTAGGCATCTGAAAATAAACTGAATTAAACTGTGTACGCTATTTGTGGAAAACAAGCTGCTACATATTTAGTAACTCTTTACTGAATGTTCTTTCAGTGCAGATGGCCGTTTTGAAGGGACGTCCACAAAAACAGTTGTGAAACATGACGGCACTATTGCTTGGACTCCGCCAGCAAATTACAAAAGTTCCTGTACCATAGATGTGACTTACTTTCCATTTGATCTCCAAAACTGCTCCATGAAATTTGGTTCCTGGACCTACGATGGCTCACAGGTTGATATAATTCTAGTGGATGAAGAAGTTGACAAAAGAGATTTCTTTGATAATGGAGAATGGGAAATAGTGGCTGCAACGGGCATCAGAGGGAACAGAACTGATGGATGCTGTTGGTATCCATTTATTACATACTCATTTATAATTAGACGGTTGCCTCTTTTTTATACGCTGTTCCTCATTATACCCTGCATTGGGTTGTCGTTTTTAACAGTCCTTGTCTTCTATCTTCCGTCCTACGAAGGTGAGAAGATCTCTCTGTGCACATCAGTGCTGGTATCTTTAACCGTCTTCCTTCTTGTCATCGAAGAAATCATACCATCCTCCTCTAAAGTTATACCTTTGATTGGCGAGTACTTGGTGTTTACAATGATTTTTGTGACCTTGTCCATTGTAATAACTGTCTTTGCTATTAACGTCCACCATCGCTCTTCATCTACGCACAGCGCGATGGCACCTTGGGTCCGCAAGATTTTCCTTCAAAAACTTCCAAAGCTGCTTTGCATGAGAAGCCACGTCGACAGATACTTTGCTCAGGAAGAGGAGACCAGCAGCACCAACGGATCCGAGTCTTCTAGGAACACCTTGGAAGCGGCCTTAAATTCTATCCGATATATCACAAGGCACATCGCCAAGGAGAATGAAGTACGTGAGGTGTGTGTATTAGTCATGGTGTATTCAGCTGTTGGAACAGGAGCAGAGGCAACTTCATAGTAACATCCATATCTGTATGTTTTCAGAATGCTTTGGTCTTGCTCAGTTTGGTCAAAACTGAGTCCTTGGCATCTCCAGGTATGACCAGAAAAACACTTGGAAGTAGGTAACTGCAAGTGTTAACACTCTTGGGCTGGATGTGCCAGTACTCTGACTTGACATAAGGCATCTTCCTTATAAATCTAGCATTTTCAGATACTTTTCACTCTCATAGAAGTAGTGGTGTAACTTTATGTGAGACGAGTCACCATTGGGAGAGGGCTGTGCCTCAAAACAATAGGTTACACCAACTATAAAAAGAAACGTGAGCACCTCTCCACAACACCTATTCTTTCACCCTTTTTCTTTTACTTTTAATATATTTTTAGCTATAGTCCTTTTAAAAAAATTGAGAGGTATATTGCACACAGACTACACTTTATCCCTTGATTTGAACAGTAACAGTACCCCAAAAGCACCAACCAGATTCAGTTCCAAAGACAACATCCAGAATAAGGTGCACACACAACCATTAGAAGGATATGGATTTATTTGCAAAACATATAAAGCAAAACAAAATAACCAATATATAGCTAAGCTAAACATACGTTATAGGTTTATCACATTAGGCGAAATCCAGGGCCATAGACGCAGAAGTACGAACAGAGTATGGAACTCCAAGAATTAAGGAAACTATGGAGTTTATCACGTGGAATTTCTCTCAATTGCAAATGGAGCCAATGCGCAATTATGTGAATTTGCTAGTTTAGCAAATTTACGTGAAATCTGATTGCGTTTGGAATGCATTCAGAATGACTTCCCATTGCCCGAAAATGACCCCCCATTTCCCGAAATTGTGTGAGATACTCTAATACACAATTACGTGAAACCCCATGATTGCGTTCAGAATGACTTCCCTTTTGCCCGAAATTGTGTGAAATACACTGATTCGCAATAACGTGAAACCCCATGATTGCGTTCGGATTGCCATTGCATTATACCCCCAAATTCCGTCGTATGATAAACTCCTATGAGGCAAGCTAAGCCAAAGCGTGATGCAAAACCATGTTATTGCTGTTTTTATTACAATGTTGAATAAGCTGGGATCTTGTATCAGTGACATAATATTTTAGAATTTTGAAATTTCTGTAGGGCTAAACATCTGTAAAGCAAACAGTTTCTGCCTCTTGGAAATATATGAGCAATGATAGCAGAAAGCCTTTCCTCTAGAAGATAATCCACTAAAACTTTGCATTTGTATTATTTAGTTTGGGGGTTTAGTCAGTTTTATTGGTTAACATTTGTTCTAATTTTAGGATGTACATAACTCTGTCTGCTAGCTTTTTGGTTAGTCTGATGACTAGATAGAAACCTGAACATGTTTAAGAAAAGATTCTGACCTTTTCCTCGCTGTTCTTTCTTTAGGTTGTGGAGGACTGGAAGTTTATAGCGCAGGTGCTTGACCGCGTGTTCTTATGGACATTCCTTCTGGTTTCGATTATTGGATCATTGGCCCTGTTTATTCCTGTAATTCATAAGTGGGCAAGCATAATAGTACCAGTCCATATTGGAAGTATTAATAAATAAATGTGTGGGTGGGAACGGAGTTAATCTTTCTAGGAATGTTATTCTTAAAGATGCATAGTAGTACAATTATCTGGCACCATTTTAGCATTTAATTATGAAATCTTTGAAGGGATAGCCTTGGGAGGGGAAAGGGATAGACTTGGGAGGGGAAATTTATACCTATGCTTCAGTATGGACATCTTAAGACTTGTACAAAACATTTTTCTAAGTATCTGTTCATCACTTTCCTGCAAATGTTTCAGATTTCACCAGTGTGCTATTGCTGCGTTGATCCAAAATCTACCTGCAAAATATATCCGGCCCAGTATAGAGGGTAATCCATTTCAAAATGTTTCATGTATATTATTTTCGTGACTTTTTACTAGGGTCCTATAAAACAGGAAGATTTGATTACCCTCAAATAGTAGGTAAAGAGGAGAGAATAATGGCTTTCCTGATGCAACCGAGTGATCTTTTTGGTTTAATAAATGGAGACTACCAAATTCTTAGGCCCTTCTTCTGAATCATGATGTGGCACCTCCAGCCATCATAGCTTTGCATGACCCTTGATGCTTTACTTTTCAGGTATTTCTGTTTGCATTACAGTTAGATTTCTCTGGAATCTGTTCTTCTTTCTCTTGTGGGTTGCCATGTAGCAATATAGTCGGCCCTCCATATCCACGGATTTTTTTTATCCATGCATTTACCATCCACAGCGTGAAAATATTTAAAAAAAAATTAAATTAAAAAATTAAGCTTAATTATGCCATTTCATATAAGAAATACCATTTTGCTTCACCACTGTATTTGATGGGACTTGAGGATCCATGGATCTTGGTATCCACAGGGGGTCCTGGAACCAAACTCCAGCAGATACCAAAGGTCTACTGTGCAACTCTACCCTAAGATGTAGGAACAAGGCAACACAATGTTCTGAGAAGCAAAATAAAATTGTTTTGTGGCAGACTTCTGATATGAAATTGCCTGTACATGTAGTATATATGATTCTGGTTCAGACAAGAATGAGCTTGGGATCTTGGCTACTGCAAATTCCTGGACTCTGGTTCAACAAGAGTCTCCGATTTTCTTCAGTTCGGCAACATCTGTACCAGGCTTGGGAGAATTTGCAGATAGACATTTTCACTTTCCATCAATAAAGTCCCTTAGTTATAGATTGAGAAATATTGAGCGAACACATATTTTCCCTCTTTTGAAATACAGATCATGACAGATCATGTATAATTGCTATCTGACAGTAATTTCTGTGATTGTGGGACACTTTTATTACAGATATTGGTACTGACTCTGATACATTGGTTCACACTTTACTTTCCAGTATGCATGAATACTCTCCACAGCTTTTTGGGGGGAGAAAAGCAACTGCTTTACTACAGGCCTTAAGTTAGCTTGCTGAGAAAAAGCAAATCCTGAAATTTTGAATGTCTCCAAACCTTTGAACATTATGGAAAAGTAATATATGATGTTAGTCATATTCAAATGCACTTTAAAGATATGGTACGTATTCTTTTGTCAGCTATGGATTGTAGTAATTAAAAATGCATGTTTGTAGTTGATAAAGGATAGCATTCGTAGTCGTTGATGGTTTTTCTTGTGGGGGAGATAAAACATTTTTAATATATCTGGGAAAATCCAGTTTTAACTTAAATGTTTTTTAAAAAATATTTTAAAGTTTACCAACTATACCAATGCACTTTAGGGGTTATTAATCATCTTTGTTATTAATAATAATAATAATAAACTAAAACTTGAATTTGATATTTGTCTTTTATTTATAAAATCTTTGGAAAAGTCTTATCTGGCTGCAGACTTTATAGATGTATAATGCAATTTTAACAAAGCAGTGAGTGAGCTGGCTCAATTAAATATTTCTATTTCATTGTACCGGTTATCATTCTACATACTTGTCATTCCCTTGGCACCACTTCATCCATTAATACCGGTAAGAGTGAATTTGCTTTTGTAGTATGAAAAATATGATGCACTTTGTCCTTAGTGAGAGGGAGGTTCTGTATTCCTTCTTCATTTTGTTCACCATCTTTGAGATGGAAGACTTAGAGCTGCATCCAGTTTTTATATCTGGCTGCATAATGGATTTATTTTATACTGGTCTTGTTTCTGTTTGCTAAGCTGGCCCTAATACTTACAGACTTATTATTTGCCTTTTGACTGCTGCAATGCACCAAGCGGGTGAATAGTTCAGTAGATTCTTCGAAGTATCCATTCCCCATCACCAACTTTCTTAACTTCCTTCTGATTTCTTCTCAAACTTACCTCTTCCTCAAAGCCTTTGAAAAAAACTACATAATCAACATTTCTAATTGGAAGTAAGTCCAAGTAGATAGAAACACCTACTGAATTCCGATTTATCCCACCTTTTCCCTCTATAACCACCTCGTTTTTCTTTTGTGTTTTACATTTTGGATCATATGCCTCTTAAGATCATTTTATCTACTCTGGGTTGCAGGTTGCAGGTTCTCTCCAGACTCTTAAGAATTGGGCTTTGCAACCAGTAAGAACTTGCAACCTGCTCCCTAAGAACTTTTAACTAAAAAGGGCTGGGATAGAGCATGGAGCCTTGGGCGTTCAAATCATGTGCTCTTTAAATGAGCCACTTAATTCATAATTACATTTTTTAATAGGAGCCTGGTTAAGCCATTCATGTGCAACATTGAGGGGGTTACACTATAATATTTAACAACCAAACGGAATCAAGAGAATTCCATTTTGGAGAGCAAGTTGAAGATTTCTTGGTTCAAACAGAAACCTCTGGAATTTGGTTGTTTTGTGCCTTGACTCCGTTGACTCTATGATGATCTTGTCACAAGGTTTTCTTAGCAAGGTTTATTTGGAGGAGTCTTCTGGGTCCTCATCCAACATGCAAATGACTACAGCACATTGGTTGTCATCTAGTATTGTCACCCATAATATAGTTATTCATACTTTTTGGTATAAGTTATGTCTTGATCCTCTTCACTATTTTAATTTCAATATATGCAACTGCTAGCTATCCTAGCGATTTTTAATTCATCCTCATGCCCCTCAGGCTTTTTTTAATCCAAGTGTTACTTGACAGTTTCTGCCACGTTCAGGCTCAAGAAAATGCACAGACATTAGCAACAACAAATTGGTTTATTTTCTGTATGAAGAATACTGTAGTTAAGAATTTTGGATACATAAGACATTGGTTGACAATTCTGAACAAACCTCTCCAAAATTGGTTGCATTGTTTTATCTTTTTTATTTAATTGTATTTTTTTCCCCCCAAAGGCGGAACACTGCTTTCTTAGGGCCTATCTACACTTGGGAAGAAAGGGCTCCATGCCTCTTACCTACCCTGGAGCATCTGGCACCTCTTTTCTCCACAATAGTTGTGTCCCAGTGGATGTTGCCATTACCTTTCTTCCATCAGATCCCATCACCGCTGCTTCCAGAGTCGGGACAGATGGCTGACTGGCAGGCAATGTCCCTTTGCCAATGTCCAGGCCAGTTCACCACTCAGAATTATGTTTACAGAAAGGTTTTTTCCAGCAGCAAGACCCATGGAGGGAAGAAATATTTGTAAACGTCATTCCAGGAGAGGAACTTGTCCAGATATTGGTAAATGGTGGCCCTTTCCAGATAGTGATCTGTCTTGCATCTCCTCCATGCAATCCATGTCGGATCCATTGTTTACATACAGGAAACCTGATGTTTCCTGAAAACTTTGGAGAAAAATAAGAGTTTTTAAAATTCATTTTACTCAGAATTTGCTGCTAATGAGGCCATGCGTCATGTGTCCTGATTGTACCAGATTTATGGGTGAGGTTTTTTCACTCTTGTGTAGACAAGCCCTTATTCTCCGGTGCTGAAATGTTACTCCCCATATTTGTTAAAATGCTGTAGTAAAAATGTCTGTATACTTCTTCCATTTCATCGGCATCCTTCCTCACTTCCAGTCCATAGGCTTCTGGCATGGGATTTGGCTGACAAGTATATAGCAATGGCAAAATGGGATTTTTAAACAATCTGCAAATTCACCAGTGACCAAATTACTCAATAAATATTTGGCATGTTTGTTCCTTGTGTTCTTTCTATAGAGTGCAGTTGAATGTGGTGGCCATGGACCAGTGGTGGTCTGTGAGATACTGATTTTTTGAGTTTCCAGGGAAGTAAAACAGTTGTAGCCGTTGTGCACAAATATTGTGTTGGTCCCTGACACATTGGAGGAAAGGCCACCAGTTCCACAAGAGATTACTTTGAAAGTACTGCTTTGCAGCATTCCTGTATACTATCCAGTATGAACAAAACTTTGTGAGAAATATTCATAGAAGTCAATAATACAGTATATCTAAAGAATTACTTGTCTACAGATCATATTGGTGACTTGGGGAACTGTGATTCCACATATTTTGGCTGATGTTGTTAAAAGTGCCCTGAGATGTGGAAATTATATAACTTTGCCTTGTAAGTTAGCAATTGCAAACCCGTTTGAATCATTTGCTGCCATATACCAGCTTTTGGAAACATAACTGCGTCTGCTACATTTCAGGCCTATGGTGGCTGGAAAGCCTTTCAAATGTCTACTTGACCAGCTCCTCCTACCTCAATAATTCTTTCGTATATTTTTATAATCTATAGACAGTGTAGTGATATCATGACAGGATCCTAATATTATAATATTGGAGTTGCTGGCATAACTTGTTTTGCTATAATAACATCTGTGTTTGAGTTGGCACAATAGACCAAAATAAATTTTGTATTAGTCTGAGGCTTAGTAACAGCCACTCCTTACAAACCTTTTAAACACACCGACTAACTATTATACTTAGTTCTAGAAAGAAAGTGAAAAACCTCTTGCAGTCTTCCTAAAAAGTTTAAATTCTTCAGTTGTGTACAATATATTTTGGAATAATGTGTGTAACACTGCCAGTTGTGTTCCCGTTCCCATACCTTACCCAATAAACGCTCAGGCACCCTTATTTCAATACACAAAGACACAGAAATAAGTACTTTAACATAAAGAGAGAACGTATACAGCGTTTGAACAGCAAACAACAAATTGCATTTTACAGGGTAGCATTGTTTACACTTCGTCGCCGATCATCAACGGTTGCAAAAATAATCCTGCTGTCCCCAGAATGCACACAAGAATAAAGACCCAAAGGAAAATGCGGTCAATTACCATGGCGACGTATTTCCAGTCATCTTGAGTCTGGAAAACAAAAGTAGACATTTGTATCAGTCCAGGTGTGACTATTTTATAAACTTGGCACAGAGGAAAGAAGCACTTAAAGCCGCTCACATTGCATATAGCATAACATGATTTGTCAGTTGTGTGATGGCGCTTGCTGAAGGGTCGGATCTTTCAGTGTGTGAAAAGTGTTTCTTGTTATCCTCGGATAAATAATCCATATATCAGGCTTACTGAGAATTTGTGCAATTGCAACAAACTGAATATAATCCCCATTTTGTAGAACCTAAAAACACTGTTGACAGCCGTGCTTAGTTGCATACTGTCCAAGGATAAAGTCAAACTTTCCCATTAACTGTTCTAATTATTCCAAAAACCTATAAGCAGTAGTCTCTGTTCCCTGGTACTCAAAGCAGCACATTATTAAACCAGCAATTTAAACTGTTCGAAAAATATTAATTTATACACATCAAAAACCAATGGGACTGTAATTAAATGGCTGATAGGTTTCACAAGGACAATCCTAAGTGTGTCTAAAGCTGGATCTGTACCTTTGAAGACAAAGACAGGTTTATGACAGCTAAATATTTCTTTAGTGGGGATGGGAATTGAGTGGCTCCCCAGACGGTGATGGACTACAACTCCCAGCATTGTCACTATTGCCTATACTGGATGGAGCTCCTAGAACTGACATCCAAAAGGATGCACGATTCTCAGCCCTGCTTTATAGCTTCCGGTACTGACCTTCTATAATTGTTGCATGCCTTCAAGCCACTTCTGACATGGCCACCTTTAAATTCAACCTATCATGGGGTTTTCTTGGCAAAATTTGTTCAGAGGAGGTTTGCCTTTGCCTTCCTCCGAGGCTAAGAGAGAGTGATTTGCCCAAGGCTACCTAGTAGTTTCCATGTTTGAGCAGGGATTTAAACTCTGGTCTCCAGAGTCATAGTCCAGAGATACTCAAAATAGTGGTCCAGGGACTACTGCCAGTCCCTGGGGAGTTTCCAGGGGGGAAAAAATCTAATTAATTAAATTTGATTTATATCTTGCCCTTTTTTTGTGTGGCATGGCCTCATTAAGCCTCATCATTGAAAACATGGCCTATATACTTTACTGATAAACCATGTCCATACCTCCTTCGCTTCGTTCTGCAACTTCATGTTTTCCGCAATGTACTTGACGCTCTCGATCGCATCTCTCATTTCTGGCGATATCACCGACGTGGAAAGCAGAGCATCCACCGATTCAGAACTGGAGCTCTGGGTCAGGTTGCTGTTCAGCTTGACGTATTTAATATGTTGATGCTGGTAACAGTCGCACGTCAAGTCTTGACACAGGAAGCTGTCTTTGCCGCAACTGGATTCGGAGGCAGTGAGGCAGTTCAAGTGGGAGAGCTCGGTATTGTAAGGCGACTTGGGCTTCTGACTCTCCTTCTCCTCTTCTTCATCATCGCTAGAAGGCCTGGTCATAAACATGACCCTGGGGAGAAAGTTTAGGAAAACGGCTTTGACCCACTGAGGCATGGTGTGCGTCCTGGGAGTCCTGTAGTGCACATTAAGCACAAAGACAGTGATGACAATGGACAGAGTGACAAAGATCATGGTGAAAAGGAGATATTCCCCAATCAAAGGGATCACCAAGGAGGTCGATGGAATGGTCTCGGTGATCACCAGGAGGAAAACGGTTAAGGATAAAAGGACCGAGATGCACAGCGTCACTTTCTCACCGCAATCTGAAGGTAGGTAAAACACCAGCACGGTTAAAAAAGAGATCAGGAGGCAGGGGATAATCATATTGATGGTATAAAACAAGGGCAGCCGCCTGATATAAAGGGAATAGGTGATATCAGTATAGACCGCTTCGCAGCAGTTGTACTTGATGTCGTGTTTATAGCCAGGAGCTTTAATGATGGCCCATTCTCCACTTTCCCAGTAGTCCTTGAGGTTCATCGTGGAGCCAATTAGGTCTAAGTCGATCTCCGCTTTGTCGTAGGACCAGGAGCCAAACTTCATGGTGCAGTTCTGGTAATCAAACGGGAAGTAGGTCACGTCAATTTTGCATGAGCTTTTAAATATAGCGGGCGGCATCCAGGTGACATTTCCGGTATAATTCAACAAGGCCTTGGTTTTGTCGTCTACCTGGAAATCTCCGACAGCACTGTCGAAACAACAACAACAATAGCCCAAAGTTCATCATGCTGTTTCAAATCATTGTGGTAAATTCAAAGGAGACCTAAAGGTATGTGTGTGGGAGTCTATTTTACAAGTCTGTTGCAATGGTTACTGAGAATCCTATACAGGCACTTAGGAAAAGCCCCCCAAAATCAGAACATGAGCTGGAATCCTGGATAGCATTGGTGAAGCATAGTTATGTGCCCTCCTACCTCTTTGAACTGTTACTAATTTGCTGCTGAGGCACTGCCTCGTGGCGATTTATTTACTTATTTTATTTATTTTATATGCCGCCTTTCTCCCGGAGTGGGACTCAAGGTGGCTCACAAATAAAATTGGCTAAAAGCATAATACAAATTTAAAACTGATGAACATCACCTCAGTAATACAATATGAAATTACATTAAATATGACAAAAGTTCAAAAACATAAATAGAACACAGAGCCTGTATAAAAGCCTCCTTGGGGTTGTCCGAATGGGTCAAATGGCTTGGGTTGCCACATCATCTAGGGCGGACGACACAGGTCATAATCCCTGTGACACGGTCAGAGGATCTGGTCTGACCCTTGGGTAAAAAGCTTTTATCCCCAGATTAGATAGCCCTGGTTTTCTGCAGGGTTTCTAAGATATTCTGCTGCTAAACTGGGCTGTCCAGACAGCCCCCCCCCCCCTGCACTCTTTACCTTTTCAGTCCGATCCATCTGAGAAGCCCTCTAGTTGCCCCATCTGATGCAGAAAGAGGGTGCCTGGCCACATATATGTAACCTGGTGCCCCATTTCCATAATGGAGGGGGGAATGAGGGGTCTTGTCAGATGGATCATCCGCTAGAAAGGTAAGGAGTGGTTGCTGGTCCTGGCCTGGTGCAGGCAGAGATGAATGCGTGAACACCCATCCATTCCCACACTAACCCAGAGACTTACTTGGATGACCACCAGGGCCAGGATAGCATAGGCTCATCCCATGTATCGTTGCCCATCTGCTCAGGCCCCTTGACAATGATTACGTATTAAAAGCCGGCTTGAACAAAAAAACGTCTTTACTTGCCAGTGAAAGGAAAGCAGGGAGAGGAGGACAAACCTAGCTTCCTGTGGAAGAGAGTTCCAGAGGATGGGAGCAGCCACTAAAAAGGCTCTGTCTCATGTCCTCACCAAGTGAGCCCATGATGGTGGTAGGACCAAGACAAAGCCTTCCCCTGTAGATCATAGGACCTTTGCAGGTTTGTATGAGGATATACAGTCTTTTAATGGCCAGGTAGGATGGTAAGATGGCCAGGCCATGGCTTTGTGTCAACAGTCAGCTCCAGGAGTTTGGTGTCAAAGATTTTCCAACAGCTGGAAGTACTTGAGCATTTGATTTATTCTGTATATGATTATCCAAATTCACTTTCCCCACCACATTGACCTTGCTTTGTTTTCCTTTAAAAATGGAGGCACTGAAAACTGGTTCCTAACTGGCTACCCTTCCCCATCTCCTCAATGGCCATGGGGTGCATGTATGGATGTCCCAGCAGCAGATCGGTAAGCAACAAGTGTTTGTTGGCAGAGGATTGGCACTGCGAACAGAGGTACTGAACACCTCCCTCCCCAACAACCATTAAAAAGTCATACTTAGGTTAATTTGACATTACGTCTGCATATTGCACCAGTGTGATTCTGGCTGCCCTTGCCCATAACTCTAGAAAATTAGAACATGGGAGGGCCAGATGGGATTAGGAGGTCAGCAAGGACATCTCTCCGCACCATAGTCCTTTGCAGATTTGCCAGATGCAACCAAGCTCAGAGGCTATAAATAAAAACATTTATCTGGACAGAGGATGCTGAGAGACTGGAGCTGAGCGAGTGGCATTTCCCAGCAACTGTAGTTCTGTTAACCCCTCTCCTTAAACTTGTCTTTTCCAACACAATTGTGTGTGTGTTTATATTGTGTGTACTTCATTACTGCCATCTGTATCAGCTGCGTGAAGCAAAATGTTTTCTGCAGCTACATCCCACCCCCCCAAAGAGTCTTGTTTCCAAAACAACAACAACAACGAATGCATACATTATCTGTCAAATTAGGCTGCATTACACTTGTAATTTTAGCCCTTTTTTGCAGATAGATATCCCTAGGAAGCATGTTTGTGATTGCGCACACCTGCAAATTAATGTTGGCAGGTTTTCAGTGCCTCCGTTTGCAAAAGAAAACAAAACAAGGTCCGTATGCCGGAAAAGCTCAAGTACTTCCAGCTATTGGAAGTTCTTTGGTAATATTTATACAGCATACAAAATTAGCCTGCTGTAAGCTAACCAATTACAGGTAAAATGGATGTGTCAAATAGATGCCAATTGATTTGGGACATGTGCAAAATAATAATTTGGCGCTACTGTACGCACCACAGAGGACCCTCATAACTGAATCGGGAAGCAGTCTGGATAGTAAATAAGCCTTGGAGCAGTGATTCCTAAAACAATGAAATTCTGTTGCCCTACAAGATGTAGACAAAGGCTTTTGATAACCTGAAATACTGGCCCACAGTGTTTGCCTGTCGTTCATGGCCAGTGTCTGTTTTGTCTTCCATTCAGCCATTGCTTTCCTTTTTACTCCATGTATAATTTGGCACTTTCGGGCAAGACTTACAAATGCCAAAATGCAACCTTTGGGGTGGGTGGGGGGTGGAGGTGTGCATTGGGACCAAACCAGAAGCAGCAAACCAGATGTTAAGCATGATGGGAATTGTAGTCCAACACATCTGCAGGGCAGAATAGAGACAGGATATTGGGCAAGGCAGACCAAAGTTTCTTGGAATTTTATGGTAGATGGAAAAAGATGCACACTTTCACAAAAACCCAATACAGATCTTGCAGTCTTACTTGTTATATAATACAATATCTGGTTTCCAGATCTTTTGCGACGGCACATGGATGAACTGAACACCTCCATACTTGTCTGGATTCCATTTCAGTTTGTAATCATTCCAAATCTAACCAAAGAAAGAAGGGGGAAAAAATCAAGCAGTGTTTAAAAATCAAACTTTTCCCCAAGATGGGTCCCTTTTCATGCTACAGAATTATATCACTATGAGCCCACTTTATCTGCTATAGCTGCCTCCCGTGGATTTGTAGTTTGCAGAGGCATTATTGCTCTCTGGCTGAGAAGTCTAAATACCCGTTCCTAAACTGGAAACCCCAAGATCCTATTGGATGCAGCCATGGCAGTCGAAGTGGAATTGTCATGCAATAATTGTGTTGTGTGACCCCTGGTACTACACATCTGGAAACTCAGGCAACCGGAAGGCTGACAATGATTCATTGAATCTTTTCAAGCCCACAATCAGGAGCCAGCATGGGATAGTGGTTTGAGCATTGGACGATGACTCTAGAGATGAGGGTTCAAATCCTAGCTCAGCCATGAGAACACACTGGGTGACCTTGGGCAAGTCACACTCTCTCAGCCTCAGAGGGTGGCAATGGCAAACCCCCTCTGAAGAAACTTGCCAAGAAATCCCCATGATAAATTCAACTTGAAGGCACGCAGCAACAACAACAACAGCTTCTTTATCAGGCGTTGGTGATTCTAATGCTATTACTTTCCTTCTCCTGCCACATTTTTTTCTCCATCTTTTCCTTATGAACAAAATAAAGGGCTTAAAAGCTATTGTGATTAATTTTGGCACTTTGTGTTTTTGCCTAATAAGCATAATATCAACACAATGTGCACTTTTGGACCTGAGATTTTGTTTTAGGATGAACTTTGCAATCTTTGTATTGTCATGCAGACAAGGCAGACAACCACTAGGTGTCAGAAGGGCATTAAAAATAGGATGCCTAATAATTCTATTTTTCTTTACAGCTTTATTAACTCTTTTGTTATTTGCTATTCCCTTTTTCCTAGCCCATTGCTTCATATCTGCCCCACTCCCATTTATACATAGAAACATAAAAAATATACATGGATGCACATATGTTTTACACAACCCTCCAACGTTTCACAGAGGAAAACCAAAACCGGTTCAAATGTATGTTGGAAATGTCCGTTGGGTTCATGGTTTCATATATGGTTTCATATAATCTTAGATTATACTGGAAACAGATACATATAACAATTGAAGGAATATTAAATTTTGAAATAAGCCCTGAAATAGACCTGCTAAACATGTTCAACAAAATGCCACCATTGATTGAGAAGAAGCATTTGGCGTATATTATAAACTGCGGCAAGATTGACATTAGCGTGTTTTGGAAAAATCATACGATGCCAATAGTGGCTGAATGGTTAATGAAATTAATAGAAATGGTTGAGATGGATAAATTAACTTGATGTTTAAATAATAAGGATGTAAACAAAACAGAAGAAGAATGGAGCCCAGTTTTGAAATATTGTAATTTAAGGTGGATGGAAAGTCTAGGAAAGAATGACGTTTTGACTAGGAATTTTGAAATAACCTAAAAAGAATAATACAAATTTTGGGCTAAGCTCTGAGCATACTGGATATAAGTGTATGGGGAATAAATTTATTTAGGATGCATGCTTTTTGGGTGGACAGGGGAAGTCACTGTACTGGAATATACTCATTTGGGGGATGTGGTATGGGAACCAGAAAAAAGATGTGATAAAGTGACCAAGAGCATCCTCCTGCGGATAGTTTTCTAATATGTTTAGTGTGCCAAGATGCCATTTGAACACCCCTGCCATCTTCTTTTGCCTGTTTAGTCTCAAACGTGCTACAAAATCCTTTTGGAAAACATGACTTTAAAACCTGAAGATTTTCTCTCTCTTTTTTTACTTACGTGTCTCAGCCATAAATTGGTCTCCATAATCTGGTTCACTTCATCCTGGGGGCGAAAAACATAGCAATGTTTGATACTAGAATGGATAGGGAAGAGAAGAAGATGATGCTCTCCCATCCATCCAGCTACAGGGTTGCTAAACAACCAGGAAAAATGGGTCCTTTGCTCTCAGATCTGTGGCCATTTTATCCCAAGGAGTGCTACCACAATGCAGAATTAACGCAGTTCGATACCACCCAAGTATCAGAAACTTTGGTTTCAAGAATCAAAGCCGACCCTACCATTAGGTAGAATCAAAGCTGCTTTGAGGTGCCTTGAAAAGAACATGACACGTTTTGCTATTTAATTTGTTGTGATTGCAATTTTGCTGCAAAGGCAAGGGACAGGTGATTGTATGCCTGCCATGTCGGTATAACTGGAGTGGCATTGGATGCTATGCCCCTTGACGTGCCTCAGGCAGCAAAACTCCTTGGGCTTGCCCCGTTGAGAATGATGTAGCGGCGACCCAATGCAAACGGATATTCCAGAAACTGAACAACAACAAGGCAGCCGCTGATGTACTCACCACCTTGACCAGTTGTGAGAGGGAGACCTCAAACCAAATCATGACTGGGTCGGAGACATTCGCCACAGGCCGGATGATGTTGTTGTAATTGGCAAATAATTCATTATAGAGCCGGTGCTCGGCTTCGGAGCAGTTGCAAACTTTAAAGCAAAAGAAAAGCAAGTGAGAATTTAAAGATAGAGCCGTGTTAGTCTGTAGAATCAGTATGTAAATCTTGTGGCATCTTTGAGACTAACTGAAAAAAAGAAGTTGGCAGCATGAGCTTTCATAGACTTCGGTCTATTTCTTCAGATGCATTTATGTAATGTAATGTAATACCCAAATGTATGTAGAGAGATCTAGTAGCAACTTTCCTCAGATGCATTTAAGTAATGTAATACCCAAATGTATGTAGAAAGATCTAGTAGCAACTTTGACAGTCACTGAAAGAAAGTAGTTGGCAGCAGGAGCTTTCCTAGACTTCAATCTACTTCCTCAGATAATATGCAGTATACTGTGTACTATAGTACACTGTAATATACTGTGGTATATTTAGATATAGCTGTGTTCGTCTGTAGAATCAGTATGTAGAGAGATCTTGTAGCACCTTTGAGACTAACCAAAGAAAGACATTGGCAGCATGAGCTTTCGTAGACTCAAGTCTACTTCCTCAGATGCATTTATGTAATGTAATGTAATGCCGAAATGTATGTACAAAGATCTAGTAGCATCTAGACTTCGGTCTACTTCCTCAGATGCTTGTATGCATCTCATAAACCTCCCAGCATTTTGATTTGGGATTCCCTTCTTCAGAATTCCAAAATCCCAAATTTTGTTTCATGGGTGGCTGAGAGAGTGACACCTTTGCTTTCCCAAACATTGACTACAGTCTGGGGAATCATGTCCACAACAATTCCAGTTATCACGGATAATTCAATAACTATCTATTATCCTTCTGCAGCATTGAATTTCTCTGCCCTTCTCTTCCGCAGGAGGCAGGCACCAAATTAAAACCAGAGAAAGTAGTTTGGGCTTCATTATTCTGTCGGAGAGAGAGAGGGAGGCAGCCAATTTAATTTTTGCTAATGCCCATGTGGCAATGGAAGCGACGCGCACGATGTGGTGTGGGTTTCAATGATACAATTATATAATTAACGTAAGCCAGCAATAAAGTTGTGTGAATTGGAAATAATGGGGATGCGTAGTGCGGGTGAGCGTTCCCCTTTTAATCTTGCGAAATTTAATGATGAAGAATGTAGCCAAAAAGAAGCCTTTAAAAATGAGCCATTGCTATTAAAACAGAGAAAGCGAGCGAAAGCAACCTCTTTGCATTGCATTGCATTGCATTGCATTGCATTGCATTGCCTTGCACTAGATAAATTACTTAATTCTCTTTTACAGTGTACAGTAACCCACAAGCACTGTTTGAAAGTTATTTTTTGGACTACAGTTCCCAGAATCCCCTATCAGTTGAATCAGTATGTTGGAGAGCATGGAAACTGCAGTCCAAGAACGACAACCACAAACCATACACAACCCCAAATGTTTCCAAGATCTCTCCTAGACTTCTCAGATCCATTTGGTTTAGTCTATGAACGTCTGCATGGCATTTCCTCGTCTCCAGATTACAACCTTGTTATTGTCTTTATTTTTTTAAGTTATTAAAATATGTCAAGAGATAGCATATCACATCAAAAATAATTATATTGACTGAAGACATTTCACCCACTCTGAGTAGCTATTCTAATTTCCATAACACAAGCAAATATCAAATGTGTGATTAGCGATACAAGAAAGCTCTAATAGTGAAATTAATCGCAGGTACAGTTTCTCAGCCAGAAAACTACATTAAATTGCTCCTCGCTTGCAAAAGAAATCCATTGGGCCCACCATTTTTTCCTCAGTGGCTCCACCTCTAATACTTCTGATTTTCTGTCACTAAAACTATACATCCCTTCTGATAGGTATAAATACATGCTGAATTATTTTGTGGTATCCCTTGCCATACATAGAGAATGGGGAAATTTGAGGCAAGATAAGATAGTAACTAGATGGCTCTGCAAAGTTATAAATGGAAGAAGAAATATTCCAAAGTCAGTAGTAAATTATCTGTTTAACCAAGAAAGAAAGAAAGAGATAAATAGGGAACCCCAAATGTAGCTATAAGTGGAAATAATCTATGGGTGCATCTACAGTGCAGAAATAATGCAGTTTGACACCACTTTAATGGCCATGGCTCCATCCTACTGAACACAGGGATCTGTAGTTTTATAATGTCTTTAGCCTTCCCTGGGTGCATCTACACTGTAGAAATAATGCAGTTTGGCACCACTTTAATTGCCACAGCTCCATCCTACAGAATGCTGGGATTTGTGGTTTGGGTGAGGCACCAGCACGCTTTGGCAGAAAAGGCTAAAGAAACTCCAAATTCCTGGATTCCATCGGATGGAGCTACAGCACTTAAAGTGGCGTCAAACTGCATTATTTCTACAGTGTACAGAAGGATCTTTATAATCTGACTTAATTTGGTATTTAGGTGGAACACAAAAATATTAACAGCGATTTTCTGAGGTTCAGCCAAGCACGCCATGAATTTCAACAGTCCGTTATTGCTGCTTTGAAAAACTAGAACACTAAGGACTGACGTTTTAATTCAATAAATCTGGAGGGCCCTGATTTGGGTAAACTGAGGTAGGCTCCAAAACCTATAGCAACCCTCAGAATTGTCCTCTTATGTGTGCAATTGTTCATCTGATTTCTATTGCTTGTCCCAATTAGAGTAGATCCTTTGAATTAGTGTGATTTACATCCTATCTTGTCAACCATTGATGTAATATGGCTACTCTTGTTAGGATAAAAGAGCCGGAGTTGTGTAGTGGTTTGAATGTTGGACTATAGGCTCTGGAGAACAGGGTTCAAATCCCTTTTTGGCCATGAAACCCAATGGGTGACATGCTCTCAGCTTCAGGGGAAGGCACGCCAAACCTCCTCTGAACAAATCTGGCCAAGAAAACCCCAGGATAAGTTCACATTAGGATCACCATAAGTCGGAAATGACTGGAAGCCACAAAAACAATAAAAAGTTAGGACATGTAATAAGATGTAGCCCTCTGTGTTTCCGGTGCATCACCTCCCCAAGTGACATGGTGTAGTTTTCTTGCACATCTGTGCACATTTAAGCGTGCCAGAAACCTGTGGATTAATCTTGGTGCAGGTCCCTCTCAGAGCAGGTTGCTTGCATTTCTAGGAACTTAGCTTTCAGAATCTTAAATATTTTCTGTTCCTACATCTAACATTTGAGCTTTTCACACTTCTCAGAAACCTGTAGCAGTCTCCTTTCAACCTCTTGCTATTCTGTATCGTATAATAATGAAGGGACACAGACACACATAGTTTCTTCAGATAAAAGTTTATCTGCTTATATAGTTCGATATATTCCTGTCTGAAGGAGCAAGAGAAAACAAGGACCACCCAAATTGGAATGATAAAATATATACATATATCATGAATGCGATTTGATTTGTTACACAAATGCTGGCATTGAATGTCCATTCCTCAAAAATTCAAACCCAGTAAGTTTTAAAATATTGCATAAATTCACTTGGAAAAGAGATAGATGTTATTCTCTCCTTGTTGGCGATATAATAAGTGAATTATTGTGCAAATTTATATATCAATATGTTTATCATGCAAGCATACTTCTTTCCCAGAGTATTAGAATTCTGGCTTGCAGACCTTTTCATTTATAGTTCTGATCTGACATTTGCATTTAATTCTTTCCTTGGCATGAAACACCAAATTTCATTCTTTATTTCACTGTCTCATTTCTTCCCTTCCTACTCCTTCTCCTTATTGTTGGCTTACTCTCCTTGTGCGTTTACCTCCACCCCCTCATCTATATTACCTTTTCTGTTTCCATCATAAAAACCCTGGAGATGCAATTCCAGGTCTAGCAGCGAAGAGGTGTCCTTACTCCAGCAATGCCTCCGGCCTTTGCCCACACTGCAACATTTAAACATTTAAAAATGCACAAATGTTTCCTTGCCCCGTTTGTGAGAAATTACAAGAGCCGTTTATCAATAGCATTGAAAATCAGCCGGTTGCTTTTGCAAGGAGACTTTTTCACAAAAAAGAAAAGAAAAAGCACAACTTCCAAATTAATATGAATCCAAACAGCAGACAACGAAATTCATAACCTGACTCAACTTCAAAAGGAAGATTAGCAAGACATATTTTTTGCCTCTTTTCATAACCTTGCTTTCGTTCCTCTATTTTCTCCCAAAGCCACTCACCTTGAAGGAAGAAGACAAATGCAAAAACCAGAAGCAGTTTCTCCATCCTTTCCACGATGCTATGAATTGAGCACTCATCCACAGACCGAAGCGGCTGAAAAAAATCAGCTGGCAGCGTTGCAACAGCCTTGATTTTCTGATGGATGCAATGATGACAGCTGAGAGGAGTCTGAACCCAGGCTTCTACTCTCAGAATCACTCCTTTCCTACTTTCCTTCCTTCTGTCCTTCCTTCCTTCTGTCCTTTATTTTTTTTCCTTCTCCAGTGACAGCCCTGCCTTTTTTTTTTCTGACTGTGATGAAAACGGTCGGCCAAAGAGGTGTGTGCACTAGCTTCTGCAAGCACAGAAAGCTCCCTTGGCCACTGTGGTAAGAGGGAAAAGAAGGAGGAAAAGGAATAAGAAAAGGCCGCCTGCTGATGCGTAAAGGAAGCCAGGAATAATCTGAGACAGTTCAGAGCATTTTGCTTTTGGACCCGCAGACAGGATCGGAACCTTCCGCTCAACTCGGTGCCAAGATCTTGTTCCAATTATCTTGGCTTAATGAAAACGGAGTAATTAAACTGTACATCAAGGAACAGATCATTGATATGAGAGAGAGAAAGGCACTCAGGTGTGCAGGGAAGTAAAAAGGGGAAAAAATCTTCTTTTTTCGGAGCAGACTTGTCAATTGGATACTGTTAATGAATTGGTCTTGGGTGTCTATGGATTTTCTTTTTTATGGGCAAGAATAGAAGTTGAGAAGGGCAAAAGAGAGGAAGCTGGTCTTAGAACATGGGCCAGTCATCTTCAGCTTTTCAGACCCGGAAAGCATGGACCGATGGCAATTTTCTCGCCGTCTGCCTAATTTTGGTTTCCAAATGGCTCCTCCTTTCCCAAAGGCCATTAAAACCAAATGACTTGAGAAGAGGAGGAAGAGGAGGAGGAAAAAGAGGAAAGGGGGCAAATGAAAGGCCATAATTGCAACCTCTTTGAAGGGGCTGGGTGAAGATCATATGTATTTTTTGCTTGTTTTAAAATGATCTGTTGTTGTGTTAATGGGTTTTATGGAAGCCGCTCTAAAAGCCTTCACAGCTAAAGATCAGGGCAGGGAGGAGGAATGCTTTAAAAAAACGAAAAGCTCAGGATTCAGTCTTCTTCTCCTGGTTTCCAAAGAAGAGAAGGATTCCTGCAATGTAAAGCTACTGTAGAAAAAAGAGATCTTTACCTTTTTTAAAAAACTTTTACAAAATGTTCTTATCTGCTCCTGCCAGAGATGAAGATGCAGAAAATGGTAGGATTATCTTCTGTCCATCTGGAAATTTCCACAAATAGTGGCCAGAATGCTGTTGGGCAGTTGCAACTACCATAAGCTCCAGTTACACGTTCGTAATGGCTACATATTTGCAATCAATGTGTAGCCCTACTTTGGGGACTATATAGGGACCATGGAAGTCCCCCCCAAACCCACTTACTGGTAAGCAACCACTGGGATCAACAGGGCTTCATTCCCTAGTCAT
This sequence comes from Urosaurus nigricauda, assembly GCA_034509955.1. Lineage (NCBI taxonomy): Eukaryota > Metazoa > Chordata > Lepidosauria > Squamata > Phrynosomatidae > Urosaurus > Urosaurus nigricauda. The sequence goes on along the minus strand of JAOEGL010000012.1, from coordinate 5,135,657 downwards.
TTGAGAAGCGATTCCCTGTGCCACAAGCAATCTCCAGAGCAAGGGGGATTTGCGACAGAGATCCTTTTTCTGGGTGTCATGCAAGAGATTGCTCACAGGAGGAGGTGGAAATGTCATGCAGCCACTTCTCAGTCTAGAGGGGCATGGATTCATATCGATTCCAGTGACTTATTTCCAGTAAGCAGGGTTTGGAGAGGTCCGGCTTGAATCCGCTATGTAGCACTATAACTAAGTAGTATATAATGATCATACCGGATTGCAGCAATCTTCTGCACCTCTCCAATGACAAATATATTTATAGGCTCTTCCAGATGAGCCAAAAGTTTAAGTAAATGTCTGGCTGTTCTGATGTGAAGTCGAAGGCTTTCCTGGCCGGCATCCATAGTTTTTTGTGGGTTTTTCGGGCTATGTGGCCACGTTCTAGAAGAGTTTATTCCTGACACTTCGCCAGCATCAGACGCTGGCCACAGATGCTGGTGAAATGGCAGGAATAAACTCTTCTAGAACATGGCCACATAGCCCGAAAAACCCACAAAAAACTATGAATGCCAGCCACCTTGAACTCCATTCAGGCATCCAGCAATGGCCTAAATGTGTCAGAGTTTCATCCACTCTCTTTTTCCTCCTTGGGATGTGGTTCACTGTGGTTTGGGCAAAGATTTCCTTCCCTCCCTGTCCTCTCCCTCCTGAATACAACTCACCGCCATGTGCATTCCCTTTCTGACACAGTTAATTATTTTTTAAAAGTTGCTATAGGTCCAAAACACACTGCAGAAATAATCCAGTCTCAGACAGAGATTTATTATAAATCTCTTTCCCTAAAAGTAGTTGAGGTGCCTGCGCAATGGGACTGCAGATGGAGGGGGCAGGTTGAATCCCTTGCATCCCATGTTGCTGCCAGAATCACTTCTCATCATGGTGCAAATTTGTTTTCTTTTCTTTTGTTTTCCCCTTTGGCTAAGAGGAGCTCCCAGCCGAAAGATCTGGATCAGTGCCATGATGTTGGGAGAATAATTATAGGCCCTCCTCTTTTGTACCATGGCCTTGATTCAAATCCCCAAAGTCCACATATACTTTTCGGAAAAGAAAAGATTTCCTTATGTAGTCATGTGTTCAGTTTGGTTCCACAGCCGAAGAGGAGGTTGAATTTTGATCTGGATGAAGCTTGGGAGAGACTTCAACCTTGGTGGGAAAGTGCCTGATTTGTTCTCTAGGGAAGATAGAATATAGTACCATTTCTTTGTTTGTTTTCCTGGTGTAAATAAAGCAAATATTGCAGGAACGGGGAGGTTTCCCACACATTCGACCCACAGCTCTGAGAGTTTGGAGCAGGAGCTTTTGTATGATCAACTTGTCCTTGGAGTTTATCACACTGAGGCTGTTTTTGGCATGAAAGAGAGATTAAAAAGCATTTAAAGCATCCCACAAATAAAGCGAAAACGGTGAATAATTGCGCAAATGATTATCACACGCAATTCTGCAAATAAAGTGTTATCGGTAAATACATTGTTGCCGAAATCCCAAAAGTAAAAAGATGCACGTTAAAGCTTCTTTGTGACCACTTTAATGGTGGGTTTTGTGCAATATCATGTGAAATCAGGGGTGCTCATGGAATAAACTCCCGATTTCCTTCATGTGATAAACTCCTATGACTGGTTGCCTTTTGCTCCCCTTCTAAAAGAACAAATCAACCTGGGAGGTTTAGATTATAAACCCAACATGAAGCTTTTTACCAAAACAAATACCTGAGCAACAGCATACGGCATAAAATAAACAGCACTCCCCACCCTGAAAGTGTTTAAGTAAAATACTTTTTTAATAGACAGTCTTTTGCGCCTCTGCATCAGAGTCATCGTGTTACACTGATACTTCCTCCCATTTCTAGAAAAGACCAAAATAAAGCATTTTAATGGAGTCGTTGTTCAGATCTTTATCCCACCTTTGACTCTTGTTTTATTACGTGGAATCCACTTTTCCTTTTAAATCAATAAATCTGTCTAACATACTGCTTCTTTTTCACTTTCCACTGTCTCTTTGTGTCTCCTTGTTCCCTCCTCATATCGATGCTTTTCACCTGGGCAGCTTTCATGGAGCTGTAGACGTCCATATATGTTGGACTACAGCTCCCATACTATGTCTAAGATGATGGCAATTGTTGTAGTGCAACACATTTGGTGGAGATATCGAGTTGAAACGGTTGCCCTAGGACTAGACGTAACTTTGAATTCATGGATAAGATGGATTTGAAAAGTACCTACTGGCCCTGACAGCAACCCGTGATGGTTGGTAGCTTCCATGTCACCGGGGCAGTGAATCCACACCAGGCTTTGGGCTTAATTTTAAATCAGCTATGCAAGATTGTTGCTGTATGCCTTCAAGTCATTTCTGCCTCATGGCGACCCTAAAAGCAAACCTATCATGGAGTTTTCTTTGTGAGATTTGTCCACAGGGTGTTTGCTCTTGCCTTTGCCTTGAGGCTGAGAGAGTATGACTTGCCCAAGGTCACATGGTGGGTTTCCATGGCTGAGTGGGGATTTGAACCCTGATCTCCAGAGTCCAACACCCAAACCACTATGCCACACTGTCTCTCAACTATCCAAGGTGCTAGCTCTATTTGGGGGGGAAAGTTCAACACCTTGCCCAGCACTTAACTAAAACCTGATGTGCTTTACTTATATGGAAGCCATCAGCTGGCCCTGGCACTTATTCACAGTCCCCACAATATCTGAAAAGGCCTCTGGCCTGATTCACCATAAACAGAAGGCAGCAAAGTCTCCAGAGAAGGGCCACAAAAATGGTGAAAGGTCAGCTTAGGGAGCTGGGGATGTTTAGCCTGGAGAAGAGATGGTTGAGATGTGATATGATGATAGCCCTGTTTAAAATATTGGAAAGGATGTTATGTTGAGGAGGGAGCAAGCTTGTTTTCTGCTGCTCCAGAGAACAGGACCTAGAGCAATGGATGCAAGCTACAGGAAAAGAGATTCCACTCAACATTAGGAAGAACTTCCTGATGGTAAGAGCTGTTTGAAAGTGGAAAACGCTGCCTTGGATTGTGGTGGAGTCTCCTTCTCTGGAGGTTTTTAAACAGAAGAGGCTGGATGGTACAAAACCTGCCAAAAACCTGAGTCAGCCCATTTTTATCATGCTGTTATATAAACCAAGCTGCTTTCTTGCAAAGCTCATTAAGCATTCTGATTAAAACCTGGAACGGATTTCCAGCTGCACTGACATTGGCGCCACTAGCCTCCATTGCTTTTAGATTGCAACCCCCATCATCCTTAACCAGCATATCCAACAGAGTATCATACGACGGAAATTGGAAGTATAATCCAATGGCAATCCGAACGCAATCATGGGGTTTCACGCAATTGCATATGAGTGTATCTCACGCAATTTTGGGCAAAAGGGAAGTCATTCCAAACGCAATCATAGGTTTTACGTTAATGCGTATTAGAGTATCTCACGCAATTTCGGGCAGTGTGTGGGGGGGTCATTTTTGGGAAATGGGAAGTCATTCTGAACGCATTACAAACGCAATTAGATTTCATGTAAATTCGCTAAACTAGCAAATTTACGTGAATTCAAATTGGCTCAATTCGAAATTGGAAGAAATTCCTCCTGTGTGATAAACTCCAGAGAAGAATATTGGAAACTGTATTCCAACAATATCTGGGAGGCAAGACAAAGATGTTGTATCTTGTAAACTAATGGTAAACTACTCTGGTAAACTAATGATGCACCCTCTCTATAGGTCAGCTCTGAATCCAGAGTTTGGAAAAGTTACTTTTGGGGGACTACAGCTCCCAGGATCCAAGCTCTTCCAGGCTTTGCACCAGCCCTGCATAGACAGGTCATGCATATGCAGCTCTTTTAGGGAACTTTGATATTGTTGCTTACATGAAAAGGATGGTTCTCAAAAAATAACTTTCTTCTATTAAGAAAATATAAGTGCATAGGCTCGTTCAGCTGTCATGGTATGTGTAAGAATCACGCAGCCTTCCAGATGTTCTTGGACTCCAACTTCCAGCAGCCTTAGCCAACATAGACAATGGAGAGGGATGCTGGTGCATGCAGTCCAACATCAACTGAAGGGCCATTGATTCCCATCCATGTTATGCTAAACACATTTAATAGGGTGCATTAGCTGAACATCTTTAATCCCTTTCATGTGCTGATCATTGCTGTCCTTCCCTCCCTAAAAAATAATTTAAAAACTCAAAAGAAAATGGTAATCGTATCTGTAGCGCAACCCACCTTTCGTTTGGCTCGGGTCTGACGATGAGACATTTTGTTGCATTGTTATTGTTTGCCTTGAAGTAATTTATAACTTATGGCAACCCTAAGGCAACTCTATCACTGGGTTTTCTTGGCACGGTTTGTTCAGAAAGGATTTGTCTTTGCTTTCCTCTGAGGCTGAGAGAGCGTGACTTGCCCAAGGCCACCAGAGGGGTTTTCTGTGGCCGAGCGAGGATTCGAACCCTGGTCTCCCAGTGCCCTAGTCCAACACTCAAACCACTACACCACGGTGGCTCTTGGATAAATTTTACAGAACCTCATAAATCATATCAAAAAATGCCTCATTTGCCCAAAAATAAGCACAAAAGCTGAATAGTTCATTAAAGCCCAACGCAAAAAGTGCATAGAAAGGTATTCTCACAATAACTGCCCTCTGAGTCTTGGAGGTTTGCCCAAACCCTAAACTAACCGTGTTTTGGAAGCCACATAAAACCAGAATCTGTTCGAAGAGAGGCATTCGGTGACCATTAAATAGACAATTAACAAACGTATAGTTAGTTACTCTGTGATTAAATTTTTTTGCTTTTTTTCCATTACCAAGTCACTCAGTCTCCGCAAGCCTCCAAGATAGGTGAGGCTTTAAGCCCATTTTACAGAAGTAAATTAAATTGACTAATATGCGCTGTTCTTCCTCTGTGTCTTCTTCTTCCTTGGTTTAAAAAAAAAAAAGAGACTGACTGGACTTGGAAAAGACGCTTGCAAACTTCAAGGTGGAATCCAGCCCATTTGGTGAGTAAAAAGTCCTCGTTTTTTGCTTTCGAAGAGCTCAAGGGGTCGTGGCGGGCGAATGGTTTTGAAAAAGCGGCTGCAGGAATAACCCGACAGTCCCCACCACACAAACCAAGACAAATATCCAGAGAAACAGCCGGTCCACTACCATGGCTACGTATTTCCAATCTTCGACAACCTGGAAGAACAAACCAATTAAATATATTTAAGGACGAATCAATTGTAGAAACCTCTTTCTCTTTCCCCTCCACCACTATCTCCTCAAAGATTTGATCTAATTCTTTGAGCGGCTCAAAATTGGATACCAAATCCAAAATAGAAATGCTAAAACAGAAAAGTTGCCAAAACTATAGAAATGTCACATATTTGAGACGTTATTGTGCCAAACCAGCACAATAAAATTCTTTGCTAATAAATCCAACGGTTTTGATACCTGGCTCTTATCTTAATTTCAGCCAGAGCAAATTTTGCCGGCATCTCATCTCATCTTGGCAAGATTTGTTCAGAGGAGGTTTGCCGTTGCCTTCGGGAGGCATCTTTAAATATCAGAAAGGGATATTGTGGAGGAGATGGAAGGAGCTTGTTTTCTGCTGCTCCAGAGACCAGGACATGAACCAATGGATTCGAATGACAAGAAAAAGAGATTCCCCATAATCATTAGGAAAAACCTGAGAACTGTTTGAGTTGAATGGGTGGACTCTCCTTTGGAAGTCTTTACACAGAGGTTAGATGACCATTGTTCACTATATTCATATTATTGTATGTAATGGAATATCATTATGTAATTCAGCCTGTTCTTAGGTCTTACATGTTGGGAGATTTGGTTATTTTACAATATCTTCATGTTCCTTTAAGAAATCTAACACATGAATAAGCCACCTGCAGAGTATTTAGAAGTGAGTTTATATTAGCACTAGTTGCAATCAGTTTGTACTCATGGATTTTGTTACATGCAAGCTGAATATGGCCTAAAATACGGGTAAGCAGTTTATATGTGTAAAGAATGATATATTGGTTGTTTTCTTTGTGATTTTTCTGTTAATGTGTGTTAATTTTACTTATTTAGAAGCATGGAATAGCTACTTGGGAACTATATCTTCCTGAATTGTAATCCGGTATTGAAATGTTATAACACTACTGAAGAAGACGATTAAGTCAAAACGGCCTCAAAACTCTAGAGGTAGCTGTTTGCTACCAGTGTTATTGTCAATGCTACTTGCATCAATGCTTCTTCTACCAGTTATATATTGCTACCTTGATTACAATCAGTTTGGAAGTAATATCACAGTGTAAATTTCACAAGGTTACATATCTCGGTTTTCTATGATACTGCCATCATTGCCGGGCTTGTTATTAAATTAAAATTACTGGGATATTTACCTTATATTGACTGTCATGAAGTCACCAGTGTAAACAGAAGAATTTGTCATCTCAGCACCTTATATCCTTGCAAGGTGTTTTTTGGCTGAACTCTTTATTTACATTTGTTATTCTCCAGTATCAATTATATCATCGTTTCATGTTCATTTAGAAATGCTAAATTATATTTATATTGGTTAAGAATTTTTGCAGCATTCCTTTATTCGTTAACATCCATACTTAGCGATATAGTATACCCATTTTGGTTTTTTTTCCCCTTCTATTTTTGACTAGTTACTGTGTCAGCCTCCTGTTGTGTTGGTTGGATTAGATTGCCTTTGCAGATTCCTTGAACAGAATTTTCCAGCTTTAAGATGCTGTGATTGTATGAAAATGTAGCACACTGGTTGTGGAATGTTCTCTCCTTGGAGTCACAGCTGGTGCCAACATTTTCCTAATTTGTCTGCCAAGTTAAAGCCTGGCTGCTCACTCCAGCTTCAGGGCTTGGTGTTTGGGGACCTGTGATCTATGGCTTGGTTGTCCGCTTCTCCATTTTGGAGAGCATTTTGTTTGAGCTGATAAAATGTTCTACAGCAGCACTACTCAAACTGATGGATCTGTGGACTGATGCCAGTCCACAAGACATTGGCTGCCAGTCCTTGGTAAGTTTCCAGACAAGACAGAAACACTTGTATCCACGGGGCACAAATATGGTACCAGTTCATGCCTGGCACGATGGGGGAAAAAACAGCAGCTGGCTCACTATGGCTGATGGCTGGAGAAGTATTTCAATGGTTTTAAAGGACTGGATTGTTTTAGGTTCTTTGAACAGAATTTTACTGCCCTAAATCTGATGACTGCTCAAAACAGAGGACACCTTTAAAGAAACTCAGCTTCTGAAAGTTTTGATTTACCACGCTCCCATTAAGTGAATAGGTATACTCTAGTTGGGACCAAGAACTGGATTTAAGACTACATATCTCACCAGCAAACTATACGTTCCAAGATTTAGTACGATGGAGCCATGACGACTGAAGTGGTATCAAGCTAATATTAACGTATAATAATTACATGATTATGATTAATCATAATCTTCATCTGATTAGTGCTGCCCTCAATCTCCTCCTTCCATTCCTCTGTTGCACCATTGGGAATCATGCATCCCTCCAGTTGTTGTTGGACTGCAACTCCCAGCAGCCTGAAGTAGCGTGGCTAATGACAAGGAACATTGGGAATTGCAGCCCAATAACATCTGGAGGGCTCTGCAATTCTCCATCCTGTTCTATTGCCTCCTATGTATCAAGTTTTAGTTGTAAGCTCCTAGTCGACACTCATGTAAATTCCATTGAATCTAGTCTAGTTGCAGTCTAGTAATTGGATGTAGGCCATTGATAACAAGTTTGAGATCTGCTAATATCGGGCAGGTTAGAATGTATCTGTAGGCCCATACATACCCTGAAGTAACTAATCTTAGAAGCTAAGTAGGGTCAGCCCTGGTTAGTACTTGAATGGGAGATGACCAATGAGTACCAGGTGCTATTAGGCTACATTTCAGAGGAAGAGACTGACCAAACAACCTCTGAGCATTCCTTGTCTAAGAAAAACGTATGAACCTCATGAGGTCACCATAAATTGAAAGGCAACTTGAAGAACATACCCATCATAGCATTATATTTCAGTAGACAAATATGCCTGATCTTGTTACTAGTGCCAACTAGTGTAGGACCCATAGATTTAATGGGATTTACCCATATGTCGACTCACCAACAATAGAGTCAATGGGTCTACCCTAGTAGAGGCTAACTAACAGGATGCAGACCAAAATGTGTTATGCCACGTACACTTTCATTCTTGTCCTCGCTCCTCATGTGGTCTGCTATGAAAGTGACTCCGTCAATAGCTTCTTGGACTTCGGGAGAAAACTTTGCCGAGGATCGTAGCCTCACGTCTTGATGGCTACCAAAGTGCTCTGGATGGTCGGTCAGTTTGAGGTCATACTTTTTAGCCGAGGCCGTGTTCACAAAGTAGGTGGAACCTTTGTACATGGCGGATGAGTCCCCACCACCCAAGGCCTCTGCTTTGTTCCTCTTCAGGTTGCGCAGTCTTTGCCTGGCGGAGTGGTTCTCCGGGCGCCTCATGAACAGATATCGTGGCAATCTCTCCAGGAAGACCACCTTCACCCAAGGTGGCATGGCATGGGTGCTGGGAGACCTGTGATGTACGTTCAGCACACAGACGCTGGTCACGATGGAGAACGTCACCAGGACCATGGTAAACATCAGGTACTTTCCGATCAGTGGCACGTCAAGCGATGTTGGGGGCACAATTTTTGAAATCAGGAGCAAGAACACAGTCAAAGCAAGCAGGACAGAAATACAGAGGGTCATCTTTTCTCCACAATCTGAGGGCAGGTAGAAGACCAGGATAGCTAAGGATGTGATGAGCACGCAGGGGATGATGAGGTTGATGGTGTAAAAAAGGGGTTTTCTCTTGATAATAAAGTCATAAGTTACATCTACATAGTTGGGGTCTAAGGGATTCTCAGTCCTCCGCCCCGGGAGAGCCACAATGTCCCATTCGCCACTGGGGGTAAAGTCATCCATGCTGGCTGTGCCAGTTTTCAGGATCATATCGATCTCGGTGTGGTCATAAGTCCATGATCGGAACTTGAGTGTGCAGTTTTGTTGGTCAAAAGGGAAGTGTTTCACTTCAATCTTACAGGCGCTTTTGTAGATGGCCGGAGGGAGCCAGAATATGCTCCCGTTGTTCTTCACAATCACATTTGTGTAGACAGAGACTTCGTATGTGCCATCAGCACTGTAGAAACAGGAAGAAACATTAAGGATGTGAATGATATTATGTCCAGGCTGTCCCTAAGACAGATCTTCTATTCTCACACAGCACAATTGGACAAAATGAAAAGGCATAAAGACTTACTTGTTGTACAGCACGATATCAGGCAGCCAGACTTTTTTAGCTGGTATTCTTAGTTTATTGATGCCTTCGTATTCGGAGGGTTCCCAAGCTAAGCGGTAATCTGTCCATTCCTAAAAGGGGTACACAGTCATAATCTTAAATTCTGTTTTCCTTTCACAGCAAGCTTGCACATTTATTTGGCTGTGCCATATAAATCCAAATCAGAAATACCTAAAGCTCTCTCAAAAATTCCAGAGGAAGTGGTGATCTATATATTTGTTGTTGTTGTTGTTGTGTGTCTTCAAGTTGTTATACAGACAGCACGCCTCTTTGCAAGTTGTGCATTGTGCATTATGTGTAGTGTTTGTGCATCCTGTATTCTTCATTGCTGTTCTGCATCCTATACATTGCATTGTGGCTACACATCCTATGCTTTGTAATATGGTTATGCATTGTGCATGGTGATAGTGCGTCCAATACTTTGCCCTGTTGTTGTGCATCCTATACTTTGCATTGTGGGTATGCATTATGGTTATGTGACCATTGTGCCTGGTCATTATGTATCCTATACTTTACATTGTGGTTGCGCATCATCTATTGTGCGTTGCGTTGTTCTGCAGGGAGGTTGCCTACAACTCATGTAGCACATCTCTGTGTGTGACTGTTTACACTCAGCTGAGGTGTTGTTGGATTGCAGCCATAGTGACTCAAAAGTAAGTTGTATTGAGTTCAGTGGGGCTTACTCCCAGAGCAATGGGAACAGTTTGAAAGCTTCAAAACTATGCCAATTTGAACATCACAGCAATATTGTACCCTCTCAAATACCAGTACATGGCCAGGATTCTGCAATATCTTAATGCATCAGTAAGTTTCCCTATGGAAGCAGCTGGACATTTCTGAGTGATGCAAAACAAGCCACGTTGAACTGTATGTGGAAGAAAGCACGATTGTGCATACAGTGCCATTTTTGGGTTGCAGAAGCATGTTTGGCTATGCATTTAGTTTCACATTCAGTTGTGCATTTCACTGCATAATGAGTGAAGGGCAGTTCTGCAAGCGTGGTATTCAACACAAGGTTTTCATAGCATAGTCAATGCATGACTCCATATGGAACCCTGAGCGGCATTCTGGGTCTAAAAGTATGAATGCAAAGATATAGAAAAAGAAAGTATATGCCCATGGGATAATAATTACCTGATTGAGCCAGACATTGGTGGTCATGATCTGTTCACGTTCATTCTAGAGGGAGAAGAGGAAGAAACAAAAAAATCTATGCAGTAGGTCACAATTTTATCACTGAATGCAAAAACCCCAGCCTGTCCCACGATTGCCAGCTCCTGCCCACAGGACCTTCATGTCTTCATCAAGGAGTTTATCACAAGGAAGGCGAATTGGTAAAATCCCATGTAGAAACGGGATTTTAAATGCTAGGAATCTCTAGGTCCTCCAGAAGAACTCTTCAGTCAATATCTGCCAGAATTTGTCCATCGAATCATGCTGGAGGACCTATAAGTGCCTGGAGAAGTATTTGCTCTAGGAATTATTATTATGCTCTAGGAATCTCTTATGTCCCCCAGTGCAGTTCTATGGTCAACTTTTCTGGAGGAAGTAGCAATTCCTATAGTGAACATATTAACCAAATCCACAAATAACCAAATCCCTCCACATTTTGTGCTGACTGTATGTTTTATAGCAATGCAGCCATCCTTCCTTAAGGAAGAAATGACTTACAGAAGGCACTCCTGTGATCTTTCCATAATTGCTCTAGGTGGAAAGTCAAGCTTGATAACCCTTCAAGAATCAAGCGCTCTCCTCCTATGTGGATTTATTCAGATTATTGCAAAATAAACACAAAGGCACTCCTCTATTCATTTCGAAGAAGCTGCCCGGCTTAAATCAAGGCTTGGGGAGAAACTATAGACCATTAAAAAAACCCACAATAATTAGATTAGAGCATCTTCTTGAGCTCACAAGATGACCCTGGCTCCTGGCTATTTTGCTAGACAGTAAGGGAAAAGCTTTTAAATGTAAGCAAGGCCTTTGGAAATGTAGAGAAAATTAATGGAGAAGTCTCGCAACCTAAAAGGGATCAGCAGAAGCAGTTTCTCATCAGGGGGACAAGAGGCATGTTGCTTTTTCACCATTGCAGAAAGACGAGAGAGAAAAGTCATGGAGGGAGGAGGGAAAGAAAAATGGATTTGGCGCTAAGGGTTCAAATATCACCATAAAACTAGGTTAGCAGCCCTGGCAGGGGCAGGGTCTATTTTTCTGCTCCTGGAAATGGACATAGCCTGGACAGACTGTTGGATGTCCAAAAATGTAGGGAAAAGATATACTTCCCAACATTTTACAGAGGAAAACCAGGACACACATGGCCTCGAAAATCAGTGTGGCCAATATGGCAAAACGTATTAATGAGGAAGAACACAGATGCTGAAAGAGGCTGCAGCAGTTTGTTTTTACCTGAGCCTACTGGGAAGAGCAAGATGGGTGACCTCAGCTAAGTCACATACTCTCAGCTTCAGAGGAAGGCAATGGGAAACTTCCTCTGGACAAATCTTGCCAAGAAAACCTCATGGTGGGTTTGCGTTAGGGTCAAGGCACACACTGCCATCAACTCCATAGCTGAAAAAGCCAGAAAGGTAACTGGCCAATTTTGGGATGGTGCTCAGTGAATCTCTAGTGCAGTGTTTCCCAAAATCTGATCTTCCAGTGTTTAGACTACAGCTCCAAGAATACCAAACCTTTGGCCAAGATGACTGAGGCTTCTAGTAGCTGAAATCCAAAAGGACCAAAGTTTGGGGAAAACTTTGCAAAAACTAGTGCAAAAAAATGGGGAATCGACACTTGATTTGGAGAGAAAAGGCTCCTATCGAGTATCAGACTCCCAATAAGAATGAACTAAACAGGTTAAAATTCAGTCTCTCTTTTGTTCCTTATAAATCTTTCTAATGACATTCAAGTTCCCAGTCACTGATCTCATCCTGCATGGCCTTGCTTATCCCAGATTATAGCCATTACTGCAAAATGAAATTACTGGCCTCTCATAAGTGCCCCATTTGGAAAAGCCCATATAGTTTGACCAGTTGATCTGTGTTTCCTAGATTGCACAGAGAAAACTTTTTAAATTATTTGCATCTTTCCTAGTCTTTCGTGTGGCCTCTTGTCTGTGTGATTTGGGCTGGAATTGGTAGAATAGACTCAAGAGCCTACCTCCATATAATCCCTTCCCCAAAGACTCTCCTCTTCTTTGGCAGATCATTTAGGTCAGCCCTCTAATTCCCATGACCTTTGCAATAAAAGGTGCATCTGCACTGTAGAAATAATGCAGTTTGACACCACTTGAATTACCATGGCTCCATCCTATAGAATCCTTCAATTCGTAGTTTTGTGAAGCACCAGCACTCTTTGGCAGAGAAGGTTAAAGAGCTTGTCAAACTACAGATCCCAGGATTTCATAGGCTGGAGCTGCAGCAACGCTTCAAGTGGTGTCAAACTGCATCATTTCTGCAGTGCAGATGCACCCAAAGTCTATATACAGTTTTCTTCATTGGTAGTGGGGCAGGGCAGTGGGAACAGATTGTTCCATAGCTCAGAATAATTCATTAGATATTAATTTGTTGCTTATAATTGGCTGACATTTTGACAACCATCCTAAAATTAATTAAACGCTAATGATTTTCAAAATGATAATTTGACATTTGGTGTTCTTTAATTCTTCTATTGAGACAGAGGGATGCGATGCGATGATTTCGGCCACTGTTAGTAATTTTAAGTCATTTTAAAAACTTAATTATTAGCAGTTTATGAATGATTAATGTAACTACTCCATTTTATGATTTTCTCTTAACCTCTTAATGTTAAGAGAAATTGATTTTCCGCAATGATTTAATGTCACCATGCCCATGCTAAGGGCTAATGTTTCCAGACTCTTGCCTATGTCTTTACTTTCCTCCCAACTTCTGATTTACTATGGCAAATGCCTGTTTGCAATATTGACTCCACTCTACCAGATGCACCAACTTTAATATGTCTATAGTATGATAAATACCATAATCATAATCATTAATAGCAGGGACCAGCATGGTGTTTGAATGTTGGAATATGATGTTGGAGACCATGGTTTGATTCCCCGATCGGTTATGGAAACCCACTGGGTGACCTTGGGCAAGTCACACTTTCTCAGAGGAAGCTTTACTGTTGCTCTTGTTATGTGCCTTCAAGGTTGTATCCGCACTGCAGAACTAATCGAGTTTGACACCACTTTATCCGCCATAGCTCAATGCTATAGAATTCTGAGATCTGTATTTTGTTGTAGCACCAGAGCTCTCTGAAGAGAATAGTAAATATTGTATAAAACCAACATTCCCAGCCATGGCAAAGAGGTGTCAGACTGGATTATTTGTGTAGTGTGGGTGCAGCCTCAGATTTATGAAAACACAGGGTTTTCTGGGGTAAGACTAATTCAGAGGAAGTTTGACAAAAGGCCATCCAGTGGGTTTCCACACCTGGATAGGGATTCAAACCCTGGTCTCCCAGAGTTTCAGTCCAACACTCAAATCATTGCACTGCTCTAGATCTCATGCTGGCCCAAGGATGTTTTTGCAAGGGTTGAATCTTCCATTTTCACAGACCTTCCTCTTCCAAAACCATGAATTCAAAGGCTTCGTGTATGGCAGTTCACCACTTCAAAAGACTGTAGGGCCACTGCAATGCTTTGCACAGTTGCCCACCCTTGCCCTAAATTCTGTTGGGAAGGAAGAGTTCAAGCTATTCAGACTTACCACATTGATAAGCTGGGCCAGGACTACCTGTAGTTCGATAACCACCAATTGTGAGGAGTTGAAGGCTGGGCGAATTAAATTGTTGTAGCGTGAACTATTGAGGAGGTGGTTCATCAGCCTTTCTTCAGCATCAGCCGTGTCACTATCTGTAACGCAGAAAGAACCAGGTTCACAAAATGCAAGGATGGCTCTTTTATTGCTATTATTTTAATTTCCAGGAGGTGCATGTGTTTTGGGAATGTACATGACACAACACAAATCTTGCTACCAGACAAATGGTTGTATATATTAAATGAGAGAGACTCAAGTTCTTTTGTCACTGGTATCACTAAGAAATGGCAGACTAATTTTTTTCTCCTTAAACAAACAAACAAGCAAACAAACAAACAAACAAACAGATAACCTGTTTAGTTGATTGTGGGGATGCTGTAGATGTAGTTTATCTTGGATAATAGCAAGAGTTTGATTTGCTTTTAAACACTACTTTTAACGGAAGTTTCTTACATTTTGAAAGTATTTGGATTTTAAAAAAAATCATTCCAACTATAAACCAACCTGAAAACTGATATGGAAAGGTGGCATAGAAATAATGCATCCATAAACAAAAATATGTGTATGTAAGACCTTGTTGCAGATAGAAGTAAGTATAATTTTATATATTGAATATGCAACATAGGGAATTCAGTTGGAAAATCACTCTGAGTATTCCTTTCCTAAGAAAATCCTGTAGAATTCATGGGGTCACCATAAATCAACAGGTGACTTGAAGGCACTTATACACACATACATAAAATGTTGTAATGGGTTCTAACTTGAGCGTCTTTAAAAGAGAAAGGAATTAGGATGAGACTACACTGGCTAGAGATTTGAGTGCTGGACTATGATCTCTCTGGACCCAGAGAGATTTCTGGTGTGAACTTCAAGGACCCATTTGTTTGTCTTTATGGTCATCCATGGTATCCTCAATACTCTTCACCAGCACTACATATTGAATGAATTGATTTTCTTTCTATCCACTTTCTTAACTGTCCAGCTTTTGCATCTGTACATGGTAACAGGGAATACAGTGGCTTGTACGATACTAACTTTCATGCTCCATTGTATGTCTTTACATTTTAGGATCTTTTCTAGTTCTTTCATAGCTGCCCTTCCCATTCTTAGTAATCTTATGATTTCTTGACTGTGCAGGTATGCTCTTAGATAAATTTTTGAAGAATAAATACATCAACAGCTCCTAGTGTGATGGTTGTATGTTACCTCCACCAAAATATCAGTTGCTGAGGACATGAGCTGGTGGCTGCTTTAGTACTAATGTCCTATGTATAGACTTTCCACTGGATCTCAATCCTGTTGGCCACTGTGGTTACAAAATGCTGGACCAGATAAGCTTTTGGCCTGATCTAGTAAGCGTCTTTTTATGTGCTCATAAAGAGAAAGGAAAGGATCTCTGTTGAATACCCTAACTATTCTAAAGAGAAGCCTCAGGCCTAAAAGAAATTCACTCTGTAACATTTCAGTGGTATAACATTTCAGAGGCAGGGACAGAATCTTGGCCTTCCCGGCAGTTCAGGAAAAGCAAACTGCTGCAACCTCTCTTAGCTTGTGTGTTCTTCCTCATGAATAACTGTTGCCATCTTAACCACACTCTGATGTCATTTGGCCCCACTTGTCCTAGTTTGGGAGCGCATGAAATTCTGGAAAGTCAGTGTGGAGTAATAGTTTCAGCGTTGGACCACAAGTCTGGAGATCAGGGTCCAATTTGCGCTCGTGCATTAAAACTCAGTGGTGCTCTTGGACAAGTCACATTCTCCCAGCTTCAGATAATGGCAATAGCAAACCCTCCTAAAGAAACTTGCCAAGAAAACTCTCATCATGTCTATAAGCCAAAAATGATTTGGAGGAACACAACAAAAAATGTAATTTTGAGGCACCAGGAGAACGGGTACTTTACTCTGTTCCTCTGTGCTCTCCTCTTCTGCTCTGAAGGATTCCCAAGATGCTTAACCCTCTTCGCACCTCTTTTCCAATCCAAATGTTTCATGTTGTCCATGCAAGTTTTTTGCTGTTGTTGTTTCAAACAACCGCTTAGTTGTTCAGCTCTTGTCCACTCTGTATCTTTTCTCTTCCAGACCCACTTAGGGCTGCTTATCCTTCCTTCTCCTCTTTTACTCCAAATGCTCCTCTCCGATTCACCTTCTTCATGTTTGCATCTTCTCTTCTCCAAATGCAGTGATCAATTTTATATTCCACGTGTGGAAAGAGCCTTGGAGTTAGAGTTATAAACATATAAACTATCCAGTTTTGTACTCTTATTTTCTCCTTATTTTACAGCAAAGAGGGTTATGCCACTAGATGTCAGCAGCAAGTTGGTTGGGATTTAAAAAAAAATATATTTAAGTTTGCAGGTTCCTCTGTACTGTCAAAATTTCACATTGCCCTGAATCAGTATTAAACTCCATCCCCTTCTTTACAGCATTACTGGAACACATTGCATACTGAAAACAAAATACCCACAATTTGCATATGTTTCTGCCTTTTCGTTTGCCATCACGCCAGTATACAAATCATTATTAAACGTTGTTTTTGTGTATTGAATCTTACAACATTCCCCTTGATATTGATATTGATCTCCAGATGGTCTCCATTTGCCCAAGTGGCCAAAGAGAAGCAGAAAAGAGCATGGGAAATAATTCAGATATGTGTGTGTGTTTGTGTACGTATGACAACACCCACTATTGTTTATTTTTCTGATGATGCATTTTGACTCCAGCTGGTATGTTTCTGCAACAGCTTCAGTCCCATAGACAACATTCTTCTCCCATAATTCAAAAGAGGATTTGTGAAAGAGGTAATTATCTACCAAGTAGGGGGCCTGACTTTTAAGAATAATATGTTTATTTTAAAAATAGAATTGCTTTTATTTTTTAAGGGACTTGTCCAAGCAAGTACAAACTCTGCACTATTGCAGAACAGAACGAAACTCGTCTGTCCCTTGTTTTTCAAAGGCTGGTTAATGTCCCACTCCTCCATCCAATCTGCTCATGGCTTTTGTTTAACTTTTGTTACCCTCCAGATGAATCTAACTATAGAATCATAGAGTTGATCGAATCACAGACTCTCAACTATGAATCCCATCATCCCTAGCCAGCAAGGCCTGGCAGTTATAGTCCAACGCACCTGGAGGGCATGAGATTAGGTGGATTTTAGGCTATCATAATTGCTTTTAGGAGCAAACCATCATGCCGTAAAAGCCCTTGTCTCACTCTAAGTTTTGATCTCCTGAGTGTCAGACAACCAAAGGGAGAAATTTCAAAATTTCGGATGACTCCTGCTTCTTAAATTTTTGAACACTATAGTTATTACTTCTCAGGATGGTCTATAGAAAATGATTTATTCATGGCACCTAAATGAGTTCTACAGTCTACTGGGCTCCAGCAATCTAAATATCAATGTAGTCTCTGAAATAAGTCTGTGCTAATGGATGATCACTTTAAAAATATATATATATTGTATGTCCCACACAAAATAAAAACAAGAAAGTAGAAGAAAGGAGGAAACGCTTGTTTGCACCAAAAGTTGAATTTTTGTTTTTATCTCGGTTTGTTCTCTGTGTGTCTTTTTAAAAAGCCCACTATGGCCTTACTCCTATCAACAGGATCATACAGATGGCTTGTATTTTAACATCAAGCATTTTCAAGTTTCAATGACTATATTCCATAAATAAAGTATGCCTTGGTTAATCAAATAATAATGATGGAAAAGGAGAACTGGTCCTTTGAGAAAGACAGTTAGATGGACATGTTTACTAAGTTGGGGACACTGCATTTAAACTAAATCAATTTCCTGGAATTCAGTAGAACAAATAGTGAGAATAGACTGCATTATTAAAACAACAGTCCTAAACTGATAAGATACTGAACATACATTGATTGTTGTTGTGTGCCTTCAAGTAGTTTCTGACGTATGGCGACCCTAAGGTGGCCCTATCTCAGGGCTTTCTTGGCAAGGTTTGCTCAGAGGTGGGTTGCCTTTGCCAGCCTCTGAGGCTGAGAGAGTGTGACTTGCCCAATGGGTTTCCATGGTTGAGTGGGGATTCAAACCCTGGTCTCCAGGGTTGTAGTCCAACACTCAAAACTGGCTTTCCATTATCATGGAAAATATAGGCAACTATAGCAATGAAAGCAAAGGCATTTTCATATTAGTGTGCTCATTTTAACCACTTTTAAAAAAACGAGTCCTTCTGATTTGCTTTTCCAAAGGAGCAAGACTTCTTGAGTTTCGGTCCTGTGATTATAATTAATGAAAACCAAAGAGACATTTTGCAATATGAACATTCCCTCTTGATACGCATCCTCTGCTATTAAAGAGTGACGGCTGGATATCTAGTTGACATTCTGTTTTGGCACCAATGATGATACCAACCTGCGGTTCCGGTTGGCACCATACAAAACAAACAATTGCACCCATGGACAACATTTCTATGTACATGCATTCTCCTTTACTTGCAAGGAACGATCCTGGTTGCAAGGGAGAGACTTTTCAAACAGCTTTTCTAAGAGATTTCTAAGTGCTCTGTCAAAGCCACTGTCCTGCTTTCAAACTGTATGGGAAAAGAAAAGAATCACTCACCATTAACGTAAAAGGAAAGCGCAGCCAAGAAAAGGAGCTGGTGGTTTGTATTCCTCATGGCAGTTACTTGAAAAACAAACAGAAAGGAGGTGATTTTAGAGGGGGCCAAAAAGCAGGTGCTGAAGATGGGTCTCAGCTGTCAGGATAGTAGGGCAGGCATGGAAAATCCAAGTGGAAGAGAGCTTGGGAGGCATTCAGGGAGTCCGCAAGGATGGAAAGACTGTCTGTAGGACCCAGAAGAAGCTCCAGCTCCAAAGGATGCTTGCTTGGTGTGTTCCCTCCCCCTTTGCAGCTGTTTAAAGAGAGGCAAAAATGTGGAAGGAGCATCACGATGTGTTGGTGCGGGCTTAAAAAGAAGGAGAGAAGTCTTATCGCAGGACGGCTGCTACGAAGAAGTCTGTTATCCATGTGGCCAGATAGCAATTTCAAGGGATGCTTCATTACCTGGATGCATTAGAGAGGAAGGCACCTGGATAGGAAAGGGATGGAGGGGGAAGCTTCTGCTAAATGGTCCCTGTCCAGGGAGGGCCTGGTCTTCTGGGATCTGTAGGAAGCTGGAAAGCACCACCAAGGGCCAGACACCAGATGGAGCAGGACAGAGCGATCCATCTCCCACATCAGGATTGCTTAGTGGAATATACAGATAAAGGAGTTCCAAATGAATTTGGCCAAGCAACCCTTGTGCTGAATGGCAGGGTTGCATCACTTAACTGACAAGGTTGCACTCCCACATTTTGTGTAAGCATTTCACTGGTGGGACTTGCCATTCCAGACCCCTGGGACTTTCAGTTTTGTTGTGATAGGCCCCCTGAGTAGCAAATTCTCTGGCTGGTGGATCATGTGTGGGGCATGTCAAAGAAGCATCTGACTGTGCCTCATAGTCAGGTGCAGACCAATAGCATCTTCCGTCGAGACCCAACAGGATTTTGGTGGATGATGTCACCAGTTTGCATCTGGCTATGGGCCAGATGATATTCTAAAGCCCTGCTCTCTCCACCAGCCATGGACCAGCCATCACAGCAAAACCGTGCTGTGGGGAGCTATCATAGCAAAGCCATGAATCTCAGAGTGGTGTGGTTTTGGCCACTGTGGAGAGAGGAAGAGAATGCCTACCTACGCAGTGACTGCAGCTTAAGGTGGACTTATACTTGTATATGTCTCTAACAGGATGGTGGCCTAAATGTGCAACCTGATGCCCAGCAAAAACGTGTGTTCACCCACGCAGAATGTACAAGTTGCATCCATGGGCAAAGATGCCTTGCTCATCCATGGCTAGTCCTGTTTCTGCAACCTTGAACTATATGCAGCTTTTATACATCAGATTAAGATCTCCAACCATTTGGGAGATTCTCTCAGCCTCAGAGGATGGCAATTTCAAACACCCTCTGAAGAAACATGCCAAGAAAACCCCATGATACATTCCCCTTAGGGTCAACCTAAGTTGGAAATGACTTGAAGGCCCACAACAACAACAACAACAACAACAACAGGATTCCAGCCCTTGGCCATGAGAGCTCCATCACTTTGTTGAAGTTTGGGAAGATTACTTTTTTTGGTTTGCAACTCCCAGAGTTCCTCAGACAACATATTACAGCAACTGACAACTCTAATTTAGGGATAGTGAAATCAATTTGAATTTGAATTGTAAAGGAGTTATCTCAATGTACTGGGCCTGTTTTGGAGATAGGGCTTGGCCACTTGAATAGATCTGTTCAAGTCTGGACTAAAACCCAGAGCCTCCAGTCACCATTGCCAACATGGTCACTGGAAGCTGCAACCTAAAAATAAACAGCTTTTTCAAACCCTTGAGGTTTCTCAATATACTTTTGAGCTGCAAGAGAAAGAGAAGTAAATATGGTGATATGAATGCACCACCCTTGGTCAGCAACAGTCAGTGAAGACCTACATCCTCATCACTCCATTTTGGGTTAGTGGATCCACTTGGAATTTTTTTTAGAAAGTATTGCATGTATTAAAACAAAAAGACCTGGGTCCTAGAAGACAATTTTTAGGGGAAAGGAAGATGGGGATTGGAAGACCAGTATTGGCTTTGAGGTGTGCTTTGGCTATAAAATTGTTTAAAATGGGGAGGAACTTTATGGGCAGCTGGGCACCAAGTAAGCTTTCAGCAATGCACTTAGTGCCCACAGATGAGCCCAACTAAGGGATACTAAGAAACTAAGATACAAAGTGATACTAAGTGAAATCAAGAGTGACAACTTGTGCCCCTCCAAAAGTTGACTGCAACTCCCATCAGCCCTAGTTCTCATAGCAAATGGTAAAGGATGATCAGAGTTGGAGTCCAAGAACATCTAGAGGACCACATTTGGCCCCTTCTGAGAGGCTGGTATTCTTACCTGATAGAAGATGGTTTTCTCTGTTCCACCAACTTCAGGGTCATATGTACAAACCAGGACTTTGTTCCTCTCCTCTGCACCTGGAAATTGGAAGATGGTGAGTGACTCTACCCACGTACATATTACTTTCTCAGATTGCCGCCATGCAGCTTTGAGACCTGGCATTGCTCTGTTTGTTATGTGAGGCCATGGAAAAAAGTCCCCTACTGGCACTGGTACAACAGAAAATGTCTATCCACAGAAATGTCTGAATGGACTCACAAAGGGTGCATCAACACTACAGAAACAATACAGTTTGACACCACTTTAAGTGCTGTAGCTCCGTCCTATGGAATCTTGTCATTTGTAGCTTTAGGGTCGCCGTAAGTCAGAAATGACTTGAAGGCACACAACAATAAGAGCAGAGAGGGTCCTAATGGGTGTATGGGAAATGGTTGTCCATCAGAACAGTAAAGATTTTAGGGACCTCAGAGAATTCCTTCTCCATGCCTTTCTGCTTGCTTTTACTCCTTTTTTTCCTGCCCACGTTTCGTGCTTACTCTTCTCTTTCCCTTAAAGAGTTTGGCAAGCCCTCTCCCACTCTGCCTCTTTCCCTCTCTCTTCTTTTCTTGCGTTGCTCTATGCAATGTCTGACTCAGGTTTATCACGAGCATCTGCCTTACAAATCAAAGTTTCTCGATCGCAGGCAGCTAACTCAGCCCTGCGTCTTTGGACTGGGATCTGATTCTTTTCTCCACTGTCAGCACAACAGCAGATGAACTGCAAATGCTTTGGAGAGCCATGCGCCGTTCAAAGTCAGAGAACAGCCATTTTTCTAATGAGAAGACCACCCACCTTAGCCACCAAGAAAGATCTTTGGAATCATGTTAATCGTTCCTTCAGCTCATGTTAATTGTCGAAAATGGCGAGTAATTGCGCAAATCATTCTCACACGCAATTGCACAAATAAAGTGATATCGGAAACGCATTGTCGCTGAATACCAAAAGGAAAAAAGATGTGCTTTAATGCTTCTTTGTGACCACTTTAATAGCGGGTTGTGTGCAACGTCATGTGAAATCGTTTCGTGCAGTTATGCAATTTTTCTGGGATCTTCACAGGGTAAACTCCCAATCTCCTTTGTGTGATAAACTCCTATGATTTGGTGAAGTTCACCATGTACCAACCATTTCTGAGTGAGGAAACGGACAGATCGAATGATGTACAAGCTGAACGTCTGGTCAACTGAACCATGGTAGGCCTTGGTTGTCTATGGGTACAGAACAATGTCTACTCTGTCAATGAATCTTTGGTTTTCCAGGCATTTAGGACCTCAACTCCCCAAAACCCAATCTGCAATCCAAAATATCTAGAAGGCTAAAAAATTATCCATTCTTGTTCTGTCTTTTAGCTTCCCTGAGATGAACTCCTAAGATGCTTAGTTTTTATTGGAAGTCAGAGTGGAAAAGTGCTTCAGTTCAGGGATGGGAGAATCTTTGGCTCTCCTGATCTTTTGGGCTCCTGCACCCAGAAGCCCCATTTGGGATGGCCAAAACTAAGGGATTATGGGTGTTGCAACTATCTGGAGGGCTGAAAGTTTCCTTGTTCCCCAAAACTACCCTTCGCCTTAGTCAAGGTGGGCATTAGACTTTCTGGGGAGTTTTGCCAAAGTGAAGGCAATGGAAAAGGCCAGAAAGACCGGCATCTTTGGCAAAACAAACATATATTGACAACGGTGCAATCATTTCCCTGGATCCCATTTCCTGGCACTTTTTCTCCCTTACTCACTACGGATCGGAACACAAGAGCATCAAGGCCTTGCTTGCTGTTTTTAAAAAAGAACCACAATATAAAACTTTCCTCGGTGGTTCTTTTTCACTCATCTCAGCAGTACTTCCATTTGGGAATGAAAGCTCTGTAACCGTATCCACTGTAGGCTTTTCAACAAAGGAAGATAAGTCATCTTTTGCTCTTACATAAACTTTCCCTGTCTCCCAAGGGTCCTTTGCAATCTCTCGCAGGCGGACTGCCTTTCTACGTTTGCAGAAATTTCCAAGAATTCAACTTTTTTTTTTAACAGATAGTATCTGTGGACTAGGACTGAAAAACAAAGACTTCTGGTTCAGTACAGAATCATAGAGAGTTGTAAATGGAAAGACAGTGGTCGAGGGTGGCTTCCATATTGGTGGACCAGTCAACCCACTCTGGAATGTAGCCTGAATTTTAATAAAACTAGGGTCTTCTCCTTGGTCTACAACTCCCAGAATTCCCCAGCCAACATGACCAATGGCTTTGTGTTCCACCATTGGTCCATAGGAACTTGGCCTTTGGTCTACAATCTCAGAATACTCCAGCCTTCATGGCCAATAGGTTTGGCCCACCAGCCGTCTAATAGGATCTTGGCTTTGGTCTACAGCTGCCAGAATATCCCAGCCATCAATGGCAGAAGAAAAGCAAGGAAAGGGACCATCCCAGCCTCATTGGGGAGCGAGTTCCAAAGTCTGGGAGCATCTACTAAGAAAGCCCTCCTTCCTCCTCTTTCTCCTCCACCTCACCCGAATTCCTCCAACAGTCTATTTACACTGCAGAAATAAAGCAGTTCAACCCCATTGCTGTGGGACTATCAGGTGGCATCCTGGGATTTGTACTCAGGTGAAGTATTCAGCCTAGTCTGTCAGAGTTCCAAACTACAAATCCCAAGATTCCATAGGACTAAGCCATGACATTAGTGTCAAACTGTTTTATTTATCCAGTGTGGATACACCCCAAGCAACATAGTCTAGTGTGGGCCCTTGTTATCTGCTGGGGTTTGGTTCTAGGACCCTCCCATGGAAACCAAAACCCATGGATGCTCAGGTCTCTTTAAATACCATGGCATAGCAATAATGGTGTCCCTTATATAAAATGGGAGAATCAAGGTTTTCTGAATTTATCCTTTTCTTTAAAAAAAATTTTCAAGTCGTGGATGCTTGAATTGGTGGATAAAGAATCGGTAGATAAGGAGGGATTCTAGTCCAAGCTAAGGAGTTATAGTCAAAGCAAGGAACATCTTCAGGCTCCGAGTAAAATAATGGTATTAGTCATCTCGAAATGTCTCGCAGCGTCGTGGCCAAAGATTTTGAAACCTTTCCAGTCACGTTCAATTAATGCAGAGATTTCTGCCACAAAGGCTTCTAAAGAGGAGGCCATTTTGAGTTCTGGTTTTGGTTCTGCTCCCTGGAGAATCCCCTGGGTCTAATTCAGCAAAAAGATTTTCCTTAATGTTGTTCTGGACCCTAGCCCACGTCCAATGCATTGGGGTTGGCACAGTCTAACCAACTTTTTCCCCACCAGATCGACTTTGGAGCCATAGGGAGATCTCACCTTTCCAGAAGGAAACCTTGACACAGATTCCCCGCTCCCCGGAACCTAAATACGGCTTTTAATCTACATCTTGCACATGTACTTCATTAAGATACGTATCACAGAACAAAGATCAGGAAAAGGTGCTTTCTATGCGCAGCAACTGCAGCCAAATGTTTAATCCTGCAGTGTTGGAAGGCGAGTTCGGGAGGACCAGAAAAGGAACAGTGGCACCAAGATGTAATTGACTTGGCTGCAAAAGAACCTCTCTTAAATTAGAGATATTTTTAAACCCTCAATGGCCTGGCAGAGGTAAGCCAAATATTTAGATATTAAAAGGGGGCAGCCGTCTTCCCTTCTTTCCACAACCCCCTTGATATTTTTTTCCTGCCTGCTTAACTTGGCACATTCCGTCAAGTTTGTGTATTTATCTATTTATTTGTTCACATGACGGAACGACTAAGTATATCCGCTGGCACCTCCTGCTATGTGATGTTATTGGAATATTGCAGGGTCTGGGCCCTTCTGCGCCATCTTGGAAAGTCTTTCCAAGATGTTCAAAGCATCGAACCTACAACAAGAAATGCAAGATACATCTGGAGTGAACCAGGGTCCACATGAGGTCCTAAACCTTTCCTCTCCTTGCTGAGGAGGCTGCTGCCACATGGCAGAATTAGTGCAGTTTGACACCGCTTTAACTGTCATGGCTCCATCCTGTTGAGTTCTGGATTTGGAGTTTGTAGTGGTCTACTGGTCACTTTTTTGTGTTCGTTGGCAGTCCAGAAGGGAGTCTTGGTACAAAAAAATTGACTATCCACAGCTGTCAGGTTGAGCAGAGGTCCTTCTTTTCCCAGACATGTTCTACATTTCAATCTTATGTCCTGGGGTATGGGAGGAATTGCAAAACATCTTCTGCTTTGAGCCATAAAACCTGACCTTGTGTCTTCCGGTGCCTTTAGCCTGATAGATTTATTACTGCCCCAGATGCTGCAAAGGTTTGCAGAGAAGACTATTGGGGAAGGCAGTCGCTGACCATGTGGTGGTTTTGTTTTGCTTTTCTGACAGAGGCCTGGAAAGGAAAGGAGGATCTGGGTTGTTGAAGCCGATCAGCAGCACCAAGAGGAAGAGGAGGGTGAAAGTGGGCAATTCGGGTTGAGGAAGAAGCGGGAGGAATGAGAGAGCAAATGGGGGAAAATATAAATGAAAGTAATAATTAAAATGTAGATTCAGCCAAGAGTTTGTTGCTAGTAAAGTACAATTTTAATCATTTGTCATGTTCAGAGTTCTGCAAGTATGTTGCAAGCCAATAAGGCATTTGAACAAAGGTAAGTTCATCAGAAAAAATATGGCTGGATAAATAATAAAACATAGCATATGTAATACAGCTGTAAATAAATTTATATCTACAGTGGGCCCTTGGCATCTGCTGGGGTTTGGTTTCAGGACCTCCCACGGATACAAAAAAAATCTGTAGATGTTCAAGTCCCATGAAATACAATGACATAGTTAAATTGTATGTGTTATATAAAATGTCCAAAATCATTTTTGGAATTTATATTTTCTGGAATATTTTCAATCTGTGGATGCTTGAATCCATGGTTTTAAAAAAAAATCTGTGGATATGGACTGCTGACTATATATTGGTGTTTTTAGCTTTTATTGGGTAATGTACATTTTTCTTGGAAATCCTACGTTTTGCGGTGTCTTGTCCTTCTTTGCAGTGAGAACATCTGGTTACCCTGATTGTTGTTCACCCCACTCAAAAGGGTTGGACATTCGCTGGTGCCTGACCCCATTGGAGACAGTATGGCATCTCCACAACTCAGGAAACCATGCGCTCAGGGCATGCAGATGTCTACTTGGTAGCATTTCAGGAACTCAGGTTACGATGGAGCAAAGCTCTTGCCTTGACTTCTAGGAGACACACACAGCGCAACACATATTTTTACCTACTTTGCTCCTAGGCCTTTTCTCTCCCTAAACCACCCCCTAAAAAGAAAGATCTCTGTCTGCCATCTGATCATGGCTCAGGGCTGCTGGAACTGCACTCAGTAGTAATGGAACGCAGAGCCTTGGAGCAATTGTCCTTCCTTGCTGGAGTCTCTCTTGACAGCAGAATACAATTAAGGATTATACGTTTTGGACAACGTCTTGTACGCTGGGCAAGAGACAAGACAAGAGATTGCACAGGGGAGTTTCCAAATTCCAAGTCTGTTAGAAAAAGCACCAGGTCAAGTTCAGAGTTGGACATGTATGGCTGGACGGTTCACGGAGCAGGTAAAGCAAACATGAAGTGACCCAAACATCCACAGCCTGAGGATGGGAGGAATCCGTCTCTCCCTTTTGCATGTCTCCTGGCAAAGCGGATGCCAGCTGCAGCTGGCAAAGAGCGACAGGGGTGCACAGCTGAGCTCCAAAGCTGTCTTCTGCCATTAAACCATTCTGTGACTTTGCAAGGACGTTGCTAAAGATCTCAAGGGCTGCCAGTTTCCAGAGTAAAACCTTCCTTAGAGGAATCTTGCCGGATGAAGTACACTCAGCCCTCCATACCCACTGATTTTTTTATCCACAGATTCAAGCATCCATGACTTGAAAATAATTTTTTTTTAAGTATAAATTCCAAATAGCACACCTTGATTTTGCCATTTTATATCAGGGGCATCATTTTACAATGCTAGTGTATTTAGTGGGACTTGAGCATCTATAGATTTTGGTATCCAAGGTGGGACCTGGAACCAAACTCAGTGGATAACAAAGGCCCAATTGTATTTTATTTTTTATTTTTGGAGAGTTGCATTTATCTCCCAATGTGGCAGTGTGGTGTAGTGGTTTGTGCATTGGACTAGGACTCTGGAAAACAGAGTTCAAATCCTGGCTTGGCCATGTAAACCTAATGGGCCTCAGAGGATGCCAATGGCAA
This sequence comes from Urosaurus nigricauda, assembly GCA_034509955.1. Taxonomy (NCBI): domain Eukaryota; kingdom Metazoa; phylum Chordata; class Lepidosauria; order Squamata; family Phrynosomatidae; genus Urosaurus; species Urosaurus nigricauda. The sequence goes on along the minus strand of JAOEGL010000012.1, from coordinate 5,108,348 downwards.
ACTCCCTCTGAAGAACTTGCCAAGAAAACCCCATGAAAGGCTTGCCTTAGGGTCATCACGAGTCAGAATGACTTGAAGGCACACCACAACAAGAACAACAACCTAAATGGAAGGAAGAAGTTAGTAGTGTGAGCTTTCGTAGGCTTCAGCCTACTTCCTCAGATGCATGTCTAGAGTAGAGAACTGTTTTTAAGAGCTTTTATCTTTTCAAATTGTATTTTATTTCAACTAGACTGTGGATTGTTTTAATTGTGTGAAAAGTTTGATTCTATTTTGTTGACTTACCTTTGGGTATGTCATTGACACAAGAGCCAGTGTGGCGTAGTAGTTTGAGCTGCAGCTCTGGAGATCAGGGTTCAATTCCCTGCTCAGCCACAAAACCCAGGGGGTGGCTTTGGGCAAGTCACACTCTCTCAGCCTCAAGGGAAGGTGATGGCAAACCTCCTCTGCACAAATTTTGCCAAGAAACCCCCAGGATATGGTAGCCTTAGGATCAGCATAAGTTGGAAACAACTTGAAGGCACACAACAACAACAGCAACTGTTACTAACAGGACACGCCAGCCCATGATTTGTTTGTAAGGATGGGCTCACACCCAATAGAATTCAACAAATCGCAATCTGTTTTATGGTTACGTGTGAACTCTGTGTCTCCAGCTTTCAACCTGCATTGCAGAACTACTAGAGGCAAGGGCATAAGCAGAAACAGCCCGAGGCAAAGCTGGCGTCTTCAACTGGCTCAGGATGATCACTTCAAAAAATGATGACTTAAATGTCTGGTTAAAAACAACAGCAGCAGCAGCAGCTAACTTCCCAAGGTCTGAACTGGGTTAATGGCTTGTTAGCACACTGCGTGTATTAACAGGTTTCAAACTACAGGAAAAGAGATTCCACTTAAACATTAGGAAGAACCTCCTGATGGTACGAGCTGTTAGATGGTGGAAGACGCTGCCTCGAAGGGAGCCTCCTTTTTTGGAGGCTTTTAAACAGACTGGATGGACATCTGTCAGAAATGGTTTCATTGTATATTCCTGCCTGTCTGAAGGGGGTTGGCTTGTATGGCCTCTGTGGTCTCTTTCCATCTCTAGGGAATTTATAATACGGATCGTGAATTGGTAAAATCCTGTGTAGAAACAGGATTTTAAAATCCAGGTGTTGTTTGACAGATGCGTTGGCGTGAAAGAGAAATAACGTGAAAATAATCCAAAAGGAAAGCTCCTTTGTAGTTTCAGAATTTCGTGAAAGTAAAAAGGAGCCGGTTTTGATTACTTTGCATTCGGGTTATTTTTGCGTTATTTCTCTTTCATGCAAACGTCATCTGAAAAACATCCCGCAAATGCAGATTTTTTCATGTGGGTTGTTTTCAGTTTAAATTTAGTTTCTGTACAGGATTCATCCCATGTGATAAACACCTAGGATTCTATGATTCTAGGCTGGTTATCAAAACAGTTTTGGTTGTGGCCACATAGCCCAAATAACCCACAAAAAACTATGGATGCTGGCCACGAAAGCCTTTGACCTTACAGTTTTGATTGCGTTTTTGTGAGCTTGGATGAGACAACATGGCATAGTGGTTTGAATGTTGGGCAGTGAATTCTGATTCTGTGCTCAGCCGTGAAACCCACTGGGTAGCCTTGGCCAAGTCACACTCTCTCAGCCTCAAAGGAAAGCAAGAGCAAGCCTCCTCTGAATAAATCTTGCCAAGAGGACCCCATGATAGGGTTTCATGGGTTAGGGTTTCATGGCCGCGCTAGGAATCGAACCCTGGTTTCCAGAGTCATAGTTCAACACTCAAACCATTACATTATGCTACATAAGCAAAAGAGGAATTAACGTTTTTGCTACATATATATATTTAAGCAAACAGCAAACAAATCAAAACCAGAAGCAGAGAAGGGCAAGGGAATGGAAAGATGGGAAACCTGAGACGCAGAACCTCATGTTGCAAATTTTTGTTGCAGGCTCTGCTGGTAATAATGAATGCAAAATTCCCTTGTAATACCAAAGCCATGTTCTGCCAGGAACTTTAGAAAGCCATGGTTCTCTCTCTCTCTCTCCTTTAAAAGTGATTGCTTTCTGGGGGAAATTAGCCTTCTATGTGAAGGCAAAGCACCTGAGTGAACATGTTCCAGTAATCAAGTTCCAGCGTCCATCAGCAAAAAGACAAGAGAGGTGAGCTATGAAATTGCCAGAATAACATGGGATGGGAGGAGAGCAGAGGCAGGCTGCACGTCCGTTTGTTAAAAGTCTCACAAAGAGGCTATTGATTTGGATTTGGAAGTCCGATCTCTCTCCTACACACAGAGAGCACCCAAGCATTATGCAACCCTGGTATTGATTAAAGTTTAGAAATAAAATCATCTCCGAGAGGCTTAGGACTACGGTGCAAGGTTAGAATTTTAAAAAACAAACAAACAGGATCCAGGTTTTTGTTCTTTTCTTTCTCTATTTTACATAATAAAAATATATACACAATAAGTAATAATAGTTTTTTTGTGAGTTTTTCAGGCTATGTGACCATGTTCTAGAAGAGTTTATTCCTGATATTTCGCCATCATCTGTGGCTGGCATCTTCAGAGATGCTGAGTACAAACAAATGGGTCCTAGATCAGATCAAGCCAAAAATCTCCCTGGAAGCCATGATGACAAAACTGAGGCTGTCATACTTTGGACACATCATGAGAAAGGAGGACTCATTGGAGAAAACAGTAATGCTAGGAAAGGTGGAGGGAAGCAGAAAGACAGATGGCTCCGATTACAGAGATCATGAGTATGAGTTTACAGGACCAAAGCAGAGCAATGGAGGACAGGCGGTCTTGGAGATGTCTCATCCACAGAGTCGCTATGGGTCAAAATCCACTCGAAGGCAGTTAACAACAACTACTAGAAAGAGAGGAAGGCCACTTGTGAGATGACTAGACTCAATCAGGGAGGCCACCATGGGCCAAGCAAAGCAGTGGAGTGTAAGGAGTCTTGGATATATCTCATTCACAGGGTTGCCATGAATTGAATCATAGAATCATAGAGTTGGAAGAGACCACAAGGGCCATCCAGTCCAACCCCCTACCATGCAGGAACTCCCAATCAAAGCATCCCCGACAGATGGCCATCCAGCCTCTGCTTAAAGACCTCCAAGGACGGAGACTCCACTACACTCCGAGGGAGTGTGTTCCACTGTCGAACAGCCCTTACTGTCAGGAAGTTCCTCCTAATGTTGAGGTTGATTCCAAGACCGTTACCAAGAAAAACATAAAATCATATGGCAGACGATTTTTTAATGGGTGTCGGAACGCATGTCTGTGTTTGCCTTCAAGTCGCTTATGGACTTATTTGGATTTATGGTGATGCCATGGGTTTCATTGGGCTTTCTTAGGCAAGGAATGCTCGAAGATGGTTTTCCCAGTCCCTCTCTCCGAAATCTAGCCCACAGCACCCGGTGTTCAGTGGTGGCCACATAAATCAAAATATAACTGTATCCAAGGGTCATGTCTGATGCTGTCGATGAAAGATGTAGATTTTTTTCCCCCATATGGAAGAGTTTTGTGACTTGGAAAAGAACATTAAATTGATCTTGGACTTAGTACTGTTTTTCCATAGCCCATATAGAAGTCTTAAAACAAACATCCTTGAGTTAAACAGCTCTATTTTGGAGGTTCGATCAAACCCAATTTTGTGACTTGAATTGTCCTTGTAAGGCAGGGATGCAGAACTGCCATCCCATGGGTCTCAAAACCCAAGCCATAATACTCTGCTCTAAGCCACACCCCTCTCTTTAGGCCACACCCCTTCCCCATTATCACATACCCATTGCAAGCATGAACAAAAATCTGAATCCATTTATAGGGATTGCAATACAAGGGATGGTAGCTTGCTGAGCTGAGTGCATGATACAATCTCTCTACAATGTAAATTAATATTTATCTCCTAAGCTTGCTTCCTCAATCGCCTCCTGATTTTGCAATGTGTTTATTATCATAAGCATTCCATGCCTTATTAGCTAATGATCTCTTTGGGCATTTCTCCAGTTTGGATCTTAGAAATAACCAAACTACTGTATATTACTTATATTTAAAGAGCTACGAAGGTTGCATCTGCAGTGCAGATGTAATGCAGTTTGACACCACTTTAATTGCTGTGTCTCAATGCTACAGAATCCTGGGATTTGTAGGTTTTTTTCTGTTGGAGCACTCTGGTGCCACAGATCCCAGGATCTCATAGAACTGCACCTTGGAAATTAAACCAGTGTCAAGCTGCATTATTCCCTCAGTGCAGAAGCAGCCATGAAGTCCACAATATTAAATGTGTGTCGCGCAGCTTTAGACTATCCTTTCATCTCTGAGCATGTCAGCAGCTGAACCTCCTTTCAGTTGTGGGTGGCTATTTTTAAGTAGGTGAGAGTTGAATTTTTGAAAACTCTTGGAAGAGTGTGTTGTTGCTGGGGATAGAGCTTCTGTGAGCCTTTCACCCACTGAACAATAGCAACCCATAATTGCGCTCCTCCTCCTCCTCCTCCTCTCCAGCAGGAACTGGTCTAGAAAGGTCTAGAAAGGCTCTGGGAGAGGTTATATAGAGCTAGACTGCTAGCTTCATCCCCTAGTGACTTGCAGAAGTTTGACCCCCAGCTGGAACTTTCTAGAAAGGCTCTGAGACTGCTAGCTCCACCCCCTGGTGACTCACAGGTGTGACTCATAGAGGCTCCACCCCCGAGCAACAACACACTCTCCCAAGAGTTTTCAAAAATTCAACTCTCACCCACTTAAAAATAGCCACCCAGAAGTCTTTTGTCTGAACCTAATGGGAAAGGAGCCCTGGTTGTGCAGTGGTTACATTCCTCTCCTGCAGCCAGTCACAGCTTTAAGGTTGTGAGTTCAATCCCAGCCAGTGGTTCCAAGGTCCACTCAGCCTTGCATCCTTCCATGGGTCACTAAAATGAATACCCAACTTGTTGGGCTTCCACATTGTAACCCACTTAGGAAGTGTTTAAGTGCATTGATAAGCGGTACAGAGATGTACTTGCTAATGCTATTGCAATGACTCCTCTCCACCTCTCCTTTCCTTGTTTTGTTAGGTGCAAACTACTTTTGCCCTTGATAGTTTTGCCCCTCAATAACTTTTGCGGTCTTAACTATGCTTCAATGTTGCTTGGCCTCAACCCATCTCAGTTTTCAGCTGTGAAATGTTGGCAGGTATGCTTTCTTGTGAGTAATAACAGCAAAAATAACAGCAAGAAACAACAATGTTTATTTATAACACCATTTTCAGCAAAGGGCAAAACATCAGACAGATGTAATCAAAAGCAAACTATAAAACAAAAATCTATAAAATGCTAAAATAATATACTAATGTACCAAAAACAAAATCTTCATCAGTTTGCTACCTATCTTGGGCACCTTAAGCACACTCAGCAGCTTAATCCACCAAATTGAAGAGGAAGATCTTCAGTCCTTTATGAAAACGGGGCAAGCCCTTCTCCAGTTGGAGGTGCAAAAGTGGTGCACTATATGTACTATTTCCTTGCAAAGGCTGTAGCCATGGGAGAGGAAAAAATAATGTTTCCGCATATTTCTTTCATCTCGCTGTACAAACCAATGTAAGCTGTTTCTCTCTCTCCAATGCTGGACAGTCATGTGATGGGAAGAAGACAAAAAATCCCTGTCCTGGCCTTAAGGCAGACCTTGATTGGAAATGAGGAACTGCTTGGCTGCTCTCCTTTTGTAGATTAGCCCCACAATTCACAAGCCGCTGGCAATAGCCTATCTCCAATGACATATCCCTAAATAACAGCCTGCGTCACTGCGATGGAATAGCCATCCTTCATGGAAATGAGCTAGCCTCCCGGACTGTGTATGTGTTTGTTTTCTGATACAGTGCGGACTAGGGATTGGAAAGGTAACTTTTGCAGACTGCAGTGTCCAGAGACACGCAACTAGCATGGGAATCTAGAGAGGTCTAGTGCAAAAACGTAACTTTACCAAGCTTAGGCCTGGACTGATGGCACGGATGCTATGACATGTGGCTGTTTAAAATGAAAGAATAGTAAATGACAGGGTTCTCTCAACTCCAGCCCATTATCCATTATCTAATTCGGGAGTGGGCAACTGTTTGGGATTCATAGACAAAGTGAAGTGTGTCCAGAGGAGAGCAACCAAAATGGTAAAAAATCTGGAAACCATAAAGCCTACGAGGAGCGACTTAGGGAGTTGGGTATATTTAGCCTGGAGAGCGAAGGTTAAGGGGTGACATGATAGCCATATTTAAACATTTGAAAGGATGTCATATTGAAGCTGAAGAAAGCTTATTTTCTGCTACTCCCAAGATTAGATACAAAGCAATGGATTCAAACCACAGGCAAGGAGATTCCATCTCAACATTAGGAAGAACTTCAAAACAGTAAAAGCTGTTCAATAGAGGAAGACACTGCCTTGGAGTGCAGTGGAGTCTCCTTCTTTGGAAGTTTTTAAGCAGAGGCTGGATGGTGATCTGTCAGGAGTGGTTTCATTGCATTTTCTTGCACGGCAGAATGGGGTCCTTGTGGTCTCTAAAGGGGCTATTTCCAGATCAAGGTAAAATGAAGGATTATTCCTTCATTGGTGAGACATGATGAGAAGCATTGATCTAGTCTCCTTGCTTCTAGTTAGAAGGTGGAGGCACAGCGGAGGTTGCACTTGGCACCTCAAAGACTGTGAGAGAAGGAAAGAAGGTAAGCAAATACACAGAACATCCTCAAGAGTCTTTGCAACCAACCAATTCAGCCTTACAAATTTTATTTTATTTTTTAAAAAATAAACCTTACAAATTTTAGCAAGCTTCTGTCCTACTGGATGAGCTGGATATTTGCAGATTATTTATTATTTATTTATTTTATGTTTATCCCACCTTTCTCTCAAAGTGGGACCCAAGGCGGCTAACAACATATATAAAACACATTAAAACAACAATTAAAATTAGATGCAATCCTTTCTTCTTGCATGGAACTAAGTCTCCAAAAACTGGAGAACTTGCATCCTTGTCTCTCCGCTGGAGATGTCCCACAAAATCTGAAAACCTAGAGTACCTGGTCCTGATGGATGCTGAGTCTGCAACCAAGTGGTATTGAATTGCCAGATTGTCGTTTCCTCTCCTTTAAACAGAAATGATTTTCTTCTTTTGTGATCTGTTGAGACAAATCTTGTGAAAAGTCCTCAGATGACCCAATTATTTGCAACTCTGTTTGCCTCTCCTAGTTATATTATTATCAACATTTGTTATTTACAAGCCAAGGGAAGTGGCTTCCTTGAGCTTTTGCTCTTGTTTTCCCCCTGTTAAGCTCCTTTAGTGCCTCTGGTCACATCATCTGTGTGGGGTGGAAAAGAGTCATTTGCGTGATAATAATAATAATAATAATACATTTTATTTATACCCCGCTCTTCAGCCAAAGCTATCAGAGCGGCTTACAATTTGTTAATTAGACAATTAACTCCCCTCAAGATGGTGGTTGAAGGGAGGGCTCTTCTTGCTTGCAGCAGGAGGTGGCCTGCCTTTCTCTCCCCTCAAGATGGTGGTTGAAGGGAGGGCTCTTCTTGCTTGCAGCAGGAGGTGGCCTGCATCTCTCTCCCCTCAAGATGGTGGTTGAAGGGAGGGCTCTTCTTGCTTGCAGCAGGAGGTGGCCTGCCTTTCTCTCCCCTCAAGATGGTGGTTGAAGGGAGGGCTCTTCTTGCTTGCAGCAGGAGGTGGCCTGCATCTCTCTCCCCTCAAGATGGTGGTTGAAGGGAGGGCTCTTCTTGCTTGCAGCAGGAGGTGGCCTGCCTTTCTCTCCCCTCAAGATGGTGGTTGAAGGGAGGGCTCTTCTTGCTTCCAGCAGGAGGTGGCCTGCCTTTCTCTCCCCTCAAGATGGTGGTTGAAGGGAGGGCTCTTCTTGCTTCCAGCAGGAGGTGGCCTGCATCGCTCTCCCCTCAAGATGGTGGTTGAAGGGAGGGCTCTTCTTGCTTCCAGCAGGAGGTGGCCTGCATCTCTCTCCCCTCAAGATGGTGGTTGAAGGGAGGGATCTTCTTGCTTCCAGCAGGAGGTGGCCTGCATCGCTCTCCCCTCAAGATGGTGGTTGAAGGGAGGGATCTTCTTGCTTCCAGCAGGAGGTGGCCTGCATCGCTCTCCCCTCAAGATGGTGGTTGAAGGGAGGGCTCTTCTTGCTTCCAGCAGGAGGTGGCCTGCATCGCTCTCCCCTCAAGATGGTGGTTGAAGGGAGGGCTCTTCTTGCTTCCAGCAGGAGGTGGCCTGCATCTCTCTCCCCTCAAGATGGTGGTTGAAGGGAGGGATCTTCTTGCTTCCAGCAGGAGGTGGCCTGCATCGCTCTCCCCTCAAGATGGTGGTTGAAGGGAGGGATCTTCTTGCTTCCAGCAGGAGGTGGCCTGCATCGCTCTCCCCTCAAGATGGTGGTTGAAGGGAGGGCTCTTCTTGCTTCCAGCAGGAGGTGGCCTGCATCGCTCTCCCCTCAAGATGGTGGTTGAAGGGAGGGATCTTCTTGTTTCCAGCAGGAGGTGGCCTGCATCTCTCTCCCCTCAAGATGGTGGTTGAAGGGAGGGCTCTTCTTGCTTGCAGCAGGAGGTGGCCTGCCTTTCTCTCCCCTCAAGATGGTGGTTGAAGGGAGGGCTCTTCTTGCTTGCAGCAGGAGGTGGCCTGCATCTCTCTCCCCTCAAGATGGTGGTTGAAGGGAGGGCTCTTCTTGCTTGCAGCAGGAGGTGGCCTGCCTTTCTCTCCCCTCAAGATGGTGGTTGAAGGGAGGGCTCTTCTTGCTTGCAGCAGGAGGTGGCCTGCATCTCTCTCCCCTCAAGATGGTGGTTGAAGGGAGGGCTCTTCTTGCTTGCAGCAGGAGGTGGCCTGCCTTTCTCTCCCCTCAAGATGGTGGTTGAAGGGAGGGCTCTTCTTGCTTCCAGCAGGAGGTGGCCTGCCTTTCTCTCCCCTCAAGATGGTGGTTGAAGGGAGGGCTCTTCTTGCTTCCAGCAGGAGGTGGCCTGCCTCTCTCTCCCCTCAAGATGGTGGTTGAAGGGAGGGCTCTTCTTGCTTGCAGCAGGAGGTGGCCTGCCTTTCTCTCCCCTCAAGATGGTGGTTGAAGGGAGGGCTCTTCTTGCTTCCAGCAGGAGGTGGCCTGCCTCTCTCTCCCCTCAAGATGGTGGTTGAAGGGAGGGCTCTTCTTGCTTGCAGCAGGAGGTGGCCTGCATCTCTCTCCCCTCAAGATGGTGGTTGAAGGGAGGGCTCTTCTTGCTTGCAGCAGGAGGTGGCCTGCCTTTCTCTCCCCTCAAGATGGTGGTTGAAGGGAGGGCTCTTCTTGCTTGCAGCAGGAGGTGGCCTGCCTTTCTCTCCCTTCAAGATGGTGGTTGAAGGGAGGGCTCTTCTTGCTTGCAGCAGGAGGTGGCCTGCCTTTCTCTCCCCTCAAGATGGTGGTTGAAGGGAGGGCTCTTCTTGTTTGCAGCAGGAGGTGGCCTGCATCTCTCTCCCCTCAAGATGGTGGTTGAAGGGAGGGATCTTCTTGCTTCCAGCAGGAGGTGGCCTGCATCTCTCTCCCCTCAAGATGGTGGTTGAAGGGAGGGCTCTTCTTGCTTCCAGCAGGAGGTGGCCTGCCTTTCTCTCCCCTCAAGATGGTGGTTGAAGGGAGGGCTCTTCTTGCTTGCAGCAGGAGGTGGCCTGCCTTTCTCTCCCTTCAAGATGGTGGTTGAAGGGAGGGCTCTTCTTGCTTGCAGCAGGAGGTGGCCTGCCTTTCTCTCCCCTCAAGATGGTGGTTGAAGGGAGGGCTCTTCTTGCTTGCAGCAGGAGGTGGCCTGCCTTTCTCTCCCTTCAAGATGGTGGTTGAAGGGAGGGCTCTTCTTGCTTGCAGCAGGAGGTGGCCTGCCTTTCTCTCCCCTCAAGATGGTGGTTGAAGGGAGGGCTCTTCTTGTTTGCAGCAGGAGGTGGCCTGCCTTTCTCTCCCTTCAAGATGGTGGTTGAAGGGAGGGCTCTTCTTGCTTGCAGCAGGAGGTGGCCTGCCTTTCTCTCCCCTCAAGATGGTGGTTGAAGGGAGGGCTCTTCTTGTTTGCAGCAGGAGGTGGCCTGCCTTTCTCTCCCCTCAAGATGGTGGTTGAAGGGAGGGCTCTTCTTGCTTCCAGCAGGAGGTGGCCTGCCTCTCTCTCCCCTCAAGATGGTGGTTGAAGGGAGGGCTCTTCTTGCTTGCAGCAGGAGGTGGCCTGCCTTTCTCTCCCCTCAAGATGGTGGTTGAAGGGAGGGCTCTTCTTGCTTCCAGCAGGAGGTGGCCTGCATCTCTCTCCCCTCAAGATGGTGGTTGAAGGGAGGGCTCTTCTTGCTTCCAGCAGGAGGTGGCCTGCCTTTCTCTCCCCTCAAGATGGTGGTTGAAGGGAGGGCTCTTCTTGCTTCCAGCAGGAGGTGGCCTGCCTCTCTCTCCCCTCAAGATGGTGGTTGAAGGGAGGGCTCTTCTTGCTTGCAGCAGGAGGTGGCCTGCATCTCTCTCCCCTCAAGATGGTGGTTGAAGGGAGGGCTCTTCTTGCTTGCAGCAGGAGGTGGCCTGCCTTTCTCTCCCCTCAAGATGGTGGTTGAAGGGAGGGCTCTTCTTGCTTGCAGCAGGAGGTGGCCTGCCTTTCTCTCCCTTCAAGATGGTGGTTGAAGGGAGGGCTCTTCTTGCTTGCAGCAGGAGGTGGCCTGCCTTTCTCTCCCCTCAAGATGGTGGTTGAAGGGAGGGCTCTTCTTGTTTGCAGCAGGAGGTGGCCTGCATCTCTCTCCCCTCAAGATGGTGGTTGAAGGGAGGGATCTTCTTGCTTCCAGCAGGAGGTGGCCTGCATCTCTCTCCCCTCAAGATGGTGGTTGAAGGGAGGGCTCTTCTTGCTTCCAGCAGGAGGTGGCCTGCCTTTCTCTCCCCTCAAGATGGTGGTTGAAGGGAGGGCTCTTCTTGCTTGCAGCAGGAGGTGGCCTGCCTTTCTCTCCCTTCAAGATGGTGGTTGAAGGGAGGGCTCTTCTTGCTTGCAGCAGGAGGTGGCCTGCCTTTCTCTCCCCTCAAGATGGTGGTTGAAGGGAGGGCTCTTCTTGTTTGCAGCAGGAGGTGGCCTGCCTTTCTCTCCCTTCAAGATGGTGGTTGAAGGGAGGGCTCTTCTTGCTTGCAGCAGGAGGTGGCCTGCCTTTCTCTCCCTTCAAGATGGTGGTTGAAGGGAGGGCTCTTCTTGCTTGCAGCAGGAGGTGGCCTGCCTTTCTCTCCCCTCAAGATGGTGGTTGAAGGGAGGGCTCTTCTTGCTTGCAGCAGGAGGTGGCCTGCCTTTCTCTCCCCTCAAGATGGTGGTTGAAGGGAGGGCTCTTCTTGCTTGCAGCAGGAGGTGGCCTGCCTTTCTCTCCCTTCAAGATGGTGGTTGAAGGGAGGGCTCTTCTTGCTTGCAGCAGGAGGTGGCCTGCCTTTCTCTCCCCTCAAGATGGTGGTTGAAGGGAGGGCTCTTCTTGTTTGCAGCAGGAGGTGGCCTGCCTTTCTCTCCCTTCAAGATGGTGGTTGAAGGGAGGGCTCTTCTTGCTTGCAGCAGGAGGTGGCCTGCCTTTCTCTCCCCTCAAGATGGTGGTTGAAGGGAGGGCTCTTCTTGCTTGCAGCAGGAGGTGGCCTGCCTTTCTCTCCCTTCAAGATGGTGGTTGAAGGGAGGGCTCTTCTTGCTTGCAGCAGGAGGTGGCCTGCCTTTCTCTCCCCTCAAGATGGTGGCTGAAGGGAGGGCTCTTCTTGCTTCCAGCAGGAGGTGGCCTGCCTTTCTCTCCCCTCAAGATGGTGGTTGAAGGGAGGGCTCTTCTTGCTTCCAGCAGGAGGTGGCCTGCATCTCTCTCCCCTCAAGATGGTGGTTGAAGGGAGGGCTCTTCTTGCTTCCAGCAGGAGGTGGCCTGCATCTCTCTCCCCTCAAGATGGTGGTTGAAGGGAGGGCTCTTCTTGCTTCCAGCAGGAGGTGGCCTGCCTTTCTCTCCCTTCAAGATGGTGGTTGAAGGGAGGGCTCTTCTTGCTTGCAGCAGGAGGTGGCCTGCCTTTCTCTCCCCTCAAGATGGTGGTTGAAGGGAGGGCTCTTCTTGCTTCCAGCAGGAGGTGGCCTGCCTTTCTCTCCCCTCAAGATGGTGGTTGAAGGGAGGGCTCTTCTTGCTTCCAGCAGGAGGTGGCCTGCCTTTCTCTCCCCTCAAGATGGTGGTTGAAGGGAGGGCTCTTCTTGCTTCCAGCAGGAGGTGGCCTGCCTTTCTCTCCCCTCAAGATGGTGGTTGAAGGGAGGGCTCTTCTTGCTTCCAGCAGGAGGTGGCCTGCCTTTCTCTCCCCTCAAGATGGTGGTTGAAGGGAGGGCTCTTCTTGCTTCCAGCAGGAGGTGGCCTGCCTTTCTCTCCCCTCAAGATGGTGGATGAAGGGAGGGCTCTTCTTGCTTCCAGCAGGAGGTGGCCTGCCTTTCTCTCCCTTCAAGATGGTGGTTGAAGGGAGGGCTCTTCTTGCTTCCAGCAGGAGGTGGCCTGCCTTTCTCTCCCCTCAAGATGGTGGTTGAAGGGAGGGCTCTTCTTGCTTCCAGCAGGAGGTGGCCTGCCTTTCTCTCCCCTCAAGATGGTGGTTGAAGGGAATGCTGTGGATATAGTATACCTCGATTTCAGTAAGGCCTTTGACAAGGTTCCCCATGACATTCTTGCAAACAAGCTTTCAAAGTTTCTCTGATTTCTCTGAGTGCCCTGCAAGCACAAAGATGCAGAGTGGAAGGAAAGTTTCAAATCAGCAAAGTAAAAGAGAGAGCGAGGGGAACAAAACAAGAGAAACATACCTGTGTTGGATGACTCTGTGTGTGTCCATCTGTGTGTACAAAAAATGACCACATGCAAAATGACCTGCGCGTTCCTTCAAGTTGTCTGTTGACTTATGGCAATCCCATGCATTTTTGTCAGACTTTGTAAGACTTTGCCACTTCCTTCCTCTGAAATATAGCCTATAGCACCTGGTATTTGTTAGTGGTCTCCCATCCAAGTACTAACCAGGGCTGACCCAACTTCCAAGATCAGACAGGATCTGGTGTCTTTTTGGATATATAGGATGTCTTTGTGCATGTGAGTTGAAGTCACCTGTCAACTAATGGTGACCCCATGAATTTCATAGGGTTTTCTTAGACAAGAGATGCTCGGAAGTGGCTTTGCCAGTTCCTTCCTCTGAAATATCACCTACAGCACCTGGTATTCATTGGTGGTCTCCCACCTGACTATTAACAAGGGCTGACCCTGCTTAGCTTCCAAGGTCAGATGGGAACCGCAAGGAAGTTGAATTCCTGCGGCCTCTTGGAATGCCAGCAGAATCTTCCTTTTTGAGCAATGTCCAGATTCAGTTGTTTATGTGAGTGTAATGTGTTTTGACAGGGAGGAAATCATTATGGAGATGATTTCAGGTTTTATAACCACTCGCATTGCCTTGTCCTTCACCGCCTGTTTTGGTCTTGTTAGGATTCAAAGAAGAGGGTTTGTGTTTTCAAAGGGAAATGGTACAAAAGGGGCTGCTGATGTTCTATAAATCAGATGCAAAAGCGGCCCAGCGCTCAGTGCTTGGGATGTCTCTCCACTTACTCCAAGCCCAGGACTCATAAATCCAAATGGATAAACAATATAGATGTCACGGCTAATGTGAGTTGAATAGTAAATGGGAATGAGCCCGAATGGCTGGGGCATCATGTTCACATGGAAGCATTAGTTAAATGTGAGCAACTCTGGAAGGCCTTCAAAACCACACTCTTCTAGCAGACCTCATCTCCAACTGTGTTGTTGTTGTTGTTGTTGTTGTGTGCCTTCAAATTGTTTCCTGTCTATGGTGACTCTAACCTAAGCCGACTGTCTCTTGTGGTTTACTTGGCAAGATTTGTACTTTGCCTTTGCCTCCCTTTAAATAAGGGATTATTCAGACAGTGAAAATAATCCAGGTAGAATCTGGGTTGAATTATTGTTGTTCACATGCATTTTTAATGCATCCAATTAAATTAGAGGGGGGAAGTTAACCCGGAATAATTGATCTCTCTTTTTTTTTCCTCCTGAGTTTTTCTAAAAGCTTTACATTCTCAGCCATGTATATAAATAACCAATACAGGTAGATGTGAAGTCGAAGGCTTTCACGGCTGGCATCCATAGTTTCTTGTGGGTTTTTCAGGCTATGTGGCCATGTTCTAGAAGAGTTTATTCCTGATGTTTTGCCAGCATCTGTGGCAAAACATCACAGATGCACACATTAAAAAAATATATTATTGTGCACAAATGCTGGCAAAACGTCAGAAATAAACTCTTCTAGAACATGGCCACATAGCCCAAAAACCCCACAAAAATATGGATAGACTCAGGATAAACTCTGAGTGTCTTGAACATGCTTCGAATACATCCACATCATCCACACCTTCGTTATTTGAGTGCTGACATGTGAGAGCAAGATGTGCATACATGCAATGCCATAGTGTGAACAACAAACCGGAATGTGAGTGAGATTATTCAAATAGCAACATCGGAATGACCCCTGAGAGAGTGTGACTTGCCAAAGATCACCCAGTGGGTTTCCGTGGCTGAACGGGGATTCAAACTTTGGGCAGCTTCTTTAAATTTTGGATTGAAAAATCCCCTTTCCATATAGCCAATGATTTGGTGAAACTGTCTATAGGCATGTATCCATGTTTTTTTCTACAGGGCCAGATGCAATGTATATTCCAGAGAACTACTTTGTGGTAGATTTTTTTTGGGGGGTGTACCTTACACTGAAAAAAGATGTCCCTGTAGTAACTCAGAAGTAGAGTCTATGAAACCTATTTTACTAGACCGTAATTTTTATGACCAGATTCGACAAGCCAAAATCTATCCATTATTGAGTAAGATGCATGGAAGATCAGATCTTTTTAATGTAAAATTCTTGTTGGAAGATAAATGCCCAAATGTCACTCTCAAAGTTGCTAAATTTCTCTCTGAGACAGCTAGGATTTACTAACCCTTTTTTACTCTTGTCTTACTATGGGAAATTTGGGGGACTTGTATCTCTTGACTGTATGTGTAAATGTAGGGTCTATGGATGATAATAATAAATTATGGCTGAAAATCAGAGCAGATCCACTAACATGGAAGCTATCAGTTACCATGGTTTGGATTGGAGACATTCAGCACAGAGATGTGGTTCACTGTCAGATGTGGCTGATGTTCTTACACCTTTGTAAAATGCTTGCATTTTGATGCAAGGTTCTCTTCTCTGGATGGCAGTGTCTACCAGGCAATTGCCCACAGCTACAAATCCCAGAATGGAGCCATGACAATTAAAGCGGTGTCAAGCTGCATTAATTCTGCAGTGTGGCAGCAGCCTATGAAACAAGTGTGGGAATCATGGTATATGTCCCTTTGTCCCCACTGGGTGTCCAAAGCCAGGACTGGATGTCCATTAAAAATGTCTTGCATTTGTAGATTTGCAATTGGTTGCACATCGTCTGCATTCAGCAGAGGCATAGTGTAGTGCCAGGAGCATCATTGCAGGATGCAAGGGATGTGGGCCACACTGGGTGACACCCTAAGATGGGGTGACACCACTGGTCCCCAAACCTTAGTCTGCCACTTGGCCGAAATTAATGTGGCATTCATACCCCCACATCCCTTTAAAACACTGGAGTTCAGGCTATGCATATACTGTAATTTAAAGGCGCCGTTTTAATTTTGCCAGTTGTTTATGTCCCATTGTATTCAATGATTTTTAGACTGTAAGCCTGAGGGCAGGGATCCGTCTAATTTAAGATTGTATGTACAGCACTGTGTAAATTTACAGCGCTATATAAATAAAGGTTAATAATACATGGGAATTACTATTTATGAGTAACATTAGTGCAAAAAACCTTACTAAGGATTCTGCATGTTGTTGTATGGAAGGAGGTCAATGAGGGAGGTGACACCATGAGTTACTCCACCAGATGACATTTCACTAACCCTAGTGCCGCCGCTGTATAGTTCAACCACCACTTAACTACATAAGTGTAAATTTACACCATGAAAGAATGGTGTCAGATCTCAACTTCCATCTCCCTGTGGATCTTGATTTTGTTTTTGTTTCGGATTCACAGTGACCCGCACAACTTGTTGTGCATGCATGCTTGTGATTATATATTGTATATCTTGTATATGCATACTGTATTGTATATGCATGCAGTTTCCCAACATAGCCTGCTGCATGCAATCTAATTAAGTAGCTTCTCCAACTCTCCTTTTTCTATTTTAGTCCTGGAAACTCTGCAGATCCGGCTGGCTAAAGACCATCCAGCAAAGCTGAGTCAGCAACGTGGCCAAGCAAAGCAATATCCATCGGCTTGGACTTCCAGCTTTAGGAAGAGACCTGTGTAACTAAAAAAAGAGAGATCATTTTCGGTCTATCCGACATCCCTGTTGTCCAAATACAGGCCACAATCTCTCTTGACACTTGAGTCACAGTGCTTACGTATGTGCCATTTCTATGTGGAGGTGCTTAGGATGTCTTTGCAAATTTAAGCATTAACTAATTACTTATATAAGGTGCATTTTTTGTGTGTTGCCAAACCAAAGTGGTTTTCCAGATTCCTTCGAATCTTACCCAAGACGGAGATGGCCAACGATGCCTTCTGGCTGCCACCTGCTGGTCAGTTTGGAGAGCTGAAGCCCTTTCCACACAAAAAGTTTGAACCAGAACTGAACTGAACATAGAATCATAGAATCCTAGAGTTGGAAGAGACCACAAGGGCCATCCAGTCCAACCCCCTGCCATGCAGGAATTCCCAATCAATGGCCACCCAGCCTCTGCTTAAAGACCTCCAAGAACGGAGACTCCACTACACTCTGAAGGAGTGTGTTCCACTGTCGAACAGCCCTTACTGTTTAAGGAAGTTCCTCCTAATGTTGAGGTGGAATCTCTTTTCCTGCAGCTTGCTTCCATTGTTCCGTGTTCTAGTCTCTAGCAGAAGGAAACAAGCTTGCTCCCTCCTCAATATGACATCCCTTCAAATATTTACACAAGGCTATCATATCACCTGTTAACTTTCTCTTCTCCAGGCTAAACATCCCCAGTTCCCTAAGGCGGTCCTCATAGGGCACGGTTTCCAGACCCCTCACCATCTTAGTTGCCCTATATTTATTTTAAATATAAAATAAAACAATATTACAATACAAAAAAAAAAGAAGTTTTTTGGGCGGCCAGGATAATCGACATGGGTTTTTTCCCCTGAGTTTTTTTTTAAAAAAAGATCTGCATCATCAGTATTGTGAATAATGTATGCAAATAGACCCAAATAGACCCCGGGATAAAAATGCTGTATATCCAATGCATTTGCATTGTCAGCTCCATCTTTATTTGAATGCTTGCATGTGCGAGAACCGAACTTACAGAGATGTGCATTGATGCGTTTGCTCTTTTTCTCATGGGAACTTCACCTAGTGTTCCAAAAGGTCACTGGGACCATTTAAGAACATGCTGGCTCCAGAAATGAAATGTGAAAATATATGAACCCCAAATCCAGCGCAGGGTATGGAGGGTGTACTGACACCTTGGTCGTGAAATTGTTTCCTTGTGGAACCCATTCTCATATAACTTTTCCCTGTTTCTATTGCCCTGTGAGCTCTCTGATGTGTAGCATGTGATAATTTAATAATAATAATAATAATAATAATAATAACAACAACAACAACACAAAACATCTCACAGGGACAGTGAAATGGAAATGCTGGCAAAAACCCTGACCCATGTATAACAGGGGGAGAAACAATCAATATCCCTTGGCTTTTGGGGAGAAAAATGATGAGCACCGAAAAGATGGTGAGGTCAGTTCTAGAAAGTGGAGCGAGTGAAGCGTTCTAACATCCCGAAGCAAGTGAAGAATTATTAATATTTAAAGAGAGATGCCCTTCCTCTTTCAGAGTAGGTGAAAGACAAGATGTGAGAGATTCGGCTTGTCCCAAAGGCCTCTGAAGAAAGGGAAGAGTCTCTCTTTCTGCCTGTCTGTCTTAATCTGATTTTATTGGTTTCACTCCACCTTTTCCATTTGGTTTCCTCTTCATCTTTTCCTCTCTCTTTAAAAAGGGCAGTAACGGGGGAGGAAGAGGTTTTCTAGCACATGCAAAAGATGTTCTTGTAGAGTGTACATTGTGTTGTTATTAAGAAACACAGACCCGACATAAAGTGTGGGAGGCGGAAGCCGTATAGGTTTGGATTAAAGCACACCGTGTTGATTCCAAAACAGAAAACAAATGGATTTTCCTAATTGCCCAGCAGCTATTCGATGGCAAAGGTGTTTGGTGGGGATGAGATGCACCAAGATGAAAACAGTTTTGCTGTTTGCTATCATGGACCCTGCAATTGTTTTTAAGGTGTAGAGGATGCTCAGCACTGGAAAGCAAGTTGTTATTCATTTTCATTACCAATCCCAGAAATCCATAACATTGACCAGTGGCAGTTAAAGTGGAGTCAAACTGCATTACTTCTGCAGCGTAGATGCAGCCCTTGTCTCCATACAGGTACTTGCAGGCAAAGGCCCGTTTACCATCCATCATCAGTGAAATGTCCCTAAATATTAAGATTCTTACAAGCACAATGGGTACTTAGAAGTACCCTTCATATGTTCAGTGTTGTTGTGTGCGATTTATGGTGACCCTAAGTCGAATCTATCATAAGTTTTTTCTGGACTGAGTGTGTGTGACTCACCCAAAGTCACCCACTGGTTTTCCATGGTCAAGTGGAGATTTGAACCCTGGACTCCAGAGTTGTAGTCCAACACTCAAGCCACTATGCCACATTGGGTTTCTGTGTTCAGTGTAGCTTATCTCCAAGTAAGTGTGCATAGGAAACCCTTATTATTCCTGGGAAGGCTCAACAGTAATTTCTGCCTTAATATTTCTTAGTCCGTAATCATTATTTTTTAGTGCCTGATCATATTCATCATATCAGTTTCTGATTGATAATGCCCAAGGAGGCACAGCGACATGCTCAAATCTCTCATTCCACATTGCAGCTGCAAATGTATCATGAGTTTCCAGGCTTCCAGTGTGATAAAGAATATTCAATTCCCTCACACTTTTGAATAAAGTCAAGATATCTGCTGACAGTATCAGTTTTGGGTACTTTTAGTGGGGGTGCGGGTAAGAGGTAACAGTGTCTTATTTTCGGGGGAACGCGGTAAGGATGAGAAGTTTAAGACAGGGCTGCTTCTCTACAGGAGCATGACAAGGAACGCAGCACTTGTCCCATTTACCCCTGTGTCATGCAGTCATTAAATAAAAACCAGAGGCCTCTGACCGGAATCTAGCAATCTCAGCATTCGGAGAAGCCAACAAAATGGTTCCCTATCTTCTACACATAATTACTTTCCAAGTGCTATTAGGCCGCTTAATTAGATGCTCCCATTAGGAAGCGGATAAATGATTCACTTTGCAGAAGGGCCTGGAGAGACCCTTGCAACAAAATTGCCCGATAATGGGGAGATAACAGCTGTCACGTTTCTTTTGCTACATTTCCTCCCAATTTAAATCCTTTGCCCCACTCCTCCTGACCATCTCTCTCGCCACCCACACTTTGTGGTAAAACCCTCGCCTTGGAAAGGAGAAATCCAAGCTCTCTCCATGCGTACGGTTCAGTCGCCTTATCCACTTAAAAACCAGGGAGCCATCTCCTTATTCTGGTGAGGACAAGAAGGCAGAAAAGGCACACTAATTTGCTAATCGAAGGTCCTAGGAGACTCTGAGTCTCGTTCTGCTAAGCTATGGCTTGCATTAAGGGGAATGGGAGTGTCACAACATCTGATTATTTTGATGTGTAATTTGTACTCGGGATAAGAGGCTGCGGTCAGAACAGAATACGGAGAAACATAATGGTTCCCAATTGGCAAAGGGGTCAGGCAAGGCTACGTATTATCACCCTATTTATTAAACCCGTATGCAAAAAATAATGTACACACAACAGGCTTGGACCTAGGCAGGAGCAGCAAAGATTGGAGGAAGGAACATCAACAGTCTAAGATATGCAGATGACACGATACTACTAGCAGAAAGCAACAAAGAGATGGAAGAGTTACTGAAGAAGGTCAAGGACGAAAGAGCCAAGGACGGATTAATGCTGAATATTAAAAAATAATAATAATGACTACAGAAGATCAAGAATTCATTAATGAGGAAATTGAAATAGTCAAAGAGTTCCCATAGTTTGGTTTAAATATTGATCAGATTGGAGACCGTGGTCAAGAAATGAGAAGAAGACTAGGAATGGGGAGGGCAGCTAGGAAAGAACTGGACAAGATCCTAAAGTGTAAAAATATACAACTAAGCACTAAAGTTAGAATGATCCAAGCCATTGTATTCCCCATCACCATGTATGAATGGGAGAGCTGGACAGTGAAGAAAGTGGATAAGAAGAAAATCAATTCATTTGAGATGTGGTGCTGGAGAAGAGAGCTGAGGATACTGTGGACAGCCAAAAAGACAAACAAATAGGTGTTTTCCCAATTTTAAAATCCTGTTTCTGCACGGGATTTAAGCAATTTGCTTCCATGTGATAAAGTCCTGAGTCTAGTTTTGCTAAGCCGAAGAGGACTGCCTGGCTTTCAGTCTTTCTCCTCACCACTAACCAAGGCTAGATATTAGCACTTTTTCTCAACAGAGGCCAAGAAAAGCAGCTGTCTTTAGCTGCATCTACACTGCAGAATTAATGAGTCTGACATCACTCCATGGCTTAGTGCTATGGAATTATTGTATTTACAGTTTTGTGAGATATTTAGTCTTCTTTGTCAGAGCTCTTTGGTGCCACAACAAGCTACAGATCTCAGGATTCTATAGGATGGAGGCATGACAGTTAAAGCGGTGTCAAATTGCATCAGTTCTCCAGTGTGGCAGCAGCCCGAGTGCTTCCAGCTCTGCTTTGACCCATAGATGGGCTTCTGGTTGTGGGTTTTCTATTTCAAGAGCTGATTAAACTTTTTCAAGAACCCATGTCTTCAAATGGCCTTTCTGTGCTCGGCCCCAAGGCTCTCGTCAACTAATCAGCATGCAGAAATATTCCAGCGTTTTAAATTGCTAGCCTAAACTTTGCCGGCATAAATTGCTCACAGCAACTTTCAGCATTAAGCCTCTGCTTCATTAAAGATTCAGGCTTTTCTGAACACCCACTACCACCCCTATCTGCATCCTCCCCTCCTGAAACTCATGCGGCTGGAGGTATACATGGAACTATAATATGCATCCATAGTGTAGTCACTGCAACAGCAAACAAATCAAAGATGATCAGCCTGTGTATTGTTGTTATTTTGCCAACTTATTTTGCCAGCTTATGTGATCCTATGAATGAGAGACTTCCAAGTCACCTTGTTGTCAGGTCTTATAAACTCCAGGTCAGGGCCATGTCTTCCTTGGTTCGAATCCCCACTCGGCCACAGAAACCCACTGATGACTCTTTCAAACGGGGAGGAATTTCTCCCAACTCCGAATGGAGCCAATGCGGATTCATGTAAATTCGCTTGTTTAGCGAATTTACATGAACCCCTGCTCCGTTCGGAATTACTTCCCATTACCCAAAAATAACCCCCTCCTGCCCGAATTTGCATGCGAAGCTTTAATTCGCAATAACGTAAAACCCATGATTGCATTCGAATTGGCTTCCCTCTTGCCCGAATTTGCGTGCGAAGAGTTAATTCGCAATAACGTAAAACTCATGATTACATTCGAATTGACCTTAAATTATACTTCCAATTTAGCCTCGTATGAAAGAGTGGTCTGTCTCAGACTTAGAGGAAGGCAAAGGCAGTGTCAGATCTTCTCTGAATATATCTTGCCAAAAAAACAAACAAACAAATGAAAAACCCAAACCAAATGGGTTTGTCTCTGGAGCACCATAAGCTGAAAGCAACTTGAAGGTACACAACAACTCAAAGCATGCAGACTTTTATCCCTGTTTATCCCGGGTCCATTTGCATCAGTTATTCACACAGCTGAGAATCTGAATCTTTTAGAAAATCTAAGGAAAAAAATGCACTAGAGCACCCTAACACAAAATGAATGGAAGGGAGGGAGGGAGGGAGGGAGGGAGGGAGGGGAGAAGGAGGAGGAGGAAAGGAGAGAGAGAAAGAGAGAGAGAGTGGAGGAGGAGGAGGAGAAAAAGAAAGAAAATACATTTTTTGTTCTGATGCATGAACTGAAAAGAAACCCATTTGAGAGGTGTGGAATAAAATATTGCAGTTGGTATCAGGAGCTGAAAGATAGTAGTCCAAGACAACTTAAAAGTTAATTAGATATTTAAACACATACACACACACACAAAAATGACAGCAATCCTTCCTACACCGCTTGTGTTTTTATGGCAAATTGGTGATGAGAAGTAATGTCAGAAGGAAATTCTGCTCGGCAGATGCTCCTAACCTGTGCCTTGTTGTGCACTGACCTCTGGAGCTGGCAGAGGTGCAGCTAGAAGCAGCTTTTAACCTTCCTGGCCCACGACTGTCAGCTGCAGAAAGAGGCTGCATGTCAAAAGTTATTTATGTTATCTCCGTGTAGAAAAGTCCAGGCGGGTTTAGAATAAAACACTAACAACCCAGCTGGAGTATACACACTGAGTCTCCCTTGTCTGGAATTCCAAATTCCGAAATACTCCAAAACTTTTTTTTTTCATGCGTGGCTTAGATAGTGACACCTTTGCCATATGTGCCAGCACTTGAATAAAGAAGGAGACAACAATGCGAATTTATTTGAAGCACTTCAAGGTTTGTCCCGGGTCCATTTGCATCGATTATTCACACAGACGAGAATCCGGATCTTTAAGAAAAATGTGGAAAAAAGTCAATTATCCCAGGTTAAGTAGATTTCTTGGCAACCCCCTCCCCCCCAAAAAAACCCCTAATTAGTTGCGTTCAAAATGTATGTGAACAACAAAGATTCAACCCAGATTCTACATGGATTATTTTCACCATCTGAATAACCCCCAAGTCAAGGTTTAATAAGCAACATGCTTGCAACACAATTGATCAAACAGTCTCCAGAAGAGACTGAAGTCATCCAAAGTCACCATCAAAGGTTCAAATATGCCTGATATTGACCAAGCATCTCCAAGAGTGAACAAGAGATGAGAAAATCGGTACCTCCTAGACCTGGGCTTTGCCCATTTTTGTTGGCTCCCTTAATGAGCAGGAAATGTGTTTTCCATCAATCTGATCTAGCAAACAAAGAAGAAGAGGTTGTTCTGGTAAAACAAAACCTTGATACAGTCAAGAGCTCAATTATGCTTCGGCAGATTCAATTTACGGAGCAGAGGCGATCCGTCTTGGGCTATCAAGCAAGCTCAGCCACAGCTCATGAATGCATGCCCTGACAACCTGAATTAAGCCCAGTGCTCACCAGATGTCAGCTTCTTCCAACAGATAATTCAATTCGACCCTATTGAACTCAGACCCTCAGGGGTCTGGTATTTATGTTTGTCTTTGGAAATCGTTCAGAAACCTTTAGAGGAAAAGGTCTTTAAATGCAGGGCAGGGCAGGGCAGGTCTCTGTACCTTCTGGCTTTGATACAAGAACACTCTGGCCTTCACAACAGTTCAGAGGATGAGATTTTTGATCAAAGCACATGCTTTTCTTGAAGGCTGTACATACAAGAGAACAAGAGGTTAAAATCAAATTGACAAAAGGGCAGGGAGAGGGGAAGATTGGTCAGAAGTTGGAAAAAGGATCTCTTTGGACTACAGCTCCCAGGATCCTCCAGCCAGTATAGTTGGCTAGGGGATTCTGGGAGCTGTAATGAAATGTTTTTTTCCAAACTCTCGGCAATGCAGCGGCTCATCCTTACTGTTCTTGTTCCCATCCATTCTGTGACTTTACCAAAACTCACAAAAGAGGTTAAACATATACAAAGACTTAGGCCCTGCCTATTTAGGAACTCGATTGTGCATTATCATTTGGTTCATAAATTGTCACATTCACAGATTGTGCTATAGACATGTAGGAGAAGGGAGATACCAATCCAGATGTCAGCGTATAATCCAAGCAATCTGGCCCAGAAGAAAATAGAGTTGTGGAAACTCTACCTGGGAACAGTATACACCACAATAAAGCAGATCATAGGAGTATATATAGATATATCTTAGCCAGTCCTTAAACTGCCATATTGGGACAGCTGGAGGATTTAAGTTCTTGGGGACTGCATGAAACTCATGGCCTAACTCCATTGTAGAGCTTGAGCATTGTTAGAAGGCAGGGTCCCTATCTATGCAGCTCTCCGGATTTTATCATAAATTCTGCCTGTCAAATGGTGACATTTCCCCATGCCCAGCAATTTCCGTGGTCAATTTTTGGCTGCTGAGCCTTATCCCTCCAAGTTGTAAAAGTGTACATTGTCCACATTATTCACTTTGTCATTGGCAGGGTGCCCCGACTGGCCCTGGCACACTCAGCCGAGTCTTTTGCTTGCATTTTCAATTTTCCTTCCATGAAAGTGTCATCTGTTAACAGCAACCGTCCTCACCGACTGTGAATTTCAACCAGCGGAGAGTTGACTGGCTGGACTCTGGTTTCCCCCAATGCCTTGTTTCATTAATACAAAGGAATGGGCAAATTTGCAATTGGCTGATGACATTAGTAATTTGAAAGGAAAAATAAGGTGGGAGGGAAAGGACAGGACAGAGGAATTATATTGATTTCTTCAAAGTTCACATGGCTAATATATATTGCCCGCTCTAGATTGTTTTATGTTGCTCGATGCCCCTCTTTTAATGGTCTGATGTGTCATTTTGATTTACAGTTCTGTATGGGAATATAATGAAATCGATGTAGATTAAATGACAACAGAGGCAAACCTTCAGCTGTATACGGTTGCATGTAGGGTCGGGGTGCTGTAGGCTATATTTCAGAGGAAGGAACCGGTAAAACTACCTCTGAGTATTCCCTTCCAAGAAAACCCAATGAAATTCATGGGGTCACTATAAATTGACAGGCAACTTGAAGGCACATATACATACGAACATACATGGTTCCAAGTAAGGAACAAGCAACGTAATGCAGTCAGTGGCTATGTTTTGCGAAATAGGGTATATATATATATATATATATATCCCACTTCTTTATCAATTAATCTTAATTAAAACATCAGAGGCCTCTTCACACTATGATGATAATACCTCTTTAGGTGTGCTGTGGAATCCTGGGATTTGTAGTTCTGAACGTGCCTCCCTAATCTGCCAAGTCCAAGATTTGATAGGAGGGAACAAAGGTGGTTCAAGTGGAATCATAGTGCTATAATTGTGTAGTGTAAATGATCCTTATGGATTAAGTGAAGTTTGTGAACCTCGGTCTTCTTAAATTCCACCTGTATGTTTTTTAAAAAGGAAGTCTCTAAGAATGGCAATTCATGCTTTCAACAGGCTACGGGCTTTTCCATGCTGCTTAATATCTGTTTTTTAAAACCAGAATTGGACTAACGTTATTGCTGTCCTTGCCTGTCATGGATTTTCTCTTCCTGTGGCTTCTGTGCACTGTGCAAAGATTTTGAAGAAAGACCGATCATCCGTTACATATTCCACATTTTGCTGCATTGCGACTTGCTGCCCAGCTTTTCCAAATGTCATTTACATGTTAATTCAGATAATACTTTGGCCCAGTTGTGTTTTTGGATATAGCTCTTTTCCTTTTCCCTATCAACACTATAAATTATTTGGCTGCAGTGCAGGAGGTGTCCCTCCCCCCTGTCTTTATTATTATTAAAAGGCGTCTTTATCAGCAACTTGCAAAATATCTCAGGGAATGAAAGAGAGGGAATAGTTTGTCTTGCAAAATGAGAGGCAGGCTAAAGAAAGACGAAAGTTAATTGCTTTCTCACTGTCATCCAGACCGGCTTTGCAGTGAATGTTTGAGAGCAATAAATTACATTTTTGTGTCACAGGCTTGCTCTAAACGCTTCTGATTAGATTTCTTTGTTCACTGATCTGTTTGATTCATCCTGGTACAGTTTTACTAGGCAAAACTGCCTCCCAGAAATTGTTGTTGTTGCATGCCTTCAAATCATTTCCGACTTACGGTGACCCTAAGGTTTTTCTTGGGATTTTCTTGGCGAGATTTGTTCCATTGTCTTCCTCGGAGGCTGAGAGAGTGTGACTTGCCCAAGGTCACCCAGTGGGTTTCAGAGCCAAACTGAGAACTGAACCCAGGTCTCTTTTTGCCACCTTCACCATACTCTGATGTTGCTTAGCCACACATGTGAAAAGGAATTGCATTTGTGAAATGTTGGAAGATATGCTACTATTCCTATATAAATATTTTTAAGACTACAGACAGTTCTGAGATATGTATTTTTTAAAAAGTAACTTTTCTAGGCTCTGCTTCCATCCTACTGCATCCTTTCTTCAGAGAGATGTGGGACTATATGCCATTGAGCATGATAAAGAAATGAAGGCTTATGTCCATTTTGGAAAATGGTGCAGAATTTTCTGAGTGGGTGGATACGAGACGCACAATGAAATATTTTCTGCAGAAATGTGCAAATGGCTCTCTCTATCCTTGGACTGGGCCAGTGCTGTGGTTGAATCAGGCACATTGTGATTTGTTTAATCAATATTCTCTCCCTTCCATTTTTCCTGAGCTCCACAGAACAAATCTAATAGTGTTATATGCGTTATTAGTGCACACTAAACCAATAGGTATTAAAGGAGTTTATCGGGAATAGCTCTCTGTTGATAACTTTTTCTACTGAGTCACAGCATGGATTTAGGGACCGCAGTTTATTACATTGCAATGTTCACCTTCTTTGTATAAAAAGATCAGATGATCCAGTTGATCATCTTAATCCTGTCGTCGTATTTGTGTGCCTTCAAGTTGTTTCTGATTTATGGTGACCCTAAGGCAATCCTATCATGGGGATTTCTTGGCATGATTTGTTCAGAGATGGTTGTTGTTGCCTTTTTCTGAAGCTGAGAGAGTGTACTTGTCCAAGGTCACACAGTGGGTTTCGTAGCTAGACCAGGATTCGAACTCTGGTTTTCAGAGTTGTGGTCCAACACTCAAACCACTACACCATGCTGGTTCTCCCATGAAAGTATTAAAAATGTCCTTCCAATCTGTTGGCTTTTCCGTTAAATTCTATTACCTCTATGTCAAGAATGGACGACTTACATACCTGTAGATGTTCTTTGACTAAACCTTTTATCATCCCTAGTGACCACAGCTTGTGGTGATGAATGAATAGTTTCCTAGAAACTGGAAAAACAATGGCATGGACAATCCTAATTTTACAAATTTAAATATTCTCCTTCCTTTCCTTTGGTTTCTTTTAACTACATGACTCCAAAACTTCTGTCCTTCCTGCAACATCCTCTCCCCAGGGTTTATGTGTTCCATAGTGACAAATTTCACGCCCGATTATCGCTTCAACAGATTGTCCATTCCGTTGTTTTCGCATCTTAATTTTCTGTAATGAACTCAGAGTGTAATTCTCACAGACATTTAGGATGCAGTCTGATTATTTATATGCAAGCTATCGTTTTGCAAGTTAAGGAAACTAATTTGTGCCATCTTATATTTCAAACCTGGCAATCAG
Source organism: Urosaurus nigricauda (assembly GCA_034509955.1). Lineage (NCBI taxonomy): Eukaryota > Metazoa > Chordata > Lepidosauria > Squamata > Phrynosomatidae > Urosaurus > Urosaurus nigricauda. The sequence continues at coordinate 5,080,832 of JAOEGL010000012.1, read as the reverse complement.
CCTGGTGATTAAAATGCCACAGCTCTAGGTTCGTCAAGTCATGGAGCTGACGAACCTGGCACCATGGCGTTTTAATCACCAGGCTGATTGCCGGGTTTGAAATATGAGATGGCTGAATTAGTTTCCTTAACTTGCAAAATGATAACTCTGTATAAATAATCAAGCTGCCCATTGTACATTCTGGATACATCTGATTATTTCTAGTCTCTTGTAATATATATACAACAGTCAGCTGCCTATGCAGTCGCGTGAACAATATTGTATGTCCAGTATCTAAAAGATGTTCACTATTGTTGCCAACAGAACACCAGCAAATACGTGACTGTATCTCACCAACAGGATTCTGGTGTCCCAGTGTTTCATATATATATATATATATATATATATATATAACAGTTGGCTGCATGTGCAGTCACTTGAACAATCTCATATGCCCACATATCTGAATAAGGATGATTATTATTACCAACAGGATGCCAGTGAATATATAAGTGCATGTCACCAACAGGATTCTGGTGTCCCAGTATTATTTTTACAACAGTTGGCTGCATGTGCAGTGAAATGAACAATATTGTATTTCCACATATCTGAAAAATGATGCCTGTTATTACCAAGAGGATGCCAGTGAACATGTGAGTATATGTTACCAACAGGATTCTGCTGCCCCTGTACTATATATATATATATATATATAAAACAATTTGTTTCACATGAACAATATTTTATGTCCACATATCTGAAAACTTACCTAAATGGTCTATACGTGGTGCAAATGTGATTCCTTCATGAAAGAGTGAACAATTGTTTTATGAATCACTGTTTTGATACCACTCGTAATGAGCTTTGCATGCAGATGTGCGAGTAATATCATAAGGCTCCTAATGCAAAAAATAATCACCATGTGTTAGTCATAAACTTGGCACTTTCAGGAAAATGGTGTGATTTTGGTGCTTTATGAATAATCTCGTGATTGTTGTGTGAATCACTGTACCATATGCTTGAACAATATCCCACGGACACAAACAAATATAGGAGTACCCTAAGTTTGGTAACTATAAAAATTAGCAATCAGGAAGCCTTCTGTTGGAGCAACAGTTACTTTTATAGCAAATTATCATGACGTTATTAAGGGATGAACAGTGCAACAATGTAATTGCAACCAGTTATAACATATTTAATACTATAAACACAAACTATATAGTTGTAAGGAAATGGTTCACGTGTAAACTTTGTTGTTGCACGTGAAGTTTTTATAGTGAGCAATATCACATACCTCCACGTCTGAAAATGATCACCGCATCTTAGTGCAATGCAGATGTAAACTGATTGAATAAAGATTGAATATAGCAAAGATGATGTAGCAGTTTTAGTTTATCAAAGGCTCCAGGAGAGCAGGGTTCAAATCCCCACTCAGCCAAGAAAACCCATTGGAGGTCCTTAGGTAAGTCGCACTCTCTCAACCTCAGAGAAAGCCAGCAGCAAACCTCCTCTGAATTAGTCTTGCCAAGAAAAACCAAATTGGAGTCAACTTGAAGGCACATAACAACAACCACAAATGAAAAAATGCACAATAATTTGGCTATGCTGCATGCTTCTTACTTTCTCTCCACCTGGATTCATGCGGCACTCTTATATCGCAGTCTCAGAAAAACAGCTGTGAGTACTCCAGGGAGAAAAGACTGCATTTATTTTAAATTAAAACACTGCCTTGATTTGATGTTTAAGCATGGCTTGCCTCCATCTGTGAGAGTTGGAGGAAATATTCCCCTGGGACTTTCCAACCACAATCGTCTCAGTCCTACTGAAATAACTTTCTTGGTTTGTTCAGGGGACAATTTAGTGCTAGGGAAGAGAAAGGTAAAATATACCTCTGCTGAGTATAATTGTTGGCATCTTGTCACCCAGAGCAGGAGTGGAGCATAGAGTAGCAATGTTAATATTCATGCATTTATTTAACTCATTTGTTTGACCTTGCAAGTATCAAGAAATAATTTCTACGATTTCCCCTGCTTTGGAGAAAACAAATATCCCTGTGCGGTTTTTGCATGGTATTCATGCCTTCTCATAATTTTGGGAAACTATGGCCTGATTCTCACTACCTTTTAAACCGGATCGCAAATCAATTTGAACTGATTGAAATTACCCTGGTTCCCACTTAAAGCGATTCAGAGAGAGGGGCCATGCGCTAGACCCATTTAACCCGTGTCTTTTTGACACTGATTTTTTCTGTATCTTTTTGGATAAATCGGTTCCACACAAGTGTGAACCAGATGCAGATCGGAATCGATTTAAATTTGCCTTTTGACCAGCTGGAGCAGCTCCATTTGAATCGATTCATGAATGTGAACCACAAGTGGGTTATTTTAGAGGGGAAAATTGCAAATGGGGCAAATATAGTGTGAACCACGCTCCACTGTTGAATCGATCCATTGATTCGGATCACAAACTGATTTATTTGTAAATGGGAATGAAGCCTATGCTGTGCAAAAATATAAATAGGGGGTTTGCATGAAAACTGTGCATGAAAAATGGTGTTTTTGTGCTGAAAAAAAAACTAGCAAAGGTTGCATCTACATTGTTGAAATAATGTAGTTTGATCCCACTTTCAACACCATTACTCCATCCTACAGAATCCTGGGATCTGTCATTTTTTGAGACACCATCACTATTTAGCAGAGAAAACTAAAGACCTTCCAAAACTACAAATCCCAGCATCCCATAGGATGCAGCTACAACACTTAAGGTGGTGCCAACCTGCATTATTTCTACAGGTGAAAACTCTGCAAAATTCTCCCTAACATATTCTTTTTCCCAACTGGTTTTCTTGAGTGTCAGAAAACCCATTTTTCCTTCCAGGAAACAAGGAATGGAAAAATATTATCTCCAAATCTAAAGTACACAGGGTTGGGAAGCCCCCATTGCCTGGAGACTAGGCCAATGGTAGCTATATATCTTTGAGTTTGGCTCAGAGCTTCCCGTTTTCCAAGTCTGGGAAATGTGTCATTATTATTCATCCATGGTTATAAATATAGTAACTGCTGTGACAGCAACCTTGGGTTCGTGTCACAACGAAGCCGGTGTAGCATCTGTCCAGAAGTTTGCATACCAACTTTCCTTGCAATCCCTGTCAACTCTCCAAGACCTTTTGAGTTGAAAATTAAATTTCCTTGGCAGGAGATCATAGCCTGTTCCTCATGCTTCATCGATCCATTTTCCCCATACCTCCGTGGCAGGGAAATGTGTTTCTACCATTTTTAAAAAGCTCATCTCCCCTTTTCCCTATTATATCACGGCCCTCAATGGCCCTGAGACCTTCGTATGAGTTATGACGGGCATAATGGGGACTATTGAAGAAGGACTATGGATGAAGGATGGATGGGCTGTTAGAGAAGAAGCGATCCCACGGTTGGCTATGTCCCCTCGATGCTTTCTTGGCTTGCTCCGATGGTTGGCAGAGCCTGAGCAAAATGGGGTTTCGGCAGCATCATTCATCTCTTTGTGATAGCTGTTGAAAAGTCTTTTAAAGAAGAAAGTCATTCTGTAACTATGTTTTAAAGGACTAGAGAGAATTGTTTATAAGGTGTGCATTTTAAAAAACGGTCCAGGACTTGGCAAAGAGCAGGGTGCATCAACCATACTGTCACCGAGTTGATGAGGACTTGGCTGGCACCTGGAGGAACTTTAGATGTATCTTCTTGATCTCCTTAGACAAAAGAAACGCCGTATTTAAAAATGAGCTAGGTATACCCTTCAATTGCCATCGCGCTTTTCCAGCTGCTTTTAAAATATCCCGGTTTCTCTTCCCTTCTCCCACTTTCCCCTTTTATTTTATTGCCATTGCCGCAAATTGAGTTCAAAGTGCAAAAGTAGGTTGCACTCGGGTTGCTGCCCCATGGCAGAATGAATGCAGTTTGACAATGCTATGGAAGGCTCGATGCTATGGAATCCTGGGATCTGTAGTCTGCTATGGCACCAGAGCTCTCTGATAGAGAAGGCTACATATCTCACAAAACTACAAATCCCAGGATTCCATAGCATTGAGCCATGGTAGTTAAAGCGGTGTCATCTCCAGTTAACTCAGTAGGGCAAAGCGGATTGGAAGAAGGGGCAAAGTCTTGCCCTTCCCAGTACGCTCAAACAAAACCAAACTGCTGTAGTTTGTGTCTTCTCCCTCATTAATAACGTTTGCCTTCTTGACCACATAGGGTTTTTTCCCCCACAGTTTTGATACATTTCAAATTCTGGAGTATAATGCCCGAATCAAATTTCTAGCCTCAGCTAGAGTAAACCTATTGAATCAATGGAAACGTGGGAAATCAACACCTAGGGAAGTCCCATTAATTCAGTGGGTCTGCTCTATTTGGGATTAGCACAATGTTCTAGGGGATATTCTTTGCCATTCTGATGGCTAGGCCTGCTGGGAATTGCAATCCAACAACTGACGGGGAATCCCTCTCCATAGATTTTGGCCATTGTCTTTTTGCTACAGTACAAACAAGTAGGACCCGGCTATAATGTCAACCGTTTAAGTTCCAAGTCACAGGAATGCAGCTGAAAAGTGCACAAAAGTCTAGAATTATACGCATTTTTTCAAATATAAAATTAATATGCTAAAATTCATCCTGCTCCCACTTGATATAGCGTCCAGGTAATTGGTTCAAATATGCTTTATGCTAAGATAGCAGCATGGGAAGATTATATTCTATGACTCTCCAAATGCCTGTTAGTTTGATAGGCTAAATTTTTCCTTGCTTCTGTAAAGAGTAACTCCCCTCGATTCGGGTGCAACCAAGGACATCGCTGAGTTAGGCAACAAAGAGTGGGACGCAACAGCAGCATTCCTTCCATAACTGTGTGTATGTGTGTTTAAAAACCGATGAGGAAAATGTGTAGGAACGTTACACTTGATTACCTGCAGAAAATCGAAAAGCCGCAGATGTGGCTTGGATGTGGAATGCCTGCTCATCTTCAGCCTGGAACTATTTCCTTGAAGGATGCCTGAATGGAGAATTGTGTACCAAGCGACCAAATAAAACATTATACCAAAGGATCCATAATCGTCCTCCCCGCCTCCATTTAACAAAATGCAACCGCAGGGCAGAAGGCTGCTTATCTGTAAGGCTGCTCTGCATTGTTCAGTTGGTGAAGTTGTTGCAGAATCATCGCTAGGGGAAAAAGATGTCACATGCTTCCTCTTCTTCCCCATCATTTCCTAAATGTTCTGGTGTCTATGTTACCATCTACATTTTGTGTGTTGCCTATGTTTTACAGCCTCTCGCTGTGAGTTGTCATAAAAACCCTTAGTATTTGTAAGTAAGTAAGTATTTGTAGGCCTGCTTTGTTTCTCCGCCAGAACATGTTCGTGTGGTGTGGTGGTATGGGGCTGGTTGTTGCTCGCCTGCTGCTTGAAAACACTAATCGCATTATTCTCTCTCATACTGTATTAAGAATTGACAGGTTTAATGGGTGCAAGGCTTCCATCCCTTTAATGGCTGTGTGGGAAAGGAAATTTCAGCAGGTATACGTTGCCAGGCTCAAAACCAACTCAGATATTTTGATCCGTAAGGCAGGAAATCTCAGAATGCCACTCCCCACCTGTGTCGGTATAAAATACAATAATGATCAAATAGCTGACAATTTCCAGCCCTTTCATACCATCCCGAATCTGCGTGCGGTTACTGCCTCGCCCTGCCTAATAGTAGGGCTAGGCCTGTGGTTTTCCTGCAATTTCTCTTAATAAAACATTTCAAGCGAAAGAACTGTGCACCTTGGACATGAAACGCAGCCATTCCGAAATCCATTCCTTTGATTTGCATTGCAACCTTCCCCATCCAGATCTATCCTGAATTAATCCTTTTGAGATCAATGGGACTCACTCCCGGGCAGATCAAAACCTTCAAGGACATTTTATTCCTTCATTTCTCTCAAGTTTGGTCTTTCCCTACTTCTTTTCTTTTTCTCTTTTTTTGTCTGCATTAATCTGTTTCTCAGAAGAAATCCAGATCTTTGAATTGCAATGACTCCCTTCCAATGTTTATTCTGGATTAATCCCTTTGAAATCAATGGGGTTTGTTCTCAGGCATTTTTCAATTTCCCTCTCCTTTTCCCCCATTCATTTTCTGAGGTTTATCACACTAGAGGGCAAACAGGATTTAAACAGGAATTAAACAGGAATTAAACAGGAAATGCCCTATGTTAAACATAAGGCATGTTAAATGCCCTATGTTAAACATAAGGCATTTCCTGTTTAATTCCTGTTTAATTCCTGTTTAAATCCTGTTTGCCCAAGGCACTCGTCATCTATTGTCTTCCAGGCCCAAGAGCCAGCATGGGACATAGAATTAGGACTCTAGAGATCAGGGTTCAAATCTATGCTCACCTATAGAAATGCGCTGGGAGGCCTTGGGTGAGTCACACTCTCTCGGCCCCATAAAATCCTGTGACAGATTTGCTATAGGGTTGCCATAAGTCAGGGATGACTTGAAGGCACACAACAAACATCCAGGCAGACTGTGTACCTTCCACAGCACCTTTGGATTATTTATTTTCTTCTTCTTTCTGTTGTGAGTACGAAGCAAGCGAGAACAGGATTGCAAACTCCAAGCCATTTTTCCCATTCTTCGAGAGTTTTCCCTACTTGAGATCTTTAACAATTGGGTTTTCCCTTTTTCCTTTTTCCTTGTGACTCACATTTTCTCTCTGCTTTCGAAATTATACTATCTACCTTTCCGCAGCACCCAAGGATTATTTCTTTTCCGGATCCTTCTGTCCTGGGTAGGGGCTTGCAATCTTGTTTCTGGGCTTTTAAACAACTCCCCATGATTGGAGGCTAGCCGTTCAGTAATGCATTTTAATAGATAAGCTGGAACCGCTGGCATTTCCAAGCAGTTAAACGGTTCTGTACCCAACGTTTCAACCATAAATGGATGTGGGCAGAAAAATCATTTCTCTCTCATTTATGAGGAGGCCGTGAGATTCAAACACCTTGAAGGGATAAGACAATAGTTTATAGGCTTGCAAGAGATCACTACCACAATGCAAATATTACACTAGATGAAGGGAACGGCAAACCTCCTTTCAACAGATCCTACCAAGAAAAGCTCATGATAGGGTTGCCATAAGTTGGAAATTTGTTTTGTTGCTTTGGTCAAGCTTTGTTCAGCCTTCCTCTTAGGCTGAGAGAGTGTGACTTCCCTTTCCATGGTGAAGCAGAGATTCAAGCCATGGTCTCTCAGTCGTAGTCCAGAATTTAAACCACTACACCTTATTGGGTCTATGTGTAATAGTATAATGATGGAGATATAGGTGGCAGATACCTTTCAACTGTCCGGATTTAGCAGGGACAGTCCCGGTTAATCCTCTGCCATCTCATTTTTTTCTTGTAAAAATTCTGCATGTAAAATGTCCCAGCTTGTCTCACCTCCTCCGCCTTTCCCTTCTGAGTCCTCAGCTTACTTCATTTGCTGCAAACAACTGAAAATTGCAGACTGAGTTCAAAGTGCAAAACCAGTTTGCACTTATTTAACTCAGTAGGAGAAAGAAGAAAAGAGGAGACAGAATCCTGCCCTTCTCTGCAGACTTGAGCAAAAGCAAACTGCTGCACTGACTCCTACTTTTCGTGTTCTTCTTCATTAAAATTTGTTGCCATCTTGACTACAGTCTAATATTGCTTGGCCACACGTATCCCATTTTTCATCTGTGAAATGTTGGAGAGCATGCTATTTTGGCTATCTGTCTAGCCATTCATCATTCAAGTGAGTGATCTGGCCTTGCAGACCACGAGGACTAGTCCCTTGCAAATGGAAGGCATGCACCATCCACCGTTTGATGAATCTGATTGCTTGCATATTTTCCCCTTCCATGCGCTTCAATAATTCACCACTCTAAATGCTTAGTCATGTCATAAAACCGAGAAGAAAACTCTGCTGCGGATCCGACTGGGCTGTTCTTGTTCTCCAACAAGGTACTGCTTGGGATTCAGCCTCTGACTACCACTCGATCCCTGATGAAATATTTAGGAAAGGGATGTTCGGAAGCGCAAAGGGAAAATTGCTTCCCTTGTCCAAAGAGACCACGTCGAGTTATGAAACACTGAACAGGCTTTTGTCAAAAGCAGCTATTATGACGGGAGATGTTTTCCGTATGATTGCCACCCAGCAGAAGGACAGTTTAATACATGGTTTCATGCTCCACACTTGGATGGAGGGTTTATGGCTGTGCAATGAAGTCGGTAAAAGATGAAAGACTGGAGATGCATGGAAAAGCCCCCGGAAGCAGAAACCTGGGTTATTCAGGGTAATTTCATCCTTTAGTTCATGTCCAGAACTCAGTACCAAGGAGGTGGGAAGGTACTACGGATAAATAAGCAAGCTGTATGCCAGCTGACAGCCAATGTTATGTAGTGGTTTGAGCATCGAACTCAAACCGCTACACAGAAATCAGGGTTCAGTTCCCAGCTTGAGCATAAAAAACCCCTGGGTGACTTTGGGGGAGTCACACTCTCTCAGCCTTAGAGGATGGCAATGGCCAACTCCCTCTGAACAAATACTTCCAGGAAAACCCTCTGATAGATTCAGCTTAGGGTCGCCATAAGTCAAAAACTACTTGAAGGCACACAACAACAACAACATGCAAGCCAGAAACTTGAATTCTGGTGTTAGAAGGGGGGCAAACCTGATGTCCAAGGTTTAAATTAAATGCAGTGAGTGGGGGATTTGCTTATTAAATCATTATTTTGGTTATGGCCAACATCCAGCCAGGTTGCTTTCATACTATAAATCATTTTGAGGTCTGCTTGGAGTGCTCTTCTTTGGTGACCCATCATTCAGGCCAATATACTTTGGGAGGACGTGCGATAGCACCATCTCCAAAGCGTCCCAGTTTGGAAGTGATGGTGCCCATTATTCCTCTGCTGCCTCACTTTTTTCAGCTGCTTTTAAAATGCTGCAAATGGGGCTTTTTAAGAAATAAAAGATTTTGACCATCGTACCGCCCATGGGATTCTACTTCCTTCCACTTTGGTCAGTTGGGACATGTGCTGTACAACGGCCAAAATATTTTTATTTCTTAAAAAGCCCCATTTGCAGCACACGGGCCAGTGTTTTTCTCTACCGCTTTGACAATCACAAATCATTGCCACTCAGAGAAATGATCAGCCACGGCTGTTAGCTTAATTTCTCAGCTGTCATGAGCCTGGTTCATAAAATATGAGTATTAATTATCATGCTTTTTGTCCAAGGCTATTGGCAACTCTGCTGGCTAATTTTGTGTATGGATTCTTGATCTGTAGCGACTGAAGTAGGTTAACATTTGTGCTTGCAGATGATTCCAGTGTATAATTTATACCGGGGGAGGTACTAGTTATCCAGGTGATAGGAAAGTTACTTTTTTGGCCTACAACTACCAGAATACCCCAGCCAAAGACTCTGTCAGACCTTGGAAACATCATTTTCTTCTATTACCGATCTTAGAATCACTTAGCAAGCAGAGTCACTGACTGACTGGGATATTTAGCAGCTGCGGTCCAAAAAGTATCTTCCCAAGCTTTGATATTTCCTTTGCTCCTTCCAGCCACTAATTTGCACCAGTCTCCCGCTGTCAGTAAAGCCTTGAAATTTTTGTAACCATTAGCTGCTGTACACCAAGCAATGCAATCTTTAACTGTATATTGAACTTCTGTTTAATATGAACTACACATAGGGTGATCCTGAGCAAGTCACACATTCTCAGCCTCAGAGGAAAGCAACAGCAAACCTCCTCTGAACAAACCTTGCCAAGAAAGCCCCATGTTAGGTTCTCTTTAGGGTCGCCATAAGCCCAATATTCAAACCACTACATCACACTGACTCTGGAGTGGTTGAGTGCAGAGTTGTGGTAGCGGCGTTCGTTCAACAATGGTGGTAACTTTGGTGTCAGAGTGGTGGATCAACTAAAGGTCCCCACGAAAAACACCACCCATAAGATGAGGTCTACTTAACCTATGAAAATGAAAGGACTGGGAGAAGAAGACCTCTAAAGATGGTCTTGATGGATGTGTAGGTTCGCATAGGAACAGATCACTCCCGAGATAACTGGATCTATAACCATCATTTTTTAAAGCACCATCCTGAACCATAAAAAATTTAAGTAGCAGTTTTGGTGCTGGACTATGACTAAAGAACAGAGTTTGAATCTCTGCTCAGCTATGGAAACCTACTGGGTGACTTTGGGCAAGCCACACTCTCTCAGCCTCAGAGGAAGGCGAAGGAAAACCTCTTCTGAACAAACCTTACCAAGGACTCTTTCAAACGAGAGGAATTTCTCCCAATTCCGAATGGAGCCAAAGCGGATTCATGTAAATTCGCTTGTTTAGCGAATTTACCTGAACCCCTGCTCCGTTCGGAAGGCATTCGGAATTACTTCCCATTACCCGAAAATAACCCCCCCCTTGCCCAAAATTGCGTGAGAAACTTAAATTCGCAATAACGTTAAACCCATGATTGCATTCGGAGTGGCTTCCCTTTTGCCCGAATTTGCGTGAGAAGAATTAATTCGCAATAACGTGAAACCCCAGGATTGCGTTTGGATTGCCCTTGGATTATACTTCCAAGTTCCCACGTCTGAAAGAGTCCCAAGAAAACACAGATATAGTTTCACTTTAGCATCACCAGAAATTGGAAATGCCTTGAAGGCACACAACAACAACAACACAGATTCCAAGGTTTACTTCTAATGCCCCATCCTGGTGCATGAAAATTGAAGACAGCTGGAGGTGGTTCTTCAGAAGCCTCTCATTTCTTTGGCTGGTTGGTTTTTATCAGATACTCTGAATATTCATTGAGCCTCTGCCCTGTTCATGTTGTAGCTCAAGGTACGGCTCCTGTTTCTCCAGCCTCGCTGTAAATCTGCCACCTTCGACAAGTGCTAAATTAATCTTTAAAACTCAGAAGGCTGAGATGGTGCCAAGAGGGTCCGGCGAGATGCTCGAGTGGACCGTTGTGCATGAGAAGCAGAACAGCTAGCAAGGAAGCCTAAGTGAGCGCTTCTTATGTGAAATGCATGTACTCTGATCCGTATGTGGTTGCACTGAACTGTAACAAGCTAAATGATTTATAGGGGAAAGTAGACTAATTCGGAGCGGCACAGAGATCCCAGGGGCCAATCAATAATGAATGCAAGCAATTCTTCAGGTATTAGTTAGAAAACTACTTGACTTGTTACCAAGAGCTGGTGAGAAATGGAGAGATGGACTGGAAATGTGGATTATCTCCCAAGTTCCTTCCGCAAAGAGCCAAGGTCCAAAACACAAGGCAGAAATAATCCAGTTTGAGACTGCTTTAGATGCCTTGGTTCAATGCTAGGGAATTCGGGGAAGTGTAGTTTTGTGAGACGTTTAGCCTTCTCTGTCAGAGAGGTCTGGAGCCACAATAACTCTTAAATAAAATAATATTTATTTTCTTATTTTCTCGCTTTACCCCTTGAAAATATAAAGGATTACAAAATGTTATATATTAATCAACAATGTCTTTGTAATTTTACAATCTCTTGCTACTCTTAATTCGATTTTATTCTACGTCTTTTTCCTATAATATATCTTTAATCAACATTATCTTCCCCCACTTTTTCTTCGTATCATCCACTACTCTTTCCCAGTCTTTAAGTTCTCTATTCAATTTATCACACAGTTTTTTAGACAAAATATCCATTTCCATTATATCCAATACTTTTATTAACCAATCTTCCATAAGTGGGAATTTCCCCCCCTTTTTTCCAATGTTGTGCATATAGCATTCTTGCTGCTGTCAACATATATTTTAAAAAAAAATCCTCTATATGATTTAACAACAACAAAAAAGTCTGGTTTAAATTCCAGTTCGATAGCTAAAATTTCTCTAATTTGAGCATCGGTTTGTTTCCAAATATGTTCTGCTTTTCCTTCCCAAGATCTAGCAGCAGCACCGACGGGTTTAGCTGTAGCATCTGTGACAGCATTCGTATTTAATTTTGGTTCATTTTTTTAAAAAAAGTATTAATAACCTTACAATTGTGTCTGAGAAACGGGATGTAAAAATCCTGTGATGACATCCATGGCTCCTAGGAGTTTCGCACCGGGAGCAGCTGTCTTAGGCTCTGCCTTGCCTTGCTCAGCTATCGCTTCTGGGAAACTGAATTAACCAAATATTGTCTGTTTCTGGCCTCTCAAATGCAATTCCTTCTTCTGCAGACTTTCTTCAGCATGCCCTGGGCTTGCAGTCTTGCAAGGACACAGCAAACGTAGGAAAGCTATGTTAGGGCAAACATATGGAGCATACAAACAACATCTGCCTGTATATAGAAATAACAGCAGCAGCAAAAAACATTTATTGCGTTGGTCCTTGGAGTTTAAAATATAACATATAGGATTTGCATAAAGATAAGAAATGGTTAAAACTAATAAAATAATTAGGGATTGAGCGGTAGGTATCCACCTATCACTTACAAAACACAACAAAATGCTAACAGGAATGGAATGCTGATAAAGCACAGAAAGGAAGGAAGGAAGGAAGGAAGGAAGGAAGGAATTTTAAGATTTACATCAGGGCCAGTTCTCATGAGCCATAGCAGTTAAAGCAGTATCAAACTGCATTACTTCTACAGTGCAGATTAGGCCTATGTCAAGAACAGGCCACTTATATACTGTACCTGCAAATGTTCTTTGAACACAGTGGTGAGGAATGATAGAAGTTGCAGCCCAATGTCACAGTATCGAAGTGCATCATTTCTACAGTGTAGATGCACCCACAGCCCTTCAAATAGCCTTGATCCAAGCCATAACGCCCAAGCTATGTAGTTTTGCAAAACCATTCTTCTTTCCTTTCATCCTTCCTGAGTTTTTCCAAGCCAAAACCATTTTCCAAAGAACTTTCATCCCATTTCTTGCTAGCCATGTGAAAAATATTCGGTCTGTTGGGTGATAAATAGACCTCCTTTCTTTATTGGATCTTTGGGAATTCTGTAAAGCCGCATTGACCGGTTGAAAACCATTAAGATTTTAACATGCAGCAATGAGGGACTTCTCCCGTGGAAATGTGCTTTCAAGTGTGTTATTAATTTAATCGGTGTGATTTTTATTCACTGTTCCTTTAGGCCAAGGAACAATGAGAGGAAACGGCCGTATCCACCCACATGCAAATGTTACAGCCTTTGAAAACCCGGCCAGGTCTTGTAAATCTCAGGATCCACTTGCAGTGGATTTCTGCTGGTTGTAACAAAGTCCACCCCTTTGTAGACTGATAGGAAACTGGCAATATTTGGAAATTTTGGCATTTTATTTCAGTAATTACTTAGCCTGCTATCCTGGCAATATTTAGAAGGCTTGGTGCTTTATCGCAGTAATTACTTTGCTTGCTATCCTGGCAATATTTGGGAAGTTTGGCATTTTCTTTTAGTAATTACTTAGCTTGCTTATCATGGCAATATTTAGAAGGTTTGGTGGTTTATTGTAGTAATTACTTAGCTTGCTATTCTGGCGATATTTGGAGAGTTTGGCGTTTTATTATAGTAATTACTTAGCTTGCCATCCTGGCAATATTTGGAGAGTTTGATGTAGTCATTAGTTAGCTTACTATTCTGGCAATAATTGGAAAATTTGGCATTTTATTGTAATAGTTATTTCGGTTGCTATGCTGCCTTTTTTCCCCCAACGAGTTCAAGAGAGAATACATGGCTGCACTCCTCCTCTTTTAATCCTTACAACAACCCTGTGAGGTTGTTCCTAATGAAAAGCAGGAACCGGACCCATGTCGTCCAGGGGGTTTTATGGCCCAGTGGAGACTTGAACCCGGCTCTTTCCCAATAGTCCAGCACTTTTAACCACTGGTGCTGAGTCTGACCCTGCACCAGAACTTTATCCATAGCTTTTATCTTTGTAAGGATAAATGGATCCTCCATGTTCAGAGTCAGGATATCCCTGAAAACCAGTCTGGGGAGAACTGTTGCCTTCTTACCAGCTTGTGTTTGGCAACTGTGGGAAGCAGGATTTAGATAGATCTCTGTGGTGGAAGGAAAGTTAGGGTAGAGTTTGGAAAAGTTACTTCTTTGGGCTATAATGAATCCTATGGAGTTTATCAGATGATGGAAATTGGAAGTATAGTCTAATGGCAATCCGAACGCAATCATGGGGTTTCACTTTATTGCGTATTAAAGTATCTCACGCAATTTCGGGCAAAAGGGAAGTCATTCCGAATACAATCATGGGTTTTACATTATTTCGTATTAAAGCATCTCATGCAATTTCGGGCAATGGGGTGGTCAATTTCGGGTAATAGGAAGTAATTCTGAATGCATTCCAAACGCAATTGGAATTCACGTAAATTTGCTAAACTAGCGAATTCACATGAGTTCGAATTAGCTTGTTGTTTTGTGTCTTCAAGTCATTTCCGATTTATGGCGACCCCATTGTGGGGTTTTCATTGCAAGATTTGTTCAGAGGAGGTTTGCCATCCCCTGAGGCTGAGAGCATGCAACATGTCTAAAGTCACCCAGCGGGTTTTGTGGCCGAGCATAGACTCGAACCCTGGTCTCCAGAGTAGTAGTCCAACACTCAAACCACTATGCCATGCTAAGTGTTTAAAGAACACTTACCCTTTAAGAATATAATGCAGTGTGACACCCCTTTAACTGCCACAGCTCCATCCTACAGAATTCTTGGATATACAGTTTTGGGAGCCACCAGCTCTCTTTGGCAGAAAAGGTAAAAGACCTTGTAAAACTACAAATCCCAGGATTCCACAGGATGGACCCATAGTACTTACAGTAGTGTCAAACTGCATTATATTCTACAGTGCAGATGCACCCTAGGACGCCTTGTTCCTTGCTCTCCTTCCAATGGTAAGTGGTTCCTCTCCTCCAAATTCTGGGTTTAGGCTTGGGGTGCCCCTAACCATATTAGTTCAGGAGCCTTTCTACTTTTTCTGTAAAAGAAACAAGAAACCCACAGAGTTTTGTAGCATGTTCTTTCAATCTTATAGCATCCTCTTATTCAAAGAGGCTAGTAGAAATGCCTCTATTGCTATGACTCTGCTGCCATCTCCTGTCGGCTTGTTCCACGTGTGTTTTCTGTCCTGGATGAATTTTTCCTTCCGTACTTAAGTTGAAGGTTGACTTTTGGTCAGATCAATAAAGCCAAATAAATAAATAAATAAGTACAAAACAAATGACAACGACAGATAAAACTGTGTGTCTAAAGAAATATCTATTGACAGGCAGAGGATGCAAAAGGTTATTCTTTTGGACTATGCTCCCCAGGAACCCCTAGCAAAAATGACGGCTGGTCCATATTTTTGCAATTTGGGTTCACGAAGAAGACCTATAAATCCAGACGTCGCTGTCCCATCATAACGTAGAGAGATCTTGTAGCATCTTTGAGATTGACTGAAAGAAAGATGTTGGCAGCATGAGCTTTCATAGACTTGAGTCTACTTCCTCAGATGCTTCATCTATAAGCATTTAAATAAGAATTGAATTGATTTTCTTCCTACCTATTTTCTTAACTATCCAGCTCTTGTCTCCGTACACGATTCTAACTTTTGTTCTCGGTGGTATATCTTTGCTCTTTAGGATCTTTGCTAGCCCTTTCACAGCTGTCCTCCCCATTCTTAGTCTTCTTTATGGTTTCTATATGCTAGCCATGAAAGGAGTAGCTTTCTGTGCTGCATCCTATCTCCAAGTTAGGATTAGCACTTTGGACAGCTCCTTTGCAGTAAGCCAAAACCTGGAATAGAAAGGAGGAGATGCACCCTCTTGCGATTTGATTCAGGCGGCAAAACATCTTTGGCTGAGCCTGGTATAATGTATTGCCTTTCTCCCATGTGCTCTTCTATCTGTGTTCATCTCAGGGCACATCACAGAGGAAGAAAAAAGGCCAAAGGAATCATGAGACACAAGCTCAGAGGGAGGATGAATTATCCTCTAACTGTACACAGCAGATATTGAGAGAATTTTGGGATTTTAAGACCAGAACTATACTCTCCAAAAAGCAAGACAGAAGTGTGTGGCCCTAGGCAATTTTTAAGAAGCTCCTTCTTTGGACTACAGCTCCCAGCATCCCAGAGGTCATGCTGGCTGGAGAATGGTGGGAGTTGTGGTCTAAAAAGTAACTTTTCAAAACTGTGATGCTGCAGTGGCGTCAGGGATGTGGAAGAATCAAGGCCATGAATTTGTTTTCTGCTACATTTTACTGTTTGAATATTAGCATGTACAGATTTAATTATTTTCATAGAATGTACATCTTAGGCAGGTTTGTTTTATCTATTTTAATTGTATGTACGGCGCTGTGTAAATTTACAGTGCAATATAAATAATAATAATAAAACCTTTTTGAAGGCTTGTGGGAAATCTCAGAGCTGGATTTAGGGTTCCTGCAGTATTACGTCCAGATCATGTTCATCCCTCTAAACTTGTCAAGGCATAATGTGGCATTTCTACCATACTTAGGCCAAATGTGTGTTTTCTGCAGTTATTGAATGTTTGACCTGTGAACTAAATGAAGCAATTCGTATTTTATTCTGGAGATTTGTTTTAAAGTATATTTAAATACCTCTCAGCGGACCATGTTGACTCACAGGGACACATGTAGAAACAGCTGAAGAGAAAGACATTACGAGCTAGCCTTTATTTTCCAGATGTTAAAAAAAGGAACCGTAATTGATCTAATGAAGTTTACGGTTAGACTATCTGGCCATCGTAGCATATCTTGCAGTGAGCTCATTGTTTTGCCGAGGAAGGAGATTTTGGCATTGCAACCTTTGATAGAAATAGCCATTACTTACCAGAGCGTGAGCATAATACTATACGATGATCACAGCATTGCTATCACATAATAAGGCGTTGCAAAGAATCCTCAAATATATTTCAGAGCACATGTATTTTGTGAATCACAGGTCAGACCGCTAGATCTCCTGGTGAGTATAAACCAGAGTTAGAACAAAGTACATCACCAAAAACCCATACAACAGTGATAGCTTTATTGGGACAACCCAAATGTACATTTATACATGTTGCAAGCTTTCACAGCTCTGCTGGCTTTGAATTACGCTGGCTCTGAAGACGCCAGGCAAAGGTATTAAAAGGAGAAGGAAAGAAAGGAAAATTTGGACACTGTTAGTGGTAGCCCTGCATTTGGTCAAGATGTTGTGGTTGCTAGTCCTCTTTTCAGATGGTACGGAAAGGTATTGATGCAGGTGAACCTTTCCATCTTCTGGCCGTGTGGATACTGGGAGATTCAGTCCAGGAAATAAACTTTAAATTCCATTAGCAAGAGAAAAGGCTACTTGCCTTTGAGATCCAGTTTGTCTGACCTGGCAATGCTACTTGATACCCATCTTTGCTTTAAGCAGAGATGAGAGCCAGCATGGCGCAGTGGTTTGAGGCTATGACTCTGGAGACCAGGGTGCGAATCCCCACTCGGCCACTATGTGACTTTAGGCAAGTTACACATTCTCAGCTTCAGGGGAATGGCCATGGCTCTCTGAACCAATCTTGCCAAGAAAAGCCCATGATAGGTTCACCTTAAATGACCTGAAGACACACGACGACAACAACAACAACAACAACAACAACAGCCAGGGATTGAATCTATCTTATACCCGCTAGATGGCAGAGCAAGTTCATAAAGAACATTCCTTTCCTATATTGAAGAAGGCAAGAAATGTTGAACCTTTTTCTCCTTCAGAAGATACCATACATTTTAAGAGTGACTTTTCTCTGTCCCGTTCATGTGTCTAATGGGGAGACAATAAATAGATTTCTCTCCCTTTCAATCCCCTTCCCTTAACCGTTCCTTAGAAAAGTTACTTTTGGGACAATTCCCAAAACTCAGGCCCTGGCTGATAGACGGCGGATTTGGGATATTGTAGTCCTTTGAAAGTATCTTTCCTAAACTTTGTTCTTCATGCATAATGAAGAAGACCCTTGATTGTTATCGTAACTTTATTTTTTATTTCTTGCTTGCTATGTTTTATTATTTAACATTAATATGCATTAACGTGTGTTACGTGGAATTATTTTGGTATGTTGGAAACATTTAAATGAGATTAGAATAGTAAAAAGTCTTCCTCGTCTAATCTGAAGGAATATATTGAAGTATGCACCAAGTGAGAAAACAGTTGTTAAAAATCTGTCATGATTCTATTTATATTTGCATATGCTTTGAGTTTTTTATTACTGTGAAATGAATAATAAAACATTTTTTTAAAAAAAGAAAAGAAACCGGGAACATGATTTTCATGTAAACCAAGGATAGCAGATCTTGTTGAGATATCTCTACTTCTATGCCATAAGTTTTCTATATATGTTACATTATATATACGTTATATATACTTGCTTGAATGTGATTGCTCTTTTACTGTTTTTCCTGAACTATTCTGTTATTATTTTAATCTGCCAGGTGGCAAGTTTTTATCTCATTTTTTAAAAACTGAGTCATTACTTATACATCTTATTTTATCTTGGATTTGCTGGTCTTTGACCATGATGATGTTATTGTTTAAAACATGATTTTTCATGTATGGGTGGCTTTAGGAAGATATAGCTTAAAGAGGGCCTGGGTTTGTTAGGGTGAATTCATCGCAGTGGAGTCTGTATTATGCATTTGCATGGATTTGTTAGTGGAATCTGTATTATGCGTTTGTATAGATGATAAAGATTACTTTAAAACACAGATGGATCTCATGGGCCCTCTCGATGGGGTTGGACCGCAGAAACAGGCCAATGTGTTTTTGGATTTTTATGTCATTTGGATCAGGAGGATCACAATTGCTAATTCTGTTTAAGGTCTTGGGTAAGATACATCAGTAATAATTCTGTGCCAGTTTTCAAGAGGCACAAATGTCCCACTGAAATCTCCGATCCTAACTTCTGAGCAAAGGCGCACAGAATTGGGCTGCTGCACACCATTATTCTTACAGACTTTGGACCGTTCCGCTCCTTCCAAACAGGTTTCAGGCCAAAAGGACACCTCTTGATAACCGAGCAAACAAGATGTAGTAAGTTTTTATTGAAGCATCCAGCTGTCGGCCGGGGCTTGATGGCGAACTAATGACGTCTTTGGTTGTTATTGTGTGTTTTCAAGTCGTTTCCTACTTAAAAGGTTTTCTTGGAAGATTTCTTCAGAGGGGTTTTGCCTTTCCCTTCCTTGAGGCTGAGAGAGTGTGACATGCCCAGGATCAGATAAGCGTCACAAGTTCTTTGTATTCTCATCCCAGGATGCAGCTGCAAATGCCCTGAATTGTAGTATCCATCTAATTAACCATTTAATTAAAAATAATAATAATTGTAAGCTGCTCTGAGAGCCTTTAGAGCTGAAGGGTGGAGTATAAATACCGTAAATAAATAAATAATAAATATATGGAGGATTTGCCGGACATTGATTCAAGGTTATGTGTCCGCACTGCAGAAATAATCCAGTTTGACACCACTTTAACTGCCCATGGCTCAACAGCTATAGGATTCTGGGAACTGTAGTTTTGCGAGACATTTAGCCTTCTCTGTCAGAGTTTTGGGGCCACAATAAGCTCCATATCCCAGAATTCCATAGCTTGGAGCTAGGGCAGTTAAAATGGTGTCACACTGGATTATTTCTGCAGAGACTGAATGTTTTCCTGCCCCTGTTTTGAAAGACCTTTACTATCTGCTTCCTCCTCACACAAAAAGTTAGGAAAGAAAGAAGGAAAGAGAAGAAAGGGAGGAGAGGGGAAGGATATGAGGAAAGGAAAGGCAAAGGGGGAAAAAAGGAACATAGTGAAAGGAAAGAGGAAAGGAAGGAAGGAAAGAAGGAAAGAAAGAAAAAGAAGGCAAGGGAAGGGAGGGGGAAAAGAAAGGAAGGGAAAGGAAAGGAGAAAAGGAAGGATGGGAAGGAAAGAGAGGAAAGGAAGAAAGTAAGAGATAGGGAAGGGAAAGGAGAAAAGAAGGGAAGGGAAGGAAAAAAGAAAGGGAGGGAGGAAAAGGAAGGGAAGGAAGGAAGGGGAAAAAGAAAGGAAGGAAAGGAAACAGAGGAAAGGAAGGGAAAGGGAGGGAGGGAGGTAAAGGAAGGGAAGAAAAGGAAAGGGGAAAGGATGGAAAGGGAAAGATGGGAGGAGAAAAAGAAAAGGAGGGAGCAGGGAGAGAAAAGAAGAGAGAGGAAAGAGAGGGAGGGAGTGATAAGGATTGGAAAAGGAGGGAAGGAAGGGAAGGAAGGAAAGAAGGAAAGAAAGGGAAGAGAAGGGAAGAGAAGGGAAGGGGGAAAAGAAAGGAAGGGAGGAGGAAAGGAAAGGAAAGCAGAAAGGAAGAAAGGGAAGGGAAAGGAGAAAAGAAGGGAAGGAAAAAAGAAAGGGAGGGAAAGGAAGGGAAGGAAGGAAGAAAAGAAAGTGAGGGAGGGATGGAAGGAAGGAAGGAAGGGAGGATGGAAAGAAGGGAAAGGAAAGAGAGGAAAGGAAGGGAAAGGGAAGGGAAGAAAGAGAGTAAAGGAAGAAAGGGAAGGGAAAGGAGAAAAGAAAGGGAGGGAAGAGAGGAAAGGAAGGGAAGGAAGAAAGGGAAGGGAAAAGATGGGAGGGGAAAAAGAGAGGGAGGGAGGGAAGGAGGGCAGGGCTGCTGTGGGTGGGCCTGAGCCTGAGCCTGAGCCTGGGCCTGGGCCTTGCCTAGTTCCTAGTCCAGAAGGAGAAGGAGAAGAAGAAGGAGGGCCCCGCCGGGGAGGGCCATGTCTTCCCGGTCTCCTTCTTCTGTCTCTGGGCTGAAGGCGGAGCTGAAGCTGCTGGAGTCCATCTTCGGGAAGGACCACGAGCGCTTCCGCGTCCTCTCCTGGAAGCCCGACGAGCTCCACTGCCAGTTCCTCCTCGCCGGCGCCCCCAGGCCTCCTCCTTCCTCCGCCTCGGCCTCCACCGCCACGACCAGGCCTCAGGCGGCCTACAAGGCCTCCACTGCTACGACGACGACGACGACGAGGCCTACTAGGCCCAGCCACGACCCTCTGTCTCCTTCTCCACGACGCCTCCTGCCGCCTCTTCCTTCCCCTCAGCCCCTCACCATCCACTGCAACATCACGGTGAGGAGAGAAAGGGCTGGATGGGGGGCTCCTGCATCCATATTGAGGGGATAACCCGGTTTCAAACCGCTTTAACTCGCTGTCTGACTCACTTGCTATGGAATTCTGGGAGTTGGAGTTTGTTGTGGGGCCTTGCCTTCAGCCAGAAAAAGAGGTGCCTTGAGGTCTGGGCCCCACAACATAATTCAGCTCCCAGAATTCCATAGCCTTCAGACAGATAGAGCTTCTAAAGGTCCATTCTGAGCCCCACAACAAGCTCCAACTCCCAAGATTCCATAGCCTTTAGACAGATAGAGCTTCTAAAGCTCCATTCTGGGCCCCACAATATACTTCAGCTCCCAGGATTCCATAGCCTTCAGCCAGAAAAAGAGGTGCCTTGAGCTCTGGGCCCCACAACATAATTCAGCTCCCAGAATTCCATAGCCTTCAGACAGATAGAGCTTCTAAAGGTCCATTCTGGGCCCCACAACAAACTCTAGCTCCCAGAATTACATAGCATTCAGACAGAAAAAGAGGTGCCTTGAGATCCTGGTCCCACGACATACTCCAGCTCCCAGAATTCCATAGCCTTCAGCCAGCCTCAGCTTTCTAAAGCTCCACAACATTCTCCAACTCCCAGAATTCCATAGCCTTCAGACAGATAGGGCTTCTAAAGCTCCATTCTGGGCCCCACAATATACTCCAGTTCCCAGAATTCCATATCCTTCAGACAGATAGAGCTTCTAAAGCTTCATTCTGGGCCCCACAACAAACTCCAACTCCCAGAATTCCATAGCAATTGAGCCAGACAAAGAGTTAAAGCAGTGCCAAACCGGGTTATCTCTCCAGTGTGGATGCAGCCAGGGAGTAATGCGCATCCATACCGCTTTTAACGGCCCAGGCACCCTGTGAAACTACCAGTCCCAGGATTCCAAGGGGCAAGGTGCTGTTTTTAGTGACCCTGGGCTCTGTCCTACAGCATTCTGAGAGTTGTAGTTTGCTGAGGAGCCAGTAGAGAAGGCTGAAGGCTCTGTGAAACTACACCTCCCAGGATAATCATACAGTGAAGTGCAGTTTGACATGGCTTTACCTGCCCTGGCTGCAAACTACAGTATCCTGGGATTTGTAGTTCTGTGAGGGACCAGCCCTTCTTGGGCAGAGAAAGAGGCGGAAGGCCTTGTAAAAACTACCAATCCCAGGATCCTATAGGATGGAGTTAAGGTGCTTAAAATGATGTCAAACTGCATTATTTCTACTGTGGTCCCAAAAGTGTGCCCTTTAAGAGATTTTGGACTTCAGCTCCCAGAATCCCAGACTGTTATCCACCATGGCTGAGGCTTCTGGGAACTGAAGTCCAAAATCTCTTATAATAGATCTATGCATTTATCTATTATATTGAATTATATTATATAGTGTATCTACGAGAGCCAATTTTGATGTAGTGGTTTGAGTGTTGAACTATTATTATGACTCTGGAGACAAGGGAGGTGAAGACCTGTGGATCTTTATTTTATTTATTTCTTGGGTTTCCATCCCACCTTTTCCTCCCAAAATGGGAGTCATGGTTTCCCCCAAAAGGGGATACAAGTCAAGGTTTGTTCCTTCCCCAAAATGGGATTCAGGTGTCTCCCCAAATGGGACATAAGGACTCAAGAATGTCACCCAAAATGGGATTCAGATTTCTCCCCAAACAGGATACATGTCAAAGGTTTCTCTCAAACTTCAGGTTTTTCCCAAAATAGGATAGAAGTCATGGATTTCTCCCAAAATGGGAATCTGGTTTCTTCCCAAATAGGATAAAAATCAAGGGTTTTTCTTAAAATGAGATTCAAAGTTTCTCTCCAAATGGGACAGAAATCAAGGATTTCTCCCAAAATAGGATTCAGGTTTCTCTCCAGACAGGATACAAATCAAGGGTTTCTCTCAAACTGGGATGCTGTTTTTCCCCAAATAGGATATAAGTCAAGGGTTTCTCCGAAGATGAGATTCGAGGTTTGTCCCCAAATAAGACATAAGTCAAGGATTCAAGGATTTCTCCCAAAATGGAATTCAGTTTTCTCCCCAAATAGGATACAAGTCAAGGATTTCTCCTAAAATGAGATTCAAGGTTTGCCCAAAATGGGATACGAGTCAAAGAATCAAGGTTTCCTGCAAAATGGAATTCACATTTCTCCCCAAATAGGATACAAGTCATGGATTTTCCCCAAAATGTGATTCATGGTTTCTTCCCAAACAGGATAGAAGTCAAGGCTTTCTCCCAAAATGAGATTCAGGGTTTCTTCCCAAATGGGATACAACTAGGAGCCACATCCCTCTCCGCAGAGAGTGCATAGGAGCTATTCCTGGAAGGATGTGCATCTATCTTCTCAGGAGGGCTGTTTATGTTTTTAAGCATTTTTACCATTGTGAATAACTTTCCTCAAGATCTGAACACTTGTTGGGTTTTGTATGTTTGTGTGCAATTTCTCAAACTTATAGTCCAGTTGCTTCAGGACTTTGCAAAGCTGAAAATCCAGGCCATCATTCGGCTAAAAAAACAGTCTCTGATAACTTTACTCCTCTTTCTTTGTGCAGTTGGCATAATTTTATCTTCCACTTTCCCCTTCCACTTTATTTTTCTTAGGAAATACTACTTTTTTGCATGTTTTTGAACAGGACAGTCATTTAGGAAGTTGCTTCTCCTCTTTAACTCTCTCCACATTCAAGTTTAAAGAGCTGTTACAACTAAGAGAAGCTGGAAGCCTCTTAGAAAAATGATTCCATTCTCTTCCCATCAGTTTTGTCATAAGTTGAAACAAAAGTGTTGCAATATGAAAAAGGGCCTCTCCCTGGTTAGTTAAATGTGGGATTGAGTAATTTGTCCCCACCCAGAAAAGGTGGAAACCCAGAGAGAACAAAGAATGTATGCTACTGAATGCGTAGTTAGCTTTTAAAACAAGGAATTGTGAATTTGCTTGCCTTTCTAGCAGCTGAGGAAGTCCTAGCTTAAAAGCCCAAAATTGACCATTTGCGGGGAAGTCTTATCAACAGATGATAAATTTGTTACTGGAGAGAGAAATAAACTCTGCACATGTATTATTATTGTAGTTGACCCTCCACATTTGCGGCTCTGACTTTTGCAGATTTGGCTATTCACGGATTTGTTTAATATGTTCTCTCTAGGAATCTCTAGGTCATCCAGCGTATTGTCAACTCCTGCCAAATAAGTTTTTTTTGCAGTTTTTCCTCCTCTAAAAGGGTCTTGTGCACCTAACTCCAGCGAATGTGAAGTGTCCACTGTATCATCATCCATCATCATCATCATTATCGTTATATTTTACAGTGGGCCCTCCATATTTGCTGGGATTCAGGTCAGAGGGCCCCTGTGAAACTGGAAAAACCACAAACACAACTTATTCAACTCCAAAGAACACCTCTCTAGGAATCTCTAGGTCCTCCAGCACAACTCTGTGGTCGACATCTTCCAGACATTGACTGTAGAATCACGC
Organism: Urosaurus nigricauda; assembly: GCA_034509955.1. Classification (NCBI taxonomy): domain Eukaryota; kingdom Metazoa; phylum Chordata; class Lepidosauria; order Squamata; family Phrynosomatidae; genus Urosaurus; species Urosaurus nigricauda. Next base: position 5,056,331 of record JAOEGL010000012.1, on the reverse strand, counting down.
TGGATGACCTACCAATGCCCAGATAAGTTTTTTCTCTAGTAATCACTAAGTCCTCCAGCACAACTCTATGGTCTATTTACAGCAGAGTTGCCCTGGAGGACCTAGAAATTCTTAGAGAAAATGTATTAATCAAATACTCAAAGCCGCAAAAGTAAATGCTGCAAATGTGGGGAGATGACTGTATTTATATCCTGCTTTTTGTCCAAAATTGGACACAACATGGTTTATAGTTTAAAAGCACACTACAATTAAAAACGTACCAAAGGGATAATTAAAATAGAATTAAATTATTGTAGTGTTCTTTTTATAGATAATATGAATAGCTGTGGAATAATTTTTCTTCAAACCAATAATATGTTATTGGGGCAAGGATGAAGATTGCAAAGTTAGGCAGTATTGCAGAAATATGTTCTTAGGTGTTTATATAGCGTACCTGGGAAAGTTTCAAATAGAGCAGACATGCATATTGTACAGCCTTCCGAATATTGTTGCACTGCAACTGTCAGGCTGCGTTGGCTAAGGCTGCTGGGTGTTGCAGTATCTGGAGGATATGACACAGTTTCCACCTTTGTGTTATAGGATTCGTGTTACAGGAGTACAGTCTTGATGGTGTGGTTTTGTTGACATAAAACTTCCTTGACGGCTTGTGGTTTGGTGAAAGATGAAATGCTTGGTATTTGAGGGCAAAGTATTTCATGTTAAAACATACTGATAGCAGGAAGGCTAGGACACAAATAGGGCCTCAGAAACTGTTTACGTCTTGCCTCAGGCAGGACACCTGAAGAGGCCCCATACACTGTGAACTCTCTAGTTGCTACTAACCAAGAAGATGTGGTGTCCTGCAACCATCACCAACATCTGGAGCAATAGGAGAACGAAGCAGGGAGCCTGGAAGATTTTTTGGGAAGTCTTCTCTGGTCTGAGACTTTAGTCTAGGAAAGCTCATGCTGCCAATTTCTTTCTTTCAGTTGGTCTCAAAGGTGCTACAAGATCTCTCTACAACAGATTCTGCAGACTAACATGGCTACCTCTTTGAATTCTCTGAGGATAGTGAGCTGTCAGTTTGTTCAGAACTAAACCTATATTAATAAATAAGGTAGGCTTGAGCAAAAAGATGTGTCAGAGGATACCTAAGAGTTAGGGGTGGATTGATGCATAAGAACTTGACAGGAGATGGACAGGTAGAAGTCCAGGGCTGCATCAGCATTGCAGAAATAATCCAGGTTGGCACCACTTTAACTGCCATGGCTCAATGCTATCGAATTCTGGGATTTGTAGTTCTAGGGGATATTTAGCCTTCTCTGTCTGAGAACTCTGGTGCCACAATAAAGTACATATTCCAGAATTCCATAGCGTTGAGCCAAGGCAGTTAAAGCAGTGTCAACCTGAATTGTTTCTGCAGTATGGACTCAGCCAAAGAGAGGCCTGTGGGTGAGAATGAATTCTAAGAAGCACATACAGAACCTAAGGTTTGCAGAATCTGGATGCTAACAGGGATGGTAAGGAAGAGTTGCTTCAGATCCAGAGGGGCAGAAGGAAGTAGAACCAAGGAGAAAGTAAGAAGATACTAATAACATGGGGGAAAGGGGCACAGAGTTACCATTTATAAAATGTGAACTGTGTCAAGCTGTACAGGCTCCTGTGCCATTAAAAACCAGACTATCATGCTAAAGATGCAGTGGGTGCAGCTTTCCCCATTGCTGCTTTACAGCATAGGAGTCCTTCTCGGAAGAAAAAGAATGACAATCCAGTTCCAGATTTGATAAGAATAGAGGATGTGAGCTGAGGACACATGTGTGAGGTCATAACCTTTAAAAAATGTAATGCACTTATATCTTACTGCTAGGAAAAATAGCACCTCCTGGATTTTTGTATTTCTTCAGCAAAAGACATTAGAAGAAAATGTGGGAATCCTGTGGGCAAACAATATAGAGGTCTACAGAATCAGCATAGTATGTAAGGTAGTTTTTTGGTCCATTTCACTCAAAATTGTCTTTTCTGACTGGCAGCAACTCCTCAGGTTTTCAGGCAGAGGTCTTTCCCATCACTGCATGCTTGACACTAACCATAGATGCCAAAGACTGAACATCAGATGTTCTATAAACAAGAGTTACCTTTGAGAAGGATAGAGGAGGTAAATGCTACCATAAAAGAGGACAGTTGAAATGAAATATCATTTTGGTGGTGATGCTTCCAGAAGCTGCTTAAAATTCAACTCTTTAGAAGATATTTGTGTGCATCAAGGATGTTTATCTTCATGTTTTTGTTGTTCAAATATGGCTAGTATTAATAGGGATGATTATGCCTGAGATCAGGGCTGATGCTTTCCAGATGCTTCGGCCTAAAACACTCATGTTCTTGAACCATTGGCCATGCTCGCTGAGGCTTATGGATGCTATAGTTGATAGAGGCACTGTGCCAGCTCCTGCTTGAACTCCATAGGTGTGTTGTGGCCCTAAGGCGAGTGACAACAGTAGCGGCTGTGTTGCTTTGTTTTGGCTTTGTTGAAATGATTTTTGAGTATTCAAAGTGCTTCGTGAAGTCATTACAACAACCTGTAAGGTAGAACCATATTGTCATCTTCATGACAGATGAGGGGAGGCTGAGAGAGAGGAGCTTGTCTAATGCTGCTAAGTCAGTGCAAGACAAGTAAAACTTGAACCAAGGACATCCTGATTCATAGATTCAGTCTTGTAGTCACTACATTTAGCCAGTTCTGCAGGGACTACTATACTCTGTCTTTTTTTTTTAAATTAGCCAGCCCATTTGTAAAATGACAGGTTGTCCCTCAGTCTTGATCATCTGCACAGTAGCCAAAGTGTAATTGCAAAAAATAAAAATAAAAAAAAAATCCAGTGGCATTTTGCTAAAAATGCCATTAGCAAAATGGTCTTGGCTCTCAACAGATTTTCTAACGCTTGTATGAAAAGCTGTGTCAACACATGTCCATCTTCTCCTATACAGCTGTTAAAAGATAGCAGAGCCCCATTTCACATCTGATTTCCCATGAGAGAAAAGTAGGTGGAAGTAATAGTTAAGAAATAAAAAAGTCAGTCTCTAGACTAGTCAGATGTGGATCCAGAGTCTCAGATCATTGGACTGATAGCAAAACTGCACTAGGTCCAAATAAATTTATAGGCCAAAAACTGCCACCAGATTAACAGGAGCTAAGGAATTGTTTGTGGCAATGATAGTACTGATATATATGTGTGTTAGCTACTGGTGCTAAGACTTCCGACTTATTGCTGAATGCTCACATACACTATCATAATATTTAGTAATAATAATAATAATTTATACCCTGCTCTTCAGCCCTAAAGGCTATCAGAGCAGCTTACAATTATTATTTTAATTATATAATTATATCATTATACCATTATATTGAAATAGTTGTCTAATAGCTATTGGCAACCAAAAATAGTATGCAGAACGATGACTAGGCCACTTGAGGAAGTGGAACACTCCATTTGTCCTTAGCCAACCTCTAGTATCCTAAGAAAATGTTTGCAAGCTAGTCAGTTCTGGCTTTATTTACAAAGTTACTATATGCCACTATTTTGTATTTGATGTTTTGTGCCTTCAAGTCTTTCCTGACTTATGGCGACTCTAAAGCAACCTTGTTCTGGGGTTTTCTTGGCAAGATTTATTCAGAAGCCATTTGTCTTTGCCTTCCTCTAAGACTGAGAAAGTATGACTTGTTCAAAGTCACCTACTAGGTTTCCATTGTCCAGCAGGGATTGGAGCCTGATCTCCAGGCTCACAGTCCAATACTCAATCCACTACACCATTATGTCTCTAGCTGTTTTGTATAATACAGTATAGTGTTAATTTTTACCTTGCTTTCCCCCCAAAGCTAAGACTTGAGGCAGATTACATGATAAAAAGAAATACAAGTAAAAATACATACAGATAAAAATATATAGAAGTTATATGTAAAATGCAGGCACCAGTGTGGTGTGGTGGTTTGAGTGTTGGACTATGACTCTGGAGACCAGGGTCCAAATCCTGGCTTAGCCATGTAAATCCATGGCAAACTCGCTCTGAAGAAATTTGTCAAAAAAACCCACGATTGGTTCCCCTTAGGGTCACCGTAAATCAGAAACAACTTGACGGCATACAACAACAAGAAGAAATATTTAAAATGCAATTAAGCTATCTGTAAAATTAAAAGCCATTTACAACATGCCTATCAAAAGGCAAAAAATAAGCATAGCATACTGTGTTATAAAGAGCCCTTTTCTTGTAAAAACAATCAGTTCCCCAAAGCCTTTTGAGGGGAAAATGGTCTTCACCAGCTGAGGAAAGGGCAGCAAAGCCAATCTAGGAAAGAAGTTCTAGAGCTTGAAAATAGCCGCTAAGAAGGCCCACTGGGCACAGGAGAATCGCCTTCCCTGAAAATCTCAGAGCTTGGGCAAGCTCATATAGGAGAAAAAGGTCCTTCGGATAGCCAGGAGTAGGCCCATCCCATGAAGTTAATATCCCTAAGAAAGCAAATAGCATCCGGGTGTGGGTGGGTGTAACTCTTTTTGCAGACTTGTACCTCTGTGTCACAGCTTCTTGCAAATTTTTGTGTTTGATGCTGTGGAAACATAGTAGACAACATGCTACCAGTGGAAGAGGAACACTGTTAATCCTGCAGCCTGGTGTAGGTTTGAGCATAACTGTCATTGAACTCAAGGGAGCGTGGTATAACATGACATAGGATCAGGCAGCACGGCTGTCAAAATGGCTGTGCAATATATCGCATACTTGGGTTTCCTAGTTAGTTTGTGTTTAATTGAAACCAATAAGCTCAGTGCCAGAAGCCATTCATTTTTCTGTCTCGTAATCACCAAAATCTAGATGAAGTGAGAGGGCTTGTGGCACCAGCACAACATTCAGTTGGTGCTGTGAGTTGAGAGAAACAAAAAGGTTCCTCTTGGCAATGTTGTGACAGTAGTTTCATAGCACTCATGCTCCGCTTGGAACCCAAGCATTCTTTTTCAGATAGGAAAAACATAGGATTGCTCTGGACAAACACAAAAATTCTAGCCATGCCAAGCTAGTCTGCAGACTGAGTATTAATTGCCTTTGTTGCAGGGAATGAGCAAACTGTGCCTCTTGTTCCATAGAAAGGCATCTGTGACAGAATAATCTGTCACCATAGGGAACCTTTTTCAATCCAAGGGAAGAATTCAATTTCTGAGTAGTTCTTGAGGGCCACTGTGCAGTGGTGGGTTTCTGCTAGAAACTCCATTGAGGAGGGTGTTATAGATATCATACTCCCTCTTTCTTTTCACCTTATTGCCACTTTGACTAACCATAGCCTTCAGCCTACTTCAGGCTTGAAGCATGTGAAGGGTTCGTTTCTTTTTGGAGAGTGGTTTCAAATATTAATTGGTGAGGTATAGAAGTAGTCAACAAGGAAAAACAGGGCTGAAATTTTGATAGGTGACTTATTGATAATTAATTAATTACGTTTTAATTCTCTTTTCAAGGAATTCAGGGTGGATTTACTCCCCACTTTGTCCTTGAACAACCCTGTGTAGGTAAGTTAGGCTATGGGATAGGGGATAGTCACTGGATTGAGGTCAGCTTCGTTGCTGAATGGAGATTTTAACCTTGGTTCTCTCTGGATTTGCACCAATATTGTTAACCATTGATGAACACCAGTTCTTAACGTTACTTGTTAAGAGATGATAAAATAGAATATTTATTCCAGTATGCAGTGAAAGACTTAATACAAAAAGCATACCTGGAACACCCTGTAGGGAGGCCTAGTAGCGCTGACTATAAAGCTGTTACTGACTTAGATTATGATCCTGAGCATGTTGATTCAGAAGTAAATCCAATTGACTTCAACTAAATTTACTTTCAAATTGCTGTGCTGACACCGTACAGGTCTTTAATTTATTATGCTGAAAAGCTTTAGCGGGCTGGCAACCATGGTTAATGGCTTAATGCCCTGTGACTCCCACGGGGCTCTTGACAGTCTGCAATGCCTCTCTTTTCCTCCCCTGTTCACTCAGGGCCATTTGCATTAAAAATCAAGCACCACATAAGGCACCTGCACCACTTCTGGATAAAAAAAAAAATTAAAATGTTAGTAGAGCTTCCCTGACAATTTCAGCATGTCTTTGGGTACGAAGGTGCTATGCAATTCACAGCAAACAGGATGTACTTTACTTCACGCTGCTTCAAGAGGGAATTGTCTGTTCTGCCTGGAACTACTGTCCCTGCTAACACAGAATTGCATTTGTGTGTGGTTCTTACGCAATAGACAGATGAAGCTGTCGACACACTGGATAATTGAAAATGGTTGTGCCAGCTTGTCATAGTCAGTTAGAATCATTTTATGCCATGGGATATAATTCTGATGCAGCATTCTCCTTTTAAACGGTCAATAAGGGATCAAGGGATGTGATAGTGGGAAGCAGAAGCAGCAGCTTGACTCATAGGGGTGGTACAGTCTGGTGCCACCTCTTTTAGCGCTGTAACTGGGCCGCAGCAGCTAGATGCTGCGGTGCAGTTGCTCACCTAAAAAGGAGCGGGGAAACCATGCTCCTTTTTAGGTGCGTATTTGCGGCACAATTTAGTAAAAAGGTGCCATTTGGCACCTTTGTGCCACCGCAACTGCGCAGTTCCGTGTGGAAGCTGCGCAGTTGCAGTGGCGCCATGATGTACGCCATCTAAACGGCATTACGTAATGGTGCCGGCACCATTACATACTAGGGTTCGGGAGCATGTAAACGACGCACGCTCCCGAACCCTCATGGCGCCGCAATGGCGCCTCTTCAGGCCTGTCTGTATCAGGCCATAGTTTTCACTGGCTCAGGGTACCCCTGCCCCTTAGCTGCAGTGTTCATATGGTTATTCCACCCTGGAGATGCTTGCAGCCAGAAGGCAGGATCTAAGGAGATAGTTCTTTTGTGTCTGAAGGCTTGGCAGTTTCTGGGTGGGATGAAAGTCACTGTAGCATGAAAAGTGCTTCCTGCTGACGAGGCAGAAATATTTACCTCTTGGACTACAGATGGCTGATATATGGATGGATGTATCAACGAGGAACTGGATGAGCACTGGGTTTTTCTAGTCCCAGTAAACTTTCCTTGGACCAAGCTGACTTGTGTTTTTAGAAAAAGTTGGGCATGTTAAGAAGACCTGATGCATTTGAGGCAGGGGGGTTGATTCTTTTCTGGAAACCTGCTCAGCCTCCATAGCCAGTCCTGCTCCTATTTTGGAAAATTGCTGTTTGCACTACACTGTTGACTTTCTGGGCCTTGTCTGATGATGAGATGGGAAGCCGGGAAGCTCTGCATGAGGGTTTTGCTTTTTGTTTTGTTTTAAAGTATAAAAACTGCTCTTTTCCTCACCTTGACAACAGGATAGGGTAGGTATTTTTGTTTTAGATTATAAGTAGTTACTCAAACAGGAATGTAAATCTCTTTTATTTTATTTGACTAGGAATCTTACCCTTCTTCATCGCCAATATGGTTCGTGGAGTCAGATGACCCCAACTTGACTTCAGTATTGGAGCGCTTAGAGGATATTAAAAAGAGCAATACTCTGGTAAGTGATCACTTGTATTTCTTTCCTTAAAACTAGGCATCATATCAAAATTCATGGCCATATTTTTGTTTTTGTTGTCATTTTAATTAAGTTCATATATTGTTTGCAATTTAACAGGCAGTGCCCCCATATCTGCCTTGCTGAATACTTTAAAGGCACCATCAGATCCTATCTGATCTTGAAACTAAGAAGGGTCAGCCCTGGTTAGTACTTGGATGGAAGACCACCAACAAATGCCAGGTGTTTTAGACTCCATTTCAGTGTAAGGGACTGGCAAAACCACATCTGAGTCTTCCTTGCTTAAGAAAACCCTATGAAATTTATGAGGCAGGTTGAAGACACAGGTACAGACACACACACCATCTCTAATGTCTATATGAAATAATTTAAATGCATCCAGAAGAACTTCTTTTTCAGACTCTCAGAATCAACTAGGGGATTCTAGAAACTACTTCAAAAAACTGACTTTTCCAAACTGTAACTATTAGTCATAGTAATGTACAGTACATAACAAATCAGTCTTCTCAATCCTTCTGCCCTCCAGATGTTTCGAAATATATCTCCCGTTATCCTCAACCAGCATAGATCCTATTTAAATTGCAGGGTGTATGTGGGTCAGCTGTTTAAATTGTAGTCACTAACTTGCACAAATGCCTTAGCAATTGGAGCAAACAAAGTGATATGCCTTTTCCCCCTAGTTTCTGATAGGAAACATCAGGAAGATTTTAAACACCCATCTCTGTATAGGAGGAAGCAGAAGGGATTCCCCATGTTTTTCTCTTCAGTCATTTCAAAATAATGTGCCAGGCATATCTTACTGTGTGCTGCCAAAATTAAAATGAGCACACACACCCTTTTTTTCTTATCGCAGTGCTTCAGCTGCCTGGATTCTGAGTTGCAGGGCTGTTGAACAAGTGATTCAGATTGTGGCCTTTGGGTTGTTATTTTTATATATATATAGTTCCTTGTAACCTCCTTTAGGCCAGTCTGTGGGTGTCTCTTTGTATGTGGCCCAAAAGAGAAGGCTGACATTTTGCCCCTTTTGGCCTGCTCTGTGAGCTTGTGTCTCTTTGGTCCCCATCACAGTAATTATACTGTTTTTAATGCTGTGAAGCTGTTCTGAGTCCCACTCCTGGGAAAAGCGCGGGATACAAATAAATATAATAAATAAATTAATAAATAAAGCAGGGACTAGGACTCTATGGCCGATGAGGCCCGTTCCAGTTCTATGATTCTATATGATTTACCTTGATATGAATATATCAGGAAAGGTCTCTGTTATTCATGAGTGCAAATTGTGTGTTTTCTTACAGTCTCTTGTAACTGGTACTTATTAGGTTTGCCTAGCACTTCGAGTCATACAGACATGGTGTTTTAAAAGACAGGGCGAGATACTACTGCGTAGATACTACTGAACTGTATTAAATGCATAACAGCCTAGTACAAACTGGTATCCTTTCTCAAGAGTTCCAGTGCTTCAGAGAAACAGTTTTCAAATCATGAGTGTCTCATACTAGATCTGAAACCTTAAGATTTACATCAGTACATATTACATCCTGTACATCTAGCCATACTAATATTGTATTGTGTTTAAATTGTTAATAGAGTGTGGGCTGGAAATTGTCCTTAAAATGAGATGCCCAGGTAACTGTGAAAGGACATTAGGTTCAGCTTCAATTGGATTCTGCAGCACAGTAGTCAGAATATCACATTTTCAGGAAACAGGTCAAAGAGAAAGAAAGAAAGACATTACCATCCATTATTCCCCTTGTTAAACCTGTACCAGTTCTGCTGCTTCCCACACTGTCTGGAAGGTAGTTAATCATAAGTAAGGACAACAAGTACTGTTAGCTTTTATGCATGATTTTATTTTCTGTTTCTGTTTTCTGCATCCAAATGAGCTAGTCTGTGACTACTGTCTGGCCTGTGGTTTTCTCTGCCGTTTTCCAGGATCCCACAGCTCAGTCCCTGAAGTTCCTGAGCAGAAAGTATGGTACATGGCTCCAAGGGAGAGCCGTGTAAAAGTTGTTATCCTTCCAAGCAGATGTGGTAGACACCCTCTGCTGACCTGGAACATCTGCTTTGGCCTAGTTAAAGAGTGAAGAGGTGGAAGGGGCAAGCTTAGGATTCAATGACATTGCTGCAGCTTCCAGAAAAACTAGTGATCTCCCTCTAGGTTTGTCATATTCTCCTTAAATGTGATTAATTTGCCCAGGTGAATCCTCTGTGCTCAGGTTAAAATCTGCTGAAGTTGCTCTGTGCATGAAAGGATGAGCCCCTGCTGGCTGGCAGTCTTGAGCAGGTACATTCCAGCAATTGTCCTTTTAAACATTTAGCAGCAACTGTAATGGTCATTTCTCTCCAGTCATTTCTCTCTCTCTCATAGGATGAGGGATAAAAACTTACTCCTATTTTTAAAGGTTCCTGAGAATTTGTAGAAACAGGGGGCTAGGGGGTGGGTGAGACAGTGACACTACACAAGGAAGCCAAATTTGTCATCTAATCTACTTTTCACTAAGTCTGCATTAGTTTAATGACCCAGTTTTCAAAAGACTTAGAAGCACTGAGGATAATGGGATACAAATTGCTAGGAAGCATGGTTACCATTTAAGGTTTACTGTTCATTGAAGAAGAAGAAGACACCCCCCCCCCCCGCCTAGTAACTGCTATTTATTTTGCCCAGATTAAAGACTTGTTAGAAACCTCATTCTTACTTTTATGCTGAATTTTCTCTAAGCTTTTCTGTGTTGGAAAAGGTATTTAAGGAAAAATTGTGGTGGTGGGAAGGCTTGCAGGCTAAAAATAGCATCATGCAAGCTCTGTTGCAGACCAGAACATCAAGAATCAAACCTTCTGGCACATTGTCAGGGATGCCCAGGTAGTCACAGGTTATCATTTGACTCTTACATGTTGTTGGTGTGTGCCAGTATGGGTGCAAAGCTCAAGTTGCACTTAGTTTGTGAAAGACAAAAGGCTATTTGTCTGCCTTCTTTAGGATTGTCCTCTGCCACGCACCCCAATGTGTGTATATGCAAATGTCGCGCAGATGCTGAAATTCTGGATTTTTAAAATATATGTGCAGTCAGCCCTCTGTATCCATGGATTCTTAACCTACAGATTCAATCATCCATGGCTTGAAAATACTACATATATAGTATATATTTCTAAAAAGGAAACCTTGATTATGCCATTTTATATAAGGGACTCCCTTTTACTATGCCACTGTATTTAATGGGACTTGAGCATCCACAGATTTTGGTATCCACAGGGAGACACTGGAACCAAAACCTAGTGGATACCAAAGACTATTTTTGGGAAAATAAAGGCATTTGAGGTCTAGTTTAATAGCTTCTTTTTCTGCCTATGTAAAAGCCGTAACTTTCATAGGGCTGGAAGGGAGAGTAATTGCTGGTCTAAGGATGCTTAATCCTGACCAGAGAGGGCTGGAGCAAGCAAGGTATTCCACACCCATATGCTTGCCAAGCAGGTGGCTCCAGATGGCACAAGCAAATGAGCCAAGCCTCAGGAAACGGGGGAAGAAAACAAGCCTGTGTTACTATCTAATCTGACTGCAAAGAAAACCTTCCTGGTGCCAAATATGCCGTCAGATCTGGGACTGTTAATAATGTGTTCGCTGTGAACATACTGAATTTTTTTGAAGCATATGCTTAATGATTCCCTCTATTGCAGTGCTGTTTGGGTTTCTGTGGAATCCTGCAGGGATACGTTGGCAGGCTATTAAAGTAGTTCTCCAAGCTAATATTGTTCCTCATGGACACGCTCTCAAAATATCTAGCTTGGTTTCGGAAAGGCCCAAGCAATGTTGAATTTTACAAATAAGCCAAGTAAGGTACAGTTTAAGGCATCAGCTATTTGCAGGGCCTCCAAGTTTTTTGTTTAAAAAAAAACCCTTAATTTGCTGATCTAGAATAGTTGGAAGAGCACAACATGCAGTTGTGAAGGAACACTTTATTAATCTGAGTACCAGAAAATATAACATCAATATCTTAATATAACATCAGTACTAGAATATATAGCATCAATAACTAACTTAACCTTGACCCATAGGTTTATTATGAGTGTTTATTTAAGAGATGGTTGTCCTGTTAATTGTAGCTTGCAGAAAAATAAGATGTGCTTATTCTATTGACAGCTTGATAAACATTTTTTAAAATAATGTAAAACCAAACAGTTAACATACATTTAATTTGTTTTGTAGCTTCTCCAACAACTGAAACGGTTGATATGTGACCTCTGCAGGTTATACAATCTTCCTCAGCATCCTGATGTTGAAATGCTAGATCAGCCGTTGCCTACTGGCCAGGTAAATACTCAGTCCTTGGGAAATAACTACATGAGTTCCAGCTACAAACTCACCTCCATTGCATGCTCAGCAAACCATCATGGAGTCCCTTCAGTCATAGAACCACAGAGTCATAGAGTTGCAAGTGACCACAAGTCCAATTCTCTGCCATGCAGGAATATACAACAAAAGCCACCCTGAAATATGCCCATCAAACCTTTGTTTAAAGACCCCCAAAGATGGAGAGTCTACCACCCTCTCAGACAGTCTCATGGCTCCCAACCTTTGGTCTTCCAGGTGTTTTGGACTTCAACTCCCAGAAGCCACAGCCAGCCTAGCAAACAGTCATGAATACTAGGAGCTGAAGTCCAAAACATCTGGAGGACCAAATGTTGGAAACCACTCTATTCCGCTGATGCAAAACTCTTACAATAAAAAAAAGTCTTCCTAATGGTCAGATCTCTTTTCTTGTAATTTGTGGTTTGTATTTTAGTCTCCGGAGCAGCAGAAAAAAGCCTGCTCCATCTTCTATGTGACATTCCTTCAGATATTTAAATATAGTTATCATGTCACCTCTTGGGCTGGACACATTCCAGCTTGGCAATAACCTTGAACTGTGGTGCCCAGAGCTGGACACAGTATTTTAGGTGGAGCCAGTCATGAAGGCAAAGCTTCCTTCTGAGATGGAAAAGTGACTAAGATGGGAGTCACTGCTGTGCAGAGCAAGTGACAAGTTGCTTCTGTTATGGTAAGCAGCCTTTCCCTTCATTCGTGCACATTCTGTTCTTTGCCGTTAGTGATGGAACAGTGCAGGGGCACAGTGGCAAAGGATTTGGTGGTCCTGCTGTGAAAGCCAAATAACTAGGGGAACAATTCCTCCCTCTTATTCTTCCCCTCTCTCTCTTATGCTTCTCCAGTGAATAGCCACGTTTAGGCTTCTGTTGCTCTTTTCACTTTCCAAAAGTTGTTCAGACCCACACCTGGAACCTTAACAGTCCTGCCATATTAAGAGAACTTAATTCTTTAAAAAAAAAATTAAAACAAAAAGCAGTTTTCACTCACAAGGAAACTGATTTGTTGTATTCCAGAATGGAACTACTGAAGAGGTTACATCGGAAGAGGAGGAGGAAGAAGACATGGGTGAAGTATGTTTATTTGCTCGCCTGCAGTCATCTTTGCTTCTTGTTTCTGACACTGGTTAAGCTGCCCAAGGGGGCAAAAGGACTTGAAGCCATGAGAGACAAGTTGATCTGATACAGGTTTCCTCCCTCCTGAAACTTCACATTTTTTGCGGCCCCTATCTTAAGAGGTCCATTCAGTATACCCCCTTATCAGAAATGTTTGGGACCAGAAGTTTTTTGGATTTTGGAATACCTGTATTCACAAATACAGTAGATAATGAGATAACTTGAAGTCTAAATAGAAAATTAATTTATGTTTTCTGTTCACCATATTTTATACAATATTTTAAAATATTTGTGTGCATGAAACAAAGCTTGTGTACATTGAACCATCAGAAAGCAAAGGTGTCCCCATGAAAAAACAGTTTGGTTTTTGGAGTATTCCAGATAAGGGAGACTCAATCCATATCTGCTTGATATCCACCCACTTTTCATTAGTCTTTACTAGCCTTTACTAGTGTTAATTTTGTCTTGAAGGACATTGATCTGGATCATTATGATATGAAGGAGGAAGAACCAGTCGACGGGAAGAAATCCGAGGATGACGGCATTGAAAAAGAGAACCTCGCCATTCTGGAAAAAATCCGGAAAAATCAAAGGCAAGACCACCTAAATGTAAGTAGATGTTAATAAGTAAATGTAAGTAGATATCAGTCTACCATTTTCCCCCTGCAGATACCTAAATGTTGCACTCCTAATACCATGTTGTGGCTGTTGGTCTAGTTCCAGTGTATTCTGTATGTTAAATAGTCATACTTGTTTCGAGTAAGATCTCTTCAGCTAATTTCCCCCACTTCCATAGCTCTAATGGGAGAGAAAATCCTAAAAATATGAAGCCAAAGTTCTTCCATCTTTTCAACACATAAACTTATTCTCACACATATTGTTTAGGTATAAGAAATTTAAATTCATTACCCAGGGATACATTTTTCTATCTTCTAGATTGTAAAAGATGTCAATGTCCACCAACAAATGCACTAATTGTGCAATACTGATTATCGCTAAACTTTTTAAAAAAATTAATGGTTCCGATAGCTTTCTTCAAACATTCTAGAAAATCAAGGTTTTCACGTCTTTTCAGGGTGCAGTTTCTGGGTCTGTCCAGGCTTCAGATCGGCTTATGAAAGAACTCAGGGATATATATAGGTCACAGAGTTACAAAACAGGTAAGTGTTCTTCACTTTTTTTAATGGGGCAGAAACCATAAAACTTTATTAAGGGCATGGGATTGTTATGCAGTATGCATTATTATGGACTATATTTGCTTACCTTTTGAACTGCAAAACCTATTTCTGAGTAGGTAGAACTGCCCTGTAGTGAGATCTTGTAGCATGTTTGAGACTAACTGAAAGAAATAAGTGGGCACCATGAGCTTTTGTAGACTGCACTGTAAAATATATCAAAATCTGAAATCTGTTAAGCAGTCTTTGTGACTATGCTGAGAATGTTCAATTTCCACCTTCTAGCATGCAATTTTAAAAAAATAATGCACATACAAACTACTTCTTAAATTTTGAAATAAAAAATTGGGGATACTCCAGTGTTTATCTGAACAAGTATTCATCTTTGAAATATCTGAATAATCCTAAAAACAAAAGTATTTCAGGAAATTGTTGCTGTTATTAATCTAACTGTTGAAGGCTAAGCAACCGTTTGATCTCCCCATCCCTAGCAAATTGATAAGTCAGCATTTCATTTTTAATAGGCAGTACCAGCTTAACTTTAGATATGAGGGAGAAAACTTTAAATTTTCTGACATTGGGCTTTCCCATTAAAATTATTGCCCTTGGAATTTTACAGAGGATTTTATTACTGTGAGCCAAAGCTGAACATTCCCCACCTAAATGTGGATGCTGAACAAAAGAGAATTTGAAGTAACCAGGAATGGATGCCTGTGACTTCTCAGTTTCTGTGGCAGAAACCAAATTCCTCTCTTCAGGAACGCTCTGTCTTTTAATTCTTTATATGTTGTACCTGTCTCTGGTTAGTGGATTTTGGCATTGTAGCAAGGTAAACAGCAAACGGGATCCTGCGATTCTGAAATCTGCCATGCTAGAATGTTGTTTTCAAGATAAAAGATACCTTAGACAAAATCTTGCTGTGTTATATATACATGTTGGTAACCTCTAGTTCTTTCAGCTGGCATTTGGTTGTGAAAATGGTGCATTTTCTTTGTAAACATGTGCACGCTGTTTTTCTTCTATAGATTGGCATAACCAGCCAATTATCTGACTGTCCATTCTGCATTTAGTCCAGTGCCTGAAATAGCGCACAGTAGAGGAATAAAGGGCATAGCATTGTTTGGGCTGTCTCTGTATTGAATTTAAAGACTATTTAGTAGTGATTTTCCACAAGGTCATCCTATATCTAGGGGCCTCGGTGGCACTTTAGTATGTGTGTGCTAAGCAAAGAAATCATGTTTGATGTTAATAAAGGGGCACGCGCATGCAAACACATACTTCCAGCTGCAGAAATATCACAACTTCCCACAGGATTACCCATATCAAATTGTTCTTGGCTCTTGGCATTGTTCCAGGGAGCTTGAAAGAGGGGTGAGTACTATAACATCTGCAGAGAGTAGCCAAAATTAATTGAAATGCACAAAATATTCAAGCATGGGAAGAGTGAAGAAGGCTCCCGTTGTCCCCCTTCAAACCATCCAGCAATCTTTCCAATATTTCCCTTTGAATCATCCAGCAATCATATTAGTATTTCCCTTTGAATCATCCACCAATCTACATTCTGCCTGCCCCTTAATTTAGGGTGGAATCCTCTTGGTTACTTACACTGGTGTAACTGCAGGTTACATCAGCATATACCCTGCTAAAGACATTGAAGACGTTCTTTGTACCTGTCTTGTACCTAGCACTGTCTTTATCCTAGCTGCATGATAGAAACTGGAAGGTGTCTGGCTCTCAGCCCACAGCCACTAAAGGACCAGAGGAGTAAACCCAGGTGACTTGTGCCAGGCAGATAGGAAAAGCAGCATGCTTCCCCCTTTAGGTTTATATTCTACCAACACTCTAATATGATTTTAGCCACAAAGTACTATAAAAGAAGAGCCTGGGCCTTTGTCGGTTTGAGTGTTTTGCTCATGGATCCACCCCATCTCTATTCATTCTAATCAACTTGGCGAGGAGATGTCAGATTTGTATATGGAGCAACTATGAATTCATTCATCCCAGTATGCATTGTTTTGGGCTAACAGGCCTACCCTCCATGTCCTAGTTTTGCATCTGGCTGTCCCCAGGCAACCGTTCTGTATTTGGCTCTAGCTGGTGAACTTCAGGTTTCTAGTAAAAAAACACATACAAAAATACCCCTCTCACACAACCCTCAATTGTGTTTGAGTAGGAATGGACAAGGTGGAACGTTACACTTTGCAGTCCAAGACTTGACATGTCTAGTTTTGGAATTGTCTGAGCACTTTTCTAAGCAATCAAATAGCATCCATCTGGTTTTACATTTAGTCCTAACACTCGCATAGTGCACTTAATGGGTCATTCCTGATTTCTTTTTAAATCTGGAGGTTAACCTAGTTGTGCTAGAAGGGATCCCTCCTTAAAATGTTTAGTTCTTAGTACCAGGATGTTAGCTATCTATATCTTATAAGCTCTGGGTGCTCAGTGGTAATCCTCATGAGAAAAAGTTAGTCTTTGCTGTTAGGAGAGGCATCTGTCATGGCTTGGACAAACTGAGAAAAAGCACTCTTTGTGCACAGTCTCTCACAATCCTCTCGCCAGCCTGGACAGTGGGTGTTCTCAGAGTTGTAGTCCAGTCTATTGGACTCTGAGAAAGACTATTTTTTATATGAAAGGATCTCTCCTATGCCTTCAAGTTGTTTCCAACTTATGGCAACCCTATTATGGGTATTTCTTGGAAAGATTTGTTCAGAGGAGGACTGTCATTGCCTTTTGGAGGGGAAGGGGAGTTCAAAAGATTTCTCATACCAGCTGAATTTAGTAGTTCTTTTCTTCATACAGTTTCCCCTTTGCATATACCCTGAATTTCCCCACCCCCTTAGTTGATGTTCATTTCCACAGAGTTGTGTCTGTTATTTTAAAAGCCACAGGATGTTTACTTGTTTTTTGAAAAATATGCTTTTATCCCCAATTTGTTTAAGCAACTTTGCCTATTTAAAAGCAAATGCTGACCTGGGAACCTCAGCTGATACATTTCCTAGCTAGATCAGCTCAGGAATGGTGTAGATGCTTAATATATATGTATAATTGCTGCCCTTAATTTTTAAAAAAATGTTGCTGCGTTCTTACCTAATGAATTTATTCTTCTCCCGCAACAACATCCCCCAGTTGTTGTTTTTCCCAGCAACCAGGGTTCACAGGGTATTTATTTTGCACATTGTATATGGGGAAAAAGATGGTAGATGGAGAAAAAGTTGAACCTGCTGTTTCTCTTCTGTAAACTTATGCAGCTCCAACCTGATAGGCAGATACAAGCCATCAGATTCCCTGATGGGCATTTACTTCTGAAATATATTTTGAGGTTCAATGAATAACATGAGAATGAGAGGTGCTGTGGTTTTTTTGAAGCTAAACAAAAGTAGACCTGGTTTGCATTTAAATGGGAGCCACTGGGAACTCCATATAAGATAACAATATACATGTACAATACAAAACAATATACGTATAGTTTTATAAAGTATTTGGCTCTTGTGAACAAAAGATGGGAATGGGGTGGGGATCTTATAATAATAATAATAATAATAATAATAATAATAATAATGTTTTATTTATACCCCGCTCTTCAGCCAAGACTATCAGAGCGGCTTACAATTTGTTAAACAAACAGCTTCATTTACAGTTGTATCTTGGATACCTTAGTGACATTATGGCTTCACTCAACTCCTGATGTTAAAGAAAACAGGAGTCTCTGCTTGTGCAGAACTCCTTTGCATTCAAGCCCCTTAGCGCTGTGAATCATAGTCTTCAGGAAAAGAAAATGAAGACTGTTTGTTCTAGTGATGGTCTAACCAAGTACCCTTTTCCATTTCTATCTTCCATAGGGATTTACTCAGTGGAACTCGTAAATGACAGCCTGTATGAATGGCATGTAAAACTTCTAAAGTAAGTACACATTCTTCCTAACACCATCAGCCAACTGTGTCCTAACTTTGTGGTTTAGCTTTCCATGTAGGAATAGCATTGCCCTCAAATAATGATCAGAGTTAAGGGTCAGACAGATTGGCTGGTGCATTTCTTCACTTTTAAAGTAGACTTTAAGAACTTTAGGTGGTGATAAGTACCTCTGTAGAAAAAGCATTTCTCCATGTGCGAAGGAAGAATTTCTTTTCTAAATTGGCTCTTGCTTTGACCCAAGTGCATATTCTGCCCCTATATATATATATATCTTTTGCTTATATGAAGGCTGCTAAACCAGGCATGAAAACCCAGTTGCTTGAAATTTTCTCTCCTTCCTGATTTCCTCCTTCTCAGGGTTTGTTTGTTTGTTTGTTTGTTTTGGAAAATTCAAACTGACATTTGTAGTCTTAAGTCTGATCTAGAAGTAGCCTTTGTCACATAGTTTGGCACAGTTTACCTTCTATTTTTTCAGAGCTTGGGAAAGTTATTTTTTGGACTGCAACTTCCAGAATGGTCTCTAGCCGTCATCAACTGTGGTGGCTAGGAGGTTCTGAGAGTTACTTTTTTATACTTATACTTTGGAACTAAATAGCTGATTGAGTGTAAGGTATGTGAATTGGATTCAAACTGTGATGTGGAGTGGGCAGGGTTTAAATCCATTTCTCATATTGTGACTGGATATGGATCTTCCCACACCTGGTGTTTGCAATGGGAGGGAAGTAGCATCCATAAAAGCAGAGTATCAGGAATATAAGGGCACAGGGCCTAAGTCTGCCATCAAAATGCCGTGGCATTCCCATTCTCCACTTCCCTCCAAACAAACTCTTTCTGTTTCCCATTGTCTTCAGCACTGCCCTTAAAACAAGCACTTGCATGCCACTATCATGTTCACTAGGGACCTTAATTTCTGACAGACACAGCCCTGCAAACATCTGGTTTTTTTCATTTGGAAGAAAGTACTTCCCATAGTATGGCATTGTTTTGCAAAAACAGCTATAACTATTCAAGTCTGAATGACTCGAGCTCTTCTTCTTCTTCCTTCTCTCATCATAATTGCCAGGGTTGATCCTGACAGCCCATTGCACAGTGATCTTCAAGTCTTAAAAGAAAAAGAAGGTGTAGAATATATTTTGCTCAATTTCTCTTTTAAGGTAAGAGGGGAAATAATATTTTTTTTTCAATCAACATGTAAATCTACTCCTTTGGCAATGTGTATTTAGAGCATTATATTCTTCTGGGTGAGATATTTCTTATCTAGGATTTAGACTAACTTGGTGGCGAAATGGGAAGAAAGGTCCATGTGATTCCAAAATGAACGTTTATAGTATCTTATGTACATCAGGGGATCTGATTTGTCAAGTTTTTTATTTCATTTTTTCTTCTTGTTTTAGGATAATTTCCCCTTTGACCCTCCATTTGTGAGAGTGGTGTCTCCTGTGCTTACTGGGGGGTAGGTATCAGTCTCTGTTGTTGTTTAATTTAGAAGTTGTAATCCTCTGTGTCTTGTAGAATTAGAATTTAACAACCAGTTCCCTGATCGAACACTGCTATATGAGAGCTCTATGCTAATCATGGCTTGTTCATCCTAACTAAACAAACCAAAGTTTCACCCCACATTCAGCTGAAAAGAGGGATTGTGGTTTAGCAGTAAAGCGCACCCAGTGACTTATAATTTAGAGCAGGGTTAGGCAACTGGAGCCATCCAGTTGTCTTTGGGCCCATAACTCTTATCAGTCCAGACAGTTTAGCCAGTACTGAGGAATTATAGGAGTTCAAGAAACCACTAGAAAGGCACATTTGTGACTTTCTGCATAAAAAAACAGCGCAGCCTTCTCTCCTCTTAACTTTGTTCCTGTTGGAAAGTTTTTGTACTCCTTTCCCCAAAGCTGCCTGTGTCATCCGCCTTGTTGTCTAAATATGTTCCCCTTTTTGCAGGTAAAACATCGCTACCTTTAGCACTGTCGTCTGAAGTTAATTCATTGTCAGGAGGATAATTTGCAATCCACATTAACATACACATTCAGTCATTAATAACAGTATATTTTCCCTTCCCGCTTCTTAGAAAAGAACCACAAATAATGTAAAACTATACCATCTCGATTCACCAGATCTGCAGAGATTTGAACACAAAGACCATTTGCTTTGTAGAGTCAACTGGGAAAGCAGAAAAGTTTTCCTGCTGTGTTTGAGTCTCGGTTGTACCAGTGTATTCGACAAAGGTCCTGACAATTTGTCTCCCTGATTTCCCAATAATAATAATAATAATAGGATAAATGTGTATCTTAAATGAGAGTTTGAAAGCTCAAGTTACTTGTGTTCAGTATTATCTAGATACTTTTACAATGTTATTTTGTAATGGCCTATGGCTAGAAACAATACTTAACATTGCAGGCACATGCTATGCCCAGGTAGGTGCTTAATTTGTTCTTTACATGAAATTGTTGAGAAACACACACACACACACAAAATATTAGCCTGCACAAGGACAGTCAACTTGAAGGCAAACACTGTTATTATATTTGTATCCTGCCTTTCCCCAAAATTTAGACCAAGGGTAACACACAATTTTAAAAAACTATATAGCTGAAAGTAAATATTCTTAGCAGTGGACCTGAGAGTTCCAATTAATCGCAGCTGGAGAAAGAATGCTCTCCTGTACCACTGCAGATTGCTGTATAATCGCTTCAGCTATAAGAATCACAATCATAACTTGCACTGTTGGGAAAGGCGTTCCTAACATCTCTTTTTGTCCTACAGGTATGTTCTTGGTGGAGGTGCATTATGCATGGAGCTTCTTACTAAACAGGTGACTACGCTATCAACATCTGAATGGGGGTTGGAGAGACTACTATGTATTTTTTGGCCAGCTTTTGGAACTATGTGCAGTTTGGCTTTGTTCCTTCTCCTCCCCTCTCTTATTCTGTGTCCCCCCACAAATAACCTTTTTTTAATGAGCTAGAACATGAGTTCTGTCATAACATGAGTTCTGTCATATTCTGCAAGGTGGGCTGAGAATGCATGTCATAATTCTATATATATTCCTTCCCCCCCCCCTTTTTTTTTTTTTAGGGTTGGAGCAGTGCCTACTCCACAGAATCAGTCATCATGCAGATCAATGCCACACTAGTCAAAGGAAAAGCCAGAATACAATTTGGAGCAAATAAGGTAAATGGCCATCAAGCATGCTTTTTCAGCTCTTTGAAATGCCACTTTGTGCATTCTGGTATAAAAATGCCTTTAGAAAGAATGCAAAAAATTAGGGATAACCATCTGATGAATTAATCATTATTTTAAGATGTTAATTTAGCAGAATGGTGATGTGGGAGTGCAAGAATAATTCAGACTCTTACCAGTCTCTTTTCAAATGGAATGAAGTGTGTCGGGTATCATATAGAAAGGACATGGCTACCTGAGAAACCTTAGAAGGCCAAACGAAGCCTGCGGGGGGATTCGAACCCAAAGTTTCCCACCTCTACTTCAGAGCAAGCTATATAGTGGCTTCATTCTGTCTTAAGACAGCTTTTAATCAGGTTTTAGGCAACTATGGCATAGTACTAACTTCTAGAGCAGGTCACAATATCTGTACTGTTTCTGTCATTGTCGGGATAAACATTTAAACCAATTCTTTTTCTTCCAGAACCAATATAACCTAGCAAGAGCACAGCAGTCCTATAAATCTCTAGTACAGTTACATGAGAAAAATGGTATGTATGGTATGTATGGTGTATGGTATGGTAAAACACATAGTTTTGTAAGTATAACATGAGAGGGAAGACCAAAAAGTGCATCTGAAGCCACTTATTGCATGTTTCCACAGTTGCCCACAGTCTAGTTCTATACAAATTGAGCTATTTTTAATTTGATGGTTATACCTAACATTTCTGATACAAATCCAATCACAGCCTCCACCAAGGCTTAATCTCTAGATTAATCAAATTAAGAGGTGGTTTATTGCTTATTAGGAGAACAAATTAAGGGACACATGTGTTTTTTTTAAAGATTGTTTTGGCCCTTCCGTGTAGATAAATTTATTATTGATTTATTATTTATTAGATGAACTGGGAAGAAAGAATTAATGATGACCTCTTCTAATAGTGTACAGTAGACTTGACTTGTATTTTAGCTGTTATTTCTGTATCTCCAAAAAAAGCGTGTAATGTAGTTGAGTTGGTCATATAGTTGAGCTGGTAATATAAAAACCTAATTAAATTTAAATGGTTGGCTGAATGGCAGGTTAATTTAGTGGTTGACAGTCCTGGGAGTGATAAAAATGTACAAATAAATTGTATCCAAATGTATCTAGCATTAGTATAATAATTATTTTTAAACTTTATTTATAAAGCGCTGTAACCTGTTATGGCATTGGTGCTAGTACCCTGTTGCCACTGTGTATGGTGTCAAAGTATGAATCCATCTGCAAAATGACTCCCTGAAGTTTTGTCGGTGCCTAATCCTTTTTTATACTTCCTTGCAGGCTGGTACACACCTCCAAAAGAAGATGGTTAACACTGTGGACTTCTCATATACTTGGACCAATATCAATTTTAAAAAATTCCTTCCAACACAGATTCAAGCTATGAATGCCCCTGTAACAGCCATAATGAAGATTCTAGCTAATAGACAATTAGTGGATAATGTGTTGACTGGCACGTCCAGGATAAGTTACAGCCATAGACATCTTGGACTGAACAGTTTAAGAAGACTTTCCTATATTGTCCGTTTGGACTAAGCCTACTGGTCCTCTCTAATTTGACAGCAACTCCTTGAAAACCAGGCTCTCGGATTATTAAAGTACCAGCGAATAGGAACTTTTCCTCAGCCAACTTTCGTATGCACTTAACTTTTTCCTCCCCACCCTGCGGACCGCAGAGAACTGCAATATATTTTATTTAAAGCCAACTGAGTTAAAATAAAGTTAGCTTGAATACTACATTACAAAGTTTTTTTTTTCAGGTCTTGTTAAATTGGGATGTGTGGGTTTGTGTTTTTTTTTCCTGGCTGAAAGTTGAAAGCATTTGTAACGTTGCCAAATGTAACGACAATATATAGGAGAACTGTAATGTTAAATCATTAAAACTTTTTTTTTCCATGGCTGTGTTAAGGATATGAACTGTTTCTGGACAGAAATCCTCTCCAGTTTGTCTTGCTGCTTGAGCAGAGCCAGGCTGTTGCCAATAAGAGTTTTGTGACTAGTCATATCCACTGGGACATTGACTTTTGCTGGGCTGTTCTGCTAGCTGTCGGCTCTCGTATCTCCTTTTGCAAGAAGGAGCCATCGGTATAAAAAGCTTGAAGATATTTAAAATACTAGAAACCTTCTTTAGGCGTCTTGATTCTATTAACGGGTCGTTGCAATCGTTTGTAGACTAATGATCTTCAAGAGCAATTGGCAGAAGTCACAGAGACACTCCTTTGTGAAGGGGTCGGCGGGGAAAAGTTTTTAAAGCAGCGCAACAGTAGGAAGTCCCAGGTATCTCTCGATTCAGAGTTTTGGAAATGTTGCCATAGTCGTGACCATGGTTTTGTTGAAAAACTAACGGGGAATCGCTCTTCCTTTTTTTAAAGGAATCTGGATCTGTAACTTCTGCGGGTCGGTAAACTGCTCTCTCATTGCCTTACCTCTGAAACAAAATCAGGTGTGGTTTGTTATTTTTTTATTTTTGGTGGTTGAATTTGCGTAGAGCTTTGTGTTCACAGGGATCAAAACAAGGGTGTATGCACTTTTTTTGTGTGTTTAGATGTCCGGAGATGTCTTGGCTCACCCTGCCCCTTTAGATGAGTACATTTTGTATTTTCTTTTTAATGCTGGAGCACTTGGCTTCAGGCTATTTGGTCTCGTATGCTGTTTTGAAAAAAAATACTATTATTATTATTTCAGAAAATGAGAATAGAAATATTTGACCTAATGGAAGACAGTTTTAAACCCGAGGCTAAAACTCTCTGAATACATTATTGGATTTTTTAAATATCCTAATGGACTGGCAGAATGGCAGGTGCACACTTGGCTTGCTTTTTTTTATTACTTTTATTTTTATTGAGTTTCATTTCCATTGCAGAATTATTTAGTAGTGTATGGTAATCTGTAAACTTGCATCAAGTTTATGAATAAAAAAAAAACATTTTAAGAATTCTACTTTTCTGGAGAGTCTTTGCTTTTAATGGTTTTCTGTGGCGTTTTTCACATAGCTGGTGGTTTTGAGAGATGAGGAAGAGCATGCGATATTAAAAAGCAATCTGGCCTTGTATTCTGTATCGATATAATGGGTCAAAAGCAGCTTGGGCTGTTTCCACACTGCAGAAATAATCTGGTTTGACACCACTTTAACTACTGTGGCTCGGTGCTTTGGGATTCTAAGATCTATAGTTTTGTGAGACGTTTAGCTTTCTCTGTCAGAGAGCTCTGGGTGCCACAATAAACTATAATTCCCAGGATTTCATAGCACTGAACCAGGACAGTTAGAGCAGTTTCAAACTGGATTATTTCTGCAGTTTATGTTTTGGACTTTTGGTTAAGGAACAGACTTTGCTATCGTGTGTCACTCTGGCTGCGTTCACACTGGGGAAATAAACCGGTTTAAGTGCCATGGCACAATGCTGTGAAATTCTGGGAATTGTAGTTTGTTGTGGGGCCCAGAGCGGAGCTCTGCTCCGCTCTGGGCCCACAACAAACTACAATTCCCAGAATTTCACAGCATTGAGCCATGGCACTTAAACCGGTTTATTTCCCCAGTGTGAACGCAACCTCAGTTTCTTAAAGACGAATCAAAGCAAATGATCTATTCAGTACCAATACAATATTCCTCTGCATTATTCCTACGTGTTACTCTTTGCTAAAATCTACAAGGAAGAATTGAGAAAAGCCGTTTCCTTTTCTCTCATCGTTGAATCAGAAAATAGGTTTGAATGCATGTATTGATGGGGAATGGAAATCTAGGGCTGTTTCATTTTATTTATTTATTGAGTTCATATCCTGGTTTTTCTCTAAAATGAGATTCAAGGCTTCTGACAAGAAAAAGATCAAGCTAAAACATTAATTTATAAAAGTTTTTTTTAAAAAAAATAAATATTATAGACCACTGGGTGACCTTGGGCAAGTCACACTCTCTCAGCCTCAGGGGAAGGCAATGGCGAATCTCTCTGAAGAAACTTGCCAAGAAAACCCCATGGCAGTGTTGAAATAAAGGACTTGAAGACACACAACCACAACAAAATTCACTGTATTTTTATATATGCAACTTGTTTTAATGTTGTCATACTTTAATTCTGTTCTGATACACTATTTTATGCAACTTGTTTTAATGTTGTAATACTTTAATTCTGATTTTAATATGCAACTTGTTTTAATGTTGTAATATTTTAATTCTGTTTTGATAATACTATTTTTTATTCTTTTAATTGCACTGTTTTTGGCTGTATTCAAACTGGAGAAATAATCCGGTTTAAGTGCCACGGTTCAATGCTGTGGAAGTCTGGGAATTGTAGTTTGTTGTGGCAGCGTTGAGCCGTGGCACTTAAACCGGATTATTTCTCCAGTGTGGATGCAGCCTTTGTTATGTTTTTTGAATGTTGTGAGCCTGAGTCCTAGTTTTAGGGAAAGGGCAGGATATAAATAAATAGAATGATAATAATAATAATAATAATAATAATAAAAGTATATATGCAGTGTACAAATAATGCAGTTTGGTGCCACTTTCAAACTCCCATGGTTCCATCCTAAACAGAGTCCTGGGATTTGTAGTTTGGCGAGACGCCAGCCCTCTTAGGCAGAGAAGGCCAAAGAACTACAAATCCCAGGATTCCATAGTAGGGAATAATAATTAAAAATATTAAAAATTATTTTTAATTAAAATTAAATTTAAAAAATTAAAAATAACATCTAAAAATATTTTTAAAATAATATTAAATGTATACAGTATTATTAAATATTTATAAGCTCCTCCTTACCTCCAGGGGGCGAAATGTTTTTCTGCTCCTCAGGACTGCCTCTTCTGTGACGAGCCGGAAGTTGGTTTAGGAAGCGCCCTTCTAGCCCCCCAGTTCCGTCTCTACTCCTCCAATACTTAGAATAGGAAGAGTCACCATAGCGATGTAAGGGGCAGAGCGGCTGCCGATGGAACCGGAAGTTGGTTCCTGCAGCGCCCTTCTAGCCCTCTAGTTCATCTCCACTCCTCCAATACTTAGAATAGGAAGAGTCACCATAGAGATGCAAGGGGCAGAGCGGCTGTGTGGCTGGAACCGGAAGTTGGTTCGGAAAGCGCCCTTCTAGCCCTCCTCCGCCGTCTATTCTCTATGGTAACGCCCTTCGCTTCCGGCCCTTCGTCGTTTCGGGGCCTAGCGCGGTTGCTAGGCAACCGTGAGGCCTGAGTTTTCTTGGGAAACCAACATGGAGCCCGACCCGAAAGGCGGCTTCGTGCTGAGCAACCTGGCGGAGGTGGTGGAACGCGTCCTGGGCTTCCTTCCCACCAAGGCGCTCCTCCAGGCGGCCTGGTGAGGAAGAGCTCGGCAGCCGGGGAGGGGAAGGGCAGGGCGGCCTCGCGAGTCAGGAAAGGACGGGGCTTCTGGGCCTGGTCTGGAAGAAGGACGGAGGCCTCCCTCCAGGAAGAATTCCAAAACGTGGCCTCTTTTGGACTTCAGCTCCCAGAAGCCTCAGCCATTGAGCAAGTGGCATGGAATCCTGGGAGATTATGGAGGCCCAGAAAGACGCCTGGAAGGAAGGCCAGAGTTTGGCCCTAACAGAGGATTGTTTTGTTGTTGTTGTTGTTGTTGTTGTTGCAGAGAGATCTTGTAGCCCCTTTGAGGCAGACTGGAATAAAGAAGTTGGCATCATGAGCTTTCCTAGGCTTCAGTCCACTTCCTCAGATGCATTTATGTAATGAAATGTAATTCCCAAATGTATGTAGAGAGAGCTTTGTAGCCCCTTGGAGACTAATGGAAAGAAAGGAATTGGCAGTGCGAGCTTTCCAAGGCTTCAATCTATTCTCTCAGATGCATTGATGTAATGTAATATCCAAATGTATGTAGAGAGATCTTGCAGCCCTTTTGAGACTCATGGAAAGAAATAACAAGGTGGCTAATTGTTGTTACCCGCCTTGATCCAATATAAGGAGAGGCAGTATACAAATAAATATTATTATTATTATTATTATTATTATTATGTAATGTCAAAATGTATGTAAAAAGCTGTAGTAGCCCCTTTGAGACTAACTGAAAGAAAGAAGTTGGCAGCAGGAGCTTTAGTAGACTTCAGTCTACTTCCTCAGGTGCATTTAGTGGAGTGGAAACCAGGGACAGACAGATATGCTATTACTATGTGCAAAAGTCAATTCAGATCCAAAATCCTTTCTGTATGGAAATGACCTGTACACAGCATCGTACGCAATGAACCATGCCATATGTATGAACCAATGTACACAAAATCCATACACAAAGGATTTTGAGTTTGAATTGACATCCTCACGCAGTAATGGCATATATAGCTCTGTCCCTAGTTTCCACTCCACCAAATGCACCTGAGAAAGTAGATTGAAGTCTAGGATTATTATTATTATTAACCTTTATTTATATAGCGCTGTAAATTTACACAGTGCTAGGAAAGCTCATGCTGCCAACGTCTTTCTTTCAGTGAGTCTCAAAGGTGCCGCAAGATCTCTCTACGTACTGATTCTACAGACTAACACAGCTATATCTTTGAATTCTGCTTTTTCATCTGCTCTTTTATAGTATGGTGTGTTGTGCCCTGTGTTGTTTTAAAAATAACTTTGTAAGCTGTCCTAGGAGGTGGTCAAAGAGTGTGATATTAAATCAGAGCAAACATGGCCAATGTCAGCCCTCCTGATGCTTTCTTTTCTCCACATTCATATCTGTTTGCTTTCCATGCTAAGGACTACTACGGGCCTTTCCTCTGTCTAAATTGCACTCATTCTTTTCATAGGTGGAGGCCTTTCTTCCATTTCAGAGCAGTTATTTCTCCACTACTTCCATTAAGGAGCGCCCTTTCCTAATCCTCTTGTCAACTAGAGAGTTTTTTTCTGTTGGCCAGCAGGAAAAACATTAGAGCAAGAGAGCAAATACAGCTGGCTTTTGCCAATCTGCGTCTGTTAAGTAGAGAGATCTTGCAGCACCTTTGAGACTAACTGAAAGAAAGATGTTGGCAGCATGAGCTTTCCTAGACTGAAGTCTACTTTCTCAGGTGCATTTGATGGGCCACCAAATGCATTCCACCAAACGCATCTGTGGAAGTAGACTTCAGTCTAAGAAAGCTCATGCTGCCAACATTTTTCTTTCTGTTAAGTCTCAAAGGTGCTACAAGATCTCTCTACATACTGATTTTACTGACTGATATGGCTAAATCTTTGAATTCAGTAGACTAGATCTAGGGAAGGCTACTGTCCCTGCCCTGAACTAATCAAAACTGCTCTGTTTGGTTACTTTTATTTAAAACACCTCAAATTACCAATCAGAAAAATACTCTAACTGTTATGTTATGTAGGGAGATCTTGTAGCACCTTTGAGACTGAGAAAAAGAAGGTAGCAGCATGAGCTTTCGTAGACTAAAGGCTACTTCTGTAGACGCATTTGGTGAAGTGGAAAGCCAGGGACAGACCTACATATGACATTAGTATGAGAGAATCTCAATGCAAATTCAAAATCCTTTGAGCACGGATTTTGTGTATGGTTCATTGTGTATGGTGTTGCAAAATTCCCAGGATTCCCTAGCAATGAGCCAGAGCACTTAAAGTAGTCTCAGACTGGATTATTTCTGGAGTGTGTTTTGGACCAATAGTTATGGGTCTCTGAACCTTCCAAATGACTTATGTTAGTGGCGCCTTCTTTACTGATAGCGATGCTGATTCCTTTGTGTTCTAGTGTGTGTCGGTTATGGAGAGAGTGTTCCCGCAGAATCCTAAGAACCCAACAGAGCATCGCCTGGGTCTCCACAGTGGAAACGGGGCCGCCAAACAGCCATGCGCTGGTCCATGTGTTGGCAGAGGAGCTTGAGGTAAGTGGATGGCACATATTTAAGTATCCAGAACAGTTTTGGTGGAGCTCATGTATCCCTTGCTGCTGTTGGTGTGGAAAACAAAACCCAGGGGGTGCTTCCTTGCTGATTATATTGCATCGGTGTGCTTTTTTTTTTCAACATGTCTGAAATATATTCTGACTTGCTGGATTGCTGATGGACTCAGAGGTATATTAAATATTACTCTTTAGATTTGGGTCCAAAACACACTGCAGAAATAATCCAGCTTGAGACCGCTTTAAACTGCCCTGGCTCAGTGCTAGGGAATCCTGGGAATTGTAGTTTATTGTGGCACCAGAGGTCTCTGACAGAGAAGGCTTAATGTCTCTTTCTCACAAAACTACAGAATTCCCCAGCATTGAGCCAGGGTAGTTAAAGCAGTCTCAAACTGGATTATTCCTGCAGTGTGTTTTGGAACTTGGAGAAGCCACAGTGGGACTTACCTCTGGGTGAAAATGCATTTACTCATATATGTGTATTTGTGGGGCAGTTCAGTTTTTAATATGATGATTCAGATATAAATATGTGCAAATTGACTATCTAGTTCAGCCTTTCCCAACCCAGTAACCACCATATAGACTACAACTCCCATCTTCACCTGGTCATTGGCTCCGTGGGGAAGAAAGTATGAGTTGTAGTCCCAACACGTCTGGGGGATGCCAGCCTGAGGAAGGCAGGTCATTAAGAGATAGCCTGGCCTCTTCAGTATGCAAGTTAAATCCGGAACCTTTAGGTTCTGATCAGGACGGTGGCTGTTAAAATTTAATTCTTGGATTATGTAGTTTCCTCTGTTACAAACATTTTGAATAGCTCACACGAGTAAGTACAGTTGGTCTTCTGTATCCACAGATTCCTTATCCACGGAT
Source organism: Urosaurus nigricauda (assembly GCA_034509955.1). NCBI lineage: Eukaryota > Metazoa > Chordata > Lepidosauria > Squamata > Phrynosomatidae > Urosaurus > Urosaurus nigricauda. Next base: position 5,026,317 of record JAOEGL010000012.1, on the reverse strand, counting down.
TCAAACGTCCATGGCTTCAAAATATTCAAAAACTATATAAATTCCATAAAGCAAACCTTAATTTTTCCATTGTACTAAGCCATTGTATTTAATGGGACTTGAACATCCACAGGTATCCACAGAGCGTGGTGTTCCTGGATCCAAACCCCAGCAGATACTAAGGGCCTACTGTATATTGTCCCTGTTGATTCAGATTTTTGTTGCGGGTCAGGGTTGAGCAGATCAAAATAATGCACTATCAAAAATAGTGCTCTGGAGGAGTGAAATGTTAATTTATAGGTCAAGTGAAGCATATTCTGCATATAGTGTAGGTCCAAGTAAGAGAAACTTGGAGGGGGGGGGATGGCTGAAGGGATTTAAATTTGCAATTATGTTTGCTTTTCCTGTGTAAGAGAAGCTACTGTATGGGCAGTTCCCAGGCTCTGTCCTTGTCACACTGTGCTTTTATTTTACAGAAGGTTCAAGTGCTGCCACAGACTGTGTTGTATATAGCTGATACGGAGACTTTTATTGGACATGAAGAGAGCCACGGCCCTGGCAAGAAGAAAGGTAACTATCTTTCAGCTTTCAACTATCCAGTGAAAGAAACATTGCTTTTACAGGGGTCTGGGTTTTTAACAGTTACTGTTTTTAATGTCACACACCAATGGGATAGATGTGTGACAAAACCAACGGAAGATGTATTAAGCACAGAATTTGGATGGCTAACTCATACATTGTATATCCCGAGGTTGCTGTGTTGGCCATATAGCAAAATACACTATCATCCAAATCCACAAAACAGTGATACCTTTACTGGGCCAACCCAAATGCACATTATACATGTTGCAAGCTTTCAAAGCTCCACTGGCTTCCTCATCAGGCAGAGGTGTTAAGAGGGAGAGAAAAAGCAAGGTTAGTCAGAGCCCTGCATTTGGTCAAGGTGTTGTGGTTGTTGTCCTCTGTTCAGATGGTATTGAAAGGTATGCATGCAGGTGGGCCCCTCCTCCTTCCTGCCATGTTGAAACTGGAAGATTCAGTCCAGGAAATAAATTTTAAATTCCATCAGTAAGACAAAAAGCTACTGCTTTGAGATCCAGTATGTCTCCAATCCTTTGTGAGGTTACAAGCCCCTTTGTTAGGAAGAGAACGCTGGATTTCTCAGGAAGTTTACTTGTTTTTGCATCAGGAAGACCTTTAATCATTGTATTAGGTACAGCTATTAGATGCAGCTATTGCTGAATGCCCTTCAGCAGATCATTTCATTTCAGCAGATGGCACGGGCTGGGGTGCCCATGTTTTGCCAGCCTTGGCAGCTAACCCAAACATGAGAGTCATTGCCACTCCCGTGGAGAGAATGTAATGTGATATCATCACACTTAGCCAGTCCCTCTGAGACTCTGAGTCACTGCAGGGACTGGTCTAAATTCCCCCATCCATCCACCCACACACTCTACTCAGGAAGAGTGAGATGGTTGACCCTGTGCCCAGGAGTTGTCGGGAAACTGGTCAAGCTGTGGAACCTCTTGGCAGCACCGCTCTTTCTCCTCCTTCGGGAAGCATGGAAGTCCTTCTAAGACTTGGCAGGGGAAGAGATTTGGAAAGTAGTGAGGTATCTTTCAGCCATTGCATTTTTCAAGCTATGATTTTGACCTTGGAAGAACTGTCAGATGTTGTTACATTTCCCACAACAAATGTTCCTCTCCAGTCCTGTGGGAAGCCTGCCCTATCATCTTGTTGTCTGCCCTTTAATTCCTGGAAAACTACAGTGGAAAAATATGGACAGTCTTCTCAACTCTTAATGCATGGCTATTGAGCAGCATAGCTTACTCCTGTGGAAACTCTGCGCTTATCACGACAGCTGTTTAAAATATCTAGAACTGACAGTTGCTTCCAATGGTACCATTGACCCCATGCACGCTTGAACAAATTGTTTTTTTCTTTGAAACTACAGCCCGACGAAAAAACAGTAAGGAAATAGCTGCTGCATTAGAAAAACTGTTACCCAAACGGTGCCAAGTCCTTGGTCTGGTGACACCTGGAGTTGTAGGTAAGGGAGGGGAGTTGTAAGTTGGGGCATACAGTAATAATTATATGGCTACAGATTCAAGTAAATAAATCCTTCTGCCTGCATCAGATCAGAGCGTCTTGTAAATATAACTTAATCAATGTATAATTCAGATTGGGGTCTTTCATGAAGTAAAGGGCAACTGATAATGACTACATAGCATTCCTTCAGAACATCCTTTGTATGAGAAGCAGCCTTCCAGAGTTTGGCAAGAATGACCAGTCTAGTCAGAACCTGGGACCTTCTCCCTAGAGGCAAAATGGAGATGTCTTTATTGAAGAGTTGCATGACTGAGGGTAGGGAGTAGTACCAGCAAAGCTCCTAAAACTGATATTAATCTTCTTTCATTCTCTTTAGTCACTCTGCCAGGCTCGCGAAGCAACCGGCCTCTGGAAGTTGAAGATGGTGAAGGTGGGTTTGCGTTACTGTTCCCCAGGATTGATGGGGTGAAGATTCAGACTTTTCACTTCTGTAACAACTTGAAGACCAGAGACCTTGACGAAAGGCTGTTTGCTGAGGCAGGCAAGTAATGGTTGAAGTATCACAGTAGTAAAATGTTAAAAGGTTAGCAGCCTTGGTTCTACTTGCTGATTCTGCAGGTTAAGCTCTTTCGAAGGGCAACCTTGAGAGGTTTCATGATGTGGGGCTCTTAATCCTTATCCATAAATCTTGAGGGCTGAAGCTAGATTGCAGTTTCCTAGTGAACCTGTAAGTGTTTGTGCACCCTCTGAGATTGTGAAAAGGAGATGTTCATGTATGTCCATGTGTGTGTGCAGCCCTCGACCTCTTCCCAGCCAAAACCAGATGCAGCCCTGCAGTCACTGAAGATAAGCGGAGTGTGTCACAAAGACTTGAGTGTATGAAGAAATTGGCTTTTTTTAGCCAAAGGAAAAGAAGAATTTCCGGCAGGTGCAGAGGAGAAAGCTATAATCAGATGAATTATCCTTCTCATGCCAGACCAGAGGCAGGAGTCATGCAGGCACTTTTCAAGGATGCTTTGGGTATAGGGTATTCAATATTGAGGGAGCAGGGAAGAGACTTGGATTAAATTATGTATTGCATGCCTTCTCATCTGTCTGATTCTAAGGAAATGAGTGTCCTTTGCTGTGTCCTCTGCAAGGTTTAAAGTGTCTGATTTACCTTTGTGTGCATATTTTGTTCCGAGAAGAAGTGGTTCTGTGGTTTTTAAATTCCTGAGCCTCCTTTTCCTATGATGCTTTCTGCTACAAGGCTTTCCAAATTTTTTAATGTTTCCTCAATTTATCCCCCATCTGAATGCTCTTAAACCCCCCTGGGAACGATCACATGCAGTTGTTGTGTTCAAAATACACCTCCAGTATTTCTACCCCCGCCCCCGGCTCCATAGTCCCCAGCTATGGCAAAACAAAACAATAGGGCAAGAACTTTCCCTGCAACGAATGGGCAGGGTAAATGAAAGAGTGTAATTGGTTTGTTGCCCATCTTGGAGCATCTCTCCTGTAAAGAGCAACTGGTCCAACTTGTTTTTATGGGCCTTTTTAACGTTGTGGAATTTTCAGATCCTTCCTCTGGCTGTATAACTTGGATACTCTGGGTGTGTTGTTTACCTGCACACCAAGGAAGTTGGTTGCTTCCTGTGCTGCAGTTTTCATGCATTCTAACACGTATAACATTAACTGCCGGTTAAGGTTGCCAGGTCCAGAGCAAAACAAAACATACAATTGGTGGCTTTACACATGCCCCCATGGGATTACATACTAGGAGGAGGTCACAAGCTGCTAGAGGGCCCCCATGACAACAATAAATCTTCATGAAAACCTCTGCCTTTGATATTTGCTATGCTTACCTAGCCCTTTAGGGATAGACTTCAGAGACATAGCTGTGCTAGTCGGAAATATCAATTTTCAAGGGATTTCATTGTACCTTTGAGACAAGCTCTGTGAAAGATGTTGTAGCATAAGTTTTCATAGACTTGGTGGCTATACAGACCACCCATTTACTGGCTGGATTAGGGCTGTGGCAGCCTCACTCCGCAGCCCCAATCTGGCTTCTAGAGAACGCAAAAAGGAGCTGCAAAAAGCAGCTCCTGTTTGCACCCTCCAAGGGGTGCCATAGCCCCTGCAGTGCGGCTTTATGATGCCCCTTTGGTGCTAGATGGCGCACATCATGTGGATCGGCACATGCCAAAAATGGCACTCTGGGGGTGGGGTTAGGGTGTCCAACGTGCAGATGCAGTGCACAACTCTGCCGGTCTGCATAGGGCCTTGGTCTAATTCCATACATGAGTGGAGTGAAACCATAAGTTTTGCATTTCTATGGCTGTCCATACAATCTGACTACAAAGATCCTTCCTGGGCACCAGTTCACTCCATATATCTAAAGAAGTAGACCAAGTCTATCAATGCTTATGCTACAAATTATTTTGCACAGTTAGTCTTAAAAGTGCTACAAGTTCTCTTTTTTTTTTTTTACTAACCCTTTACGGGAAAGTAGCAGAGCAAACACAAAGTGATATGCTCCATTTAGTTTAGGACTGAAAATACAAAGATGCCTTGTCTGTTCATCATTGTGTAAAAAGGCAGAATTACACAAGATTACTCATGCACACATACTTTTTCTTTCTTGTATTAGGCCTGAAGAATAACCCAGACCTCAGAGTGGTTTTTCTGTTTGGTTACAACTCCTGGAAGGCAGGAGCAACAGGATTGATGCACCACATAGTCAACCACTTGAGTAAAAAAAGCATCATTGTGGCTGGTGGACATGTGGACCGCTTTACTTCCCTGACTCCTGAGATGTGAGTATCTTTAGAAGTTGTGGAATCTCCCTGAAAGTGCCTTTGTCCTGACCACTAGTTAGTAGTGGTAGGATGTATTGAAATCAGTATTTTTCACTTGTGGAAAAAGGTGATCAGGATATTGGAGGTGAAGTGACAGCACAATTACGAACACTGGATCATTGGCTTTAGCAGGCACTGGTACCCTGGTGTTTATTGTCCCCAGTAACAGTGCTGAGCTGGTTATCACAAGAGAGGCAGTGAACTTAGCTGCCTGAGACAGTTGATGGTTCTTAATCTGCTGTTCAAAGGTGTATCCTGAATCTAGTTTTCCTACCCCCGGTTACCCTTATCCAGCTTTACCCTTCTGAATAATGTTTCTGGAGCACACCTAGATTCCTGTAAGCATTCTAGATTCCCATTGTTATGTCTTTGGTTGGAGTAAAGAGCAGACTGCATTTGAATTCATAGCAACCCACATATAAAAGATGTATAGTATAGCAGACAGGTGTAGTGTAGTGGTTTGAGTGTTGGACTATGACCCTGGAGACAAGAGTTTGATTTCCCCACTTGGCTGTGAAACCCATTTGGTCACCTTTGGCAAGTCACAAACTCTTAGACTCAGGGGAAGGCAATGGCAAACTTGCTCTGAACAAATCTTGCCAAGAAAACCCCATAATAGATTAGCTTTAGGGCGGCCATAAGTTGGAACCAACTTGAAGGCACACAACAACAACAGCAGATCACCATGCCTATTGTTTTTCCCCTCAATTCAATGTACCCATATCAAATACTTTTGGTTTCTGAAAGTTTGATGATACAGGGGCAAAGCAGAGAGCTGTTCCTCCATGCAGTTTCAGTAACCTACATTCCAGTGATGATGTGGGTCAAACATTTTTTTCCTGATTCCTTGAGAACTGCTCTTCCAGTTGTCAGAATGATGTGTGCCTCTACAATAGGTTTGCATTGTTTTACCATGTTTACTGAGGATACAGTGCAACAGAGGCAAGTTTCACTTCAGGTGAATTATAGTCATGTCACAGCTTTACAGCAAATTAGCTGAAAGTAAACCAGAACTTGGACAGCTTGTATTGCCCTTACAAACCGAATGAAGTCTACTTTGATGAAACTCTTAATTCAGGGACCATCCCCACTTGGGCTCTCAAACCCTTGGATGACAGTACTTGCAAGAGTGTTCATTTGATTTTTTTCTGTTGGTGGTGAACCAGCATCTTACAATAATCCTACCACTTTTTCTTAGACATTCTACAAAACGCTGCCAAACAATCTTCATTTGTACAGGGAAGGAATGATCTGGCTGCTCAGATCAGAAGTACATTTTTGAGATGTGGTTTTTGCCAAATAGCATTCTAGCCCAGTGGCTTGCAAAACTTGGTCCTCCAGATGTTTTGGGCTTCAGCTGTTGGCCAAGTTGTCTGGGGCTTCTGAAAACTGAAGTCCAAAACAGCTGGAGGACTAAAGTTTGGGAATCATCGTTCTAGTCTAACCAGTTCACCTCAATGTAGTTAGATGTCAGGTGACCTGGACAACCAGTATACTGCTTTCCTAATGCAGTTTCTGAGCTCTTCTTTTTATTTACAGAAATTCCTCACATGGTGACGAAACTGTTCTGTCTTCTATAACAAGGGTTTTTTTAAAAAAAAGAAGGTTGGTTTATTTAAAGTTTTTTAAATGGGTCTTTGCAACATTGTTGTTTCTTTAAAATATGGAGAAATTTCAGCAGTGGGTCTATTTTCTTTGTCAGCATTTGGATTGCATTTGCAAGTGCAGCTTGAGTAGTTCCATATGGAACTGATAGTTCAGCATCCTCAGGGGACAAGCTCTTTGTCTGTAGAACTTATTACGCTCAAGCTATGGGGAGAAACTCTGGATGAGCAACACATGAATCTAAGCTGGTTTTCAGGAAGCACCTGTTAGCATGTCAACAATAGTGTAGGCTCCCCTTTTCCTGGCAATGTCTCTTAAATACCTAAAGGCACCCGAGACCCCGGTCTTCCCAATCATGTGTTCATAATTTTTAGTCACCTAATCATGGATTTAAATTTACAAAGCTACTGAAACATCTGTATTTGAGCCATTAGGAAATACATCTGGTAAATAAAAAAAATACTGTCAAAACTCCAGAATTCCTTAGATAGATTTTATTGATAATAAATACCTTTATTTTTAAGCCCCCATGGTGTAGTGGTTTAAACCCTGGGTCCAAATCCCCAATCAGGCGTGGGTTCAGATCCCCAGGTGACCTTGGGCAAGTCAAATTCTCTCAGCCTCAGAGGAAGATAGAGGCAAGCCTCTGAGCAAATCTTGCCAAGAAAACTCCACAATAGGTTACCTTAGGGTTACCATAAGTCAGAAACGACTTGAAGGTACACAACAACAAATAGAATCATAGAGTTGGAAGAGACCACAAGGGCCATCCAGTCCAACCCCTTGCCAATCACAGCATCCCTGACAGATGGCCATCCAGCCTCTGCTTAAAGACCTCTAAGGAAGGTGACTCCATCACTCTCCAAGGGAGTGTGTTCCACTGTCGAACTGCCCTTACTGTCAGGAAGTTCCTCCTAATGTTGAGGTGGAATCTTTTCCTGCAGTTTGCATCCATTGTTCCACGTTCTAGTCTGTGGAGCAGCAGAAAACAAGCTTGCTCCCTCCTCAGTATGACATCCCTTCAAATATTTAAACAAGGCTATCATATCACCTCTTAACCTTCTCTTCTCCAGGGTAAGAAGCTCCTCATAGGGCACGGTGTCAATTTGGTGTCATCTGCAAATTTGATAACTAGGCCCTCAATCCTGTCATCCAAGTCATTAATAAAGATGTTGAATAGGACTGGGCCCAGGACAGAGCCCTGTGGCACCCCATTGGTCGCTTCTCTCCAGGATGAAAAGGAGCCATTGTAGAACACCCTTTGGCCGGTCAACCAGTTACAAGTCCATGTAACAGTTGCCTTGTCTAGTCCACATTCAACAAGTTTGTTTGCAAGAATGTCATGGGGAATTTTGTCAAAGGCCTTACTGAAATCAAGATATACTATATCCACAGCATTCTCTTCATCTACCAAGTTGATAGTTTTATCAAAAAAAGAGATCACGTTTGTCTGGCATGACTTTTTTCTCTGAAACCCATATTGACTTTTTGTGATTATGGAATCACAATCTAGATATTCACAGACTGTCTGTTTAATGATCTGCTCTAGAATCTTTCCTGGTATTGATGTCAGACTAACTGGACAATAATTGTTGGAATCTTCTTTTTTTCCCCTTTTTGAAGATGGGGACAGTGTTTTCCTTCCTCCAGTCTGCTGGGACTTCTCCTGTTCTCCAGGAGTTCTCAAGATTATTGCCAATGGTTCTGATATTACATTTGCTAGTTCTTTTAATATCCTTGGATGTAGTTCATCTTGTCCTGGAGAGTTATATCCATTTACATTAACCAGGTATTCCTGTACTATCACTTCACTTATTCTGTGCTGAAATTCTCCTATTTTGTCCTCTGCTCCATTGTCTTCAGATTGAACATCCTTTGTCTTTTCTGAGAAGACTGAAACAAAGAAGGTGTTTATACTTCCAGGAATCTCCAGCAGATACTGTTGTTGTTTACTTTCAAGTCATTTCTGACTTTCTGATGATTCTAAGGCATGGCAGAGGGTTGGACTTGATAGCCCTTGAGATCTCTTTCAACTCTATGATTCTATGAAACCTATCAGGGCTTTTCTTGGCAAGATTTGTTCAAAACGGGTTTGCTTTCTGAACAGCCTATGAAGTTGACACTGTGTGATTTGCCTCAGGTCACCCAGTGGGTTTCCATGGCTGAGCGGGGATTTGAACCCTGGTCTCCAGAGTTGTAGTCCAGTACTCAAACCACTGTACCATATTACCTCTTTCCAACAGACATGTGTATATACAAAGATAGATCTTAAATTTTTTGTCAGTTTATCTTAAATGATTTGCAGCCAGAGAAGGTAAATACAATTGTTGCCATGTTGTTTTCCAGACATTCTTGCTTTTTCTTTTGTTTTAGCCCATAAGTAAAGCTTAGATTTTCAGGAGTTCATGTTAATCACCTTTGAACACATCTCATGAGGAGAGCTGTACCTAGGAGCAGAGTGCTGTGCCAAGAGAAATGAGTGTTGTTTGCAGGCATCACAAGTGACTAGTTGTGTGTGTGATTTAATAATAGTATTTCTGTTTTGTTTTGTATTATATTTAGTCTTGTTGGTACTAATGTATTCTGATAAGACCTTTTTGTTGTGCTTTCTCTCTCTCTCTCTCTCTCTCTTTCTCTCTCTCTTTCAGTAACACTCGGGCTGCTGGGTCCTATGGTATTGTTGGCTTGGCTTTTAGCGGACCTCAGATCCAGAGCGCTTCTGTTCTGTTAAATCAGGATGTAATTGATGAGAGGACAGCAGAAGCTGCAATGCAGCGCCTCAAGGCTGCAAACATTCCTGAACACAATAGCCTTGGTTTTATGTTTGCATGTGTGGGCAGGGGATACCAGTATTACAAAAGCAAACAGAACCTTGAAGCTGATGCTTTTCGGAAGTTCTTTCCTAACATTCCTTTGTTTGGATTTTTTGGACATGGGGAAATAGGATGTGATCGAATTGTGACTGGGAATTTTATACTCCGAGAATATAATGACACAAAGGATGACCTGCTCCATATCTACACCACTGTAATGACTCTTATTCATTTCGGTTCTGTGAAGGCAAATCAAGTTTAAACCTCTATTTTATGTTAAATGTGCATCTGTCATCAGAAATACCTCCGGAACAAAAGTGATGGTTGATATCTACTTGGCATTTATGTGCCATGCAAAAGTTTTAAAATGGCAAGTTTGTCAGATATATGGTAGGGGGAAAATATTTCATTATGAAAGTTGCAAATGGCTGTAGCCCCTTCATGTTTGGCACTGAAATATCAGTGTGTCTGTAGAAGATTTTGGACTAGATTTTTTTTTGACACTGTTCAAATTACTCATTGGGTGCATTCTTAAACAGCCATCCTTAAAAATGGTGGTATCTCTTTTAATGACAGAATTGTGTTTCTGGAGCTAAAGCTTCATGTTTGAACTGCCTATATGTTGAGATAAAATGGTGAAGTATACATACAGAGCTCACCAAACATAAAACACAGAATTCTCTCCCCAAATCCCCGAACTGGATTAATTAAGACAAAAGATGACAGTCTGGAACTTTAGGACTTAGCTTAGTAACACACTGTGTACTAGAAAGTGTGATTTGCTAAACTGGATTATATTGCAAATTATAGGAGTTCTCTGGCTGCTTTTTATTTCTTCTGCTCTGATAATCTGAGTATTCCTTGGGAATTTATCTGATCTTAAACACTATCCCTTATATAGCCAGGCACAGGGTCACCCAGTTTGGCCTAAGTCCACAGTCCAGCAATCTCCAAGCCTTGCCAGAAAGGTGAGCATCAGCCCTCTCTCATCATGTTTACGTGTTTCTGTATAAAGGGGGAATGCTGTATACCTCACCTGTAAACACATGTTACTTGGAGGTAGGTCTTGTTGGATTGGCATTGGACTTGACTTCCCACTCCTTTGACAACTACTGTTTTAAGGTCACCTGTAGGAAACCGAAGTGTCTGGAGACAGCAAGGAGAATGCTGAGTGCAGCAGCTGGAGGGCACAAAGAATGCTGAGTGAATGTAACTTAACTGATAATTTTTCTTCCAAGACAGACATCAGCAACATTTTTAAAATCCACGGCTTGTATTGACATAGGATAGAGAAATGGGAGAAGAATAATGTGGATGTAAGAAATTAATCTGGTATTCAACTTTCTGCTTGGTACTGAAACCAGTGAAGATAATTTATGATTTGACATATTATCCTATCCTTGTATTGGTGTGTCTTAATAATAAGACAGTTGAAGTCTGATTTTTCTCACATTGCAAGATGTGTTTACTCCTGTGCCTGGGAGTGAGAGGTAGAGTTTGGAAATCTAGGAGAAGGAGGGGGATTTCAACTGGCTGCTGAAATTGTAAACAATTCTGATTATTTCTTCATTATCAAAATGCTGTCTTGCTTCTTAATACAGACTTTGGAACCACTGAATGAAATGCTGGTGTTTTTCTTTGTTAGACTGGTGTATCTGCAATATAGTTTCTTTCTATCTGTATGCAGAGGCTTGGACTGTGTACCTGAATTTGTGGAGGTTTGGAGACTTTGTCTTGATTTTGATTTGCTCAATTATTACTATACAAAGATTGTCCGTTTTGTTTTACAGAATAAGTTTTGAAACCTTGCTGAAGCATTGGTCTTGAACCATTTGAGTCAGTGAAGGAAACCTACTTAACTGCAGGATTCAAGGAGAAATCCAAGGGTTTTCTTTTATCATCTTTTTTCCTCTTCTGCTACTTAGAAAAACTCCTATAATCTCACTAGGAAGAGAATGCACCCTTCTTAATTTAAGCGGGGAAAAAATGAGGCAGATGTAAATGAAAAATATATAAATGGGTGTAATTATTAAATAGGAGAGCACAACTTTGCTGACTTTTATTTTTTAATTTAATTATCACATGCCTTATAGGACATAGCCCTCACAGGAGTGACTCACATAATAAAAATATAATGTGTGTGTGTGTGTGTAAAACAGTGCAAAATCAAGATCATAACAGTTATGTGAGAGCAGTAAACGTTATGTAAAAACACAATGGTCAGTTAAAAATAAAACAGCAGCCAGTTTCAGTGGGCTGAGAGATTTTGAATTGGTTCAGAAATGCATAATCTGTACTTGTAAATCGATGTCTCATTCAGGTGTCCCCGATATATCAACAATGGCAGCCACATTCTATACAATTCCAGATTTCCAGACACTCTTGAAAGGCTTGCTGGCTTCCTTCCTGATTCAGTTGGAGTTATAATACATCAGCTTCTCCAGATTGGTCTTTAAAAAAGTAAATTTCATGTTGGCTTCATGCAGTAGAAAGAAGGGCAAATAACTTCTGATTTTGGCTGACTTGCAACCATTTTATTTCTAATCTGAACTTTTCAGCAAGTAACATTTCAAACTGCTTTTAAATTATGAATGCTTGTTTGAGAGACATGTAGAGGCTGTATGTACGGGCCCAAAGACCCATTTCCCCCCCAGCCTGGTTTGTCTCATTTAGGTGACACAGATCAACAGCCCTGGGCTGGGAATAGGCAGACTGGAGCTAATCCAGCAGATCCAGCCTGAGACTGGCCACACTTGCTCAACCAGCCCTTATTCTGGTCTAAAAAAACAACCGTTTGCAGCAAAGTTTCCCAGAAATTCCCTGTGACAGACAGTAGATTGGATGGCCTCAGACCCACTTACCTGCTGCCACTGTTCTCTGTGAAGGTCCCCACCTCAACCTGTGATGTCAGAAGGGGGCATCTGGCCATCTGGGTGAAGCTAGGTGCCCCAATACTGCCCTTATGGGCTGCAGCGGGGCAGCGGGCAAGGTGGCAGTGGAAATGGTGGCACAGCGGTAGGAAGTCATCTAAATACTCCCTGTAGCCACACAAGTCCAGGTGAGTGCTGAGGCTGGGAATGGGCCAGATCTGTGGCCAGGGTACCACGGGGGTACCTAACTAGGTCTTCAAAGAACAGAGAGTAAATTTCATTCATAAATAAAATATTTATGTTGACTGGCCTTGGTTTTGACCACTAAAAGTCATTGCCTAACGCCTTCCAACTAGTTCAGGCATAGGGAGTAATGTAACATGCCCCTATGTTACATTAAGAAGATTCTCCAAGTTTTGCTTACTGTGCTTTCTCTCCCCTGTGAAGATCCATTCAGCACAATCAAGGGCCTTTTTATTTTCCATGTCTTTTAAAATAGGTATATATATTGTTGGTTGTGTCTTTGATGAAAATGAATAGTACTGGAATGCAATACTTTCTCAATATTATTTAATGGTGTCCTGATGTGAGACAACCGTACTTTGACTGTTTTACCTACTGAAGATAAAGCCAATTCTAATCCATCTCTTGGCAGCTTTACGTACCTCTGACATTCTGTGTTTGACAATGCACAGCTATGCTTATATATTTTGTCCTGTAAAAGATTAGCAATATTGTCTTCTTTCACAGTATCTGGAAATAGTTTTATGGATTCCTGGAAAATTATATAAGAATTTTTTTTTAATTAGAAGGGGAATTTTTAAAATCGATGTGTGTGTGTGCGTGCATGCATGTGTGCACAAGACCTTCTTGCCTTTTTACCATTTTTATTTTCAAGATGACTAACACACTTAAATAACGCAACATAAATATCCACATAAACAGATGCATCTAATAAGAGCACAAAAAGTTGCTGTTGAAAATATACAAAATTAAATTTTCGAAGTCATCTGGTACATGTGCTTTCCGTACAAACCTATTTTTAAAGACAGAGTCAGCTACTATCCATGCTATATGGCATTGTACAGGGAAAATTTCCAGTGTTACTAGTAATTGATTGATAAATAGTGAACATTTTGTCTTATTTTCATTATATCGACATAACCAGTCCAAAATATTTATTGCATTTTGCTTTTGTATACCAGGCTTAATTTTTACCTCCACCTAAGAAAAGATATGGGGAAATATGTCCTCCCTAAGGCCCCAAAGACCACTAGAGCACCCAGCACCCATTTTAGCATTTTCCAGCTGATTCCTGGAAATCCATCCATGGCCATCTAAATCCACCCCATCCATAGGTGCCTAAATCTGGGGGAAACCCAAACTCAGCTATTCTTAGCTTGAAACTGGAAGTCGCATGGCATCACTTCAAGAGCAGCAATGTACCTGGAGACATTGTCTCGCACTCTCCTTACAGATAGCCACTGATGTCACAAGCTTACATGGTGATCTTTGGTAACCTTTACTCTTCACACATAACATTTTTGTTTACCATGGAAGGAAATGTAGGGCTGTCCTTTTCCAAAACAATGTGACACGATATCCTATAAGTCAGTATAACTCAAAATGGTGGTCCCTGGACTGGTGCAAGTCCAGGAGCCATTAGCTGTTAGTCCCTAACAGCCCAGAAATGAAATAACTGTAACCAGTTTAGTCCCTGGTTCCTGCAACAATGGCAAAACAATAAATGCCGGTCCTCCACATCTGAGAAGCTCAGATGCAAATGCTGGTATGTTTTTCTCCCCACAATTTTCAGTTGCCCATCACAAAAAGTAAATGAAATTACATCCAAGCAAAGTTAACTTCTGTTTTGTATTTACCTCCCTCCAGTTGTTTCTAGCAGACGTATGAATGATATTGTCCTTTAATACTGACTTACAAGCATCACACACAGACCCCAAATTACTGTGGCAAAGAATTTGTCATTCTCTGGATGGCAGAGAAGAGCAATCCATTAACACATAGGTTATTCCTTATGCTGTCCACTGATATAAGAGTTTAAGCTTCTTTTCAGTTACATCTGTTGACTCCTCTCTCTTCCTTGACAGCTCTCTGCTCAGAAGACCTAGTACATCCGTCTTGAAGATCAGATTTTTCAGTTCCCATTTTCTAGCCCACTTATATCTACACATCTGATCCAAAATATTTATTGCTGTGTGCTGTATGTACACATCTGCATGTCATTATAACAGATATATTGCACAACCATTCCCATTCTCTCTTTTTTATATCAACCAGAGAACCCAATGTGTGAGCATGATTAAAATCTACTGAAGTGCATGCCAAGTAAGTAAATTTATTGTTGTAACCACATATCATAAAACAAAATCAAAACAAAAGCATTGGTACATCTAATAGGAAAATGAGTACAAATATATAAAACAAACATAACTATAAAACCCCAAATATCTAGTAATAATAACAGTGCTAATAAAAGTGATCTGGATACCGATGCAAATCCCAAAACTATAAGTTAGTGAGGTGTCTAACCAGGTAAGCAAGTACAATTCTCTTTCCAATTTGTCTGAAGACTTCTTAAAATATTTTAATACTATCAAATGAATGTTTACAGTATGTAAGGGCAGCCCTGCCTCTGTTCTTAAGTGTGTGGCAAGTGTACTTCGTAAGAGAGCAAGAATTTTCTTTAAAAAACTATACTGGATTATTTCCAGCTGCGTGAGCACCTTCTCTTTCAACCTTTTCATTTCAACGTCACATAAGAACTGTATAATTGGTTTACCATGGAGTATTTTAAGTGCTGGAGCTATGAACTGACCATGCTTAGAAAACAAAAAAAGTAAGTTAATTCCCAACGTCCAACAAATAGGTATTAGAAATGGACTAATGTATGTCTTCCCGGACAAAAACTCCTGAAATGCAGCAGCCCTATATTTTAAAAGGGGGCATGGCTCTCTTTGCAGGACATGGATTCTCCATCTGTGTTTGGTTTTATTACAGCCGAAGACACCCATTTTTGTTTTATTGTAATTAATCCTCAGCTTCTTTTCATTGTAGTCAGCCAATCTAACCATCATTCTTCGAAGCCTGATCTCACTGTAAGAAACAAGAGCCATGTTGTCAGCATACAGCCAAATTGGGACTTTAAACTCCTTAAGCAAAAAGGAGAAAAATTTCTGTGAGTCCTTGGCCTGAATAATACTATTAATATAGATATTAGATAAATAAGGAGCCAGCAGACAATCCTCTTGAACATCTCTCTTTAAGGAAACTGGGTCAGTCGGAGACCTTTGCCATCCCACTCTCAGTGTAACTTTAAAATCTGAGTGTAATTCAACAAGTAAGCTGAGAAGCCCTCTTCCAGCGTCTGTCCTCTCAAGCGTCTCCCACCATCTAGATCTATCGATAGAATTAAAAGCTGATGTATAATCATTAAATGTAACATAAAGATGTTTTCTGCAACAAACGATACAATTCAGAATCAGTGCCTTTGGTGTAATAGAGTGATCTATAGTACTGTGGCCCCTATGAAAACCTTTCTGCTTTGAGGGGGAAGGTCTTGTTGACTCTGGCCAGTTTTCTAGTTTATTTAAAAGATGACAGATATAAAGCTTGGAGATAATATACAAATGTTTGATTGAATGGTCAACAACACAATTGTTGTTGATGTCCTCTTCGGGAGCTTTCCTTAAAGTAAGAGTGCCAATGAGTCTGTATTCTAGGTCTGAAGCTACAGGCAGGGCTGGGTTTGAATCTAATTCAAAAAGTGGGCATTCATACGTTGAGTTGCCCTGAGTATAGCCATAAACACCCCCAAAATGTAGAGACCATATCTTGGCTGGAATATGAACATCAGGAATAAAATTGCACACTTGTGTACCAGTGGCTACAAGTTCTGAAATCCTCCTCTCCTTTTTTTGTATTACACAAAGGTTCAACTCTCTCCATTGAGCTTTATAACAGTATTTGCAAAACTGCTTATATTGGGAGAACAAAAATTGTATCAGGACTTGAATGGAAGAAGCAGATCTGTGCATGGCAAACCCAGGTACAGATGCAATGAAAAATCCCCCGTTTGTCTAAATGCAGTGGAAGCAAATGGGAAACATTTTGTATTAAATATGAACCAACGGGACTAAGGTTGTCCCTGCTCTTCACTTTTCTTAAATGCTCCACACTTTGATTTTCTTTACAAGTGTTGTCAGGAGAGAGAGAACTGACTCAAGAAAGGGTCTTTACCAAATATTAGGGATGCATATCCAAGACAGCGTAATGACTCTGCCTAAATATGTTCCTTTCATAATTTACGGCTCACTGATTTTCATGTTGTGTTTAAAAAATAAAGGAACCAAGTGCAAATTCAGATTATTAAACAGGCATTCTTTCTAGGTGGTGCCATTGGAATTTTTCAAGAATGCATAGTTGGATCCTTTTATCTCATATTAACTGCAAGTGCATTCAGAAAGCAACAAAATCGAAAAATAACGAAACAGTAGATAGCATGAAAAACAACTTAGGAAAAGCTCAGAGAAAATTCACTAATAAGCCATTTGTGCACAATTTCTCTTCGCTCTTTGAAGCAGTCAAAATCCCCCCCTTAAATATAACTATTTGTTTTGATAGACACTTTCCCGTTCATCAGCCCAACAGCTATTTGTCTTGGATATTTTCTCTGTTCAGTCTTCGTACCATATTCCTTGACATGATTTCAGCTTTTCTACGGCTGCTTCGGCTGTTGCTAGTTCATAATTTCAGCGTTTATTTCATCGTCTCCAGCTTCTTTTATTCAGTGATCTCTGTAAAGAAGTGAACATTTTTTATCAACAGTCTCTTTTTATCTGGATCCTTTAAAACCATCCCATCAAAAAAGTACTCACTATCGGGACGACTGCCGTTGTCTCCCTCAATCAGGTTGTCGCCACGCTCTACTGAACTGGTCCGTGAAATCTGGCCCTTCCTGGCAGAAAATAATGAAATGAAAAAGAAGAAGAACACGTAACAATGAGGATTTGAGATAAGTGAAATCACAGGACATGTTTAGCACTTGTTGCTTTTGCAGGTCAGCCCTCCACATTTGTGGCTTTAACTTTTGCGTATTTGATTATTCATGGATTTGATGAATATGTTCTTTCTTGGAAATTCTAGGTCCTCTAGTGTGACTCTCTGGTCAACATCTGGCATATGTTGTGCTGGAGGACCTATAGATTCCTAGAGAGAACACTACTTTATGCATTTGTAGTTCCTCCATCGCAATTCCATGCTCAACCTCTGGCAGATGTTGACCATAGAGTTGTGCTGGAGATTTCTAGAAAGTTGTTCTCAGGTTGTTGGTTTTTTTAGTAAGTTTTTTTATTTGCAGTTTTTCCATTTTCGCAGGGGTCCTGCGCCCCTAACCCCAGCAAACGTGGAGGGTCCGCCGTACCATCTCATCAGATAGATCTCGATGTTTCAAATGACCTACAAGCCAATGAAACTGGTGTCCTTTCATTAACACATGTGCCTTAAATCACTCATTCAATCTGAAATAGAGGTATGTGTTGGTTTGCTGAGGCTTGCTAACACAGTCTTTAGCAGATAATTATAGGCGGTGCACCTTGTAAAGAAGGTCATTTGAATTACCAAATCAGGAGTCCAAATCACTGCATTTATAATTGTTGCCATCTGTACAATGCAAGCAGGGTTTTAAAAAAAAGAATGCAGCCATCACGGTGTGATCGTAAGACTCAGCCCTTTAAAAAAGGATCTTTGATCCTTTTCTCGAAACGTAAAATGGGAGCAGTGAAACAATTTTAGTTGATACAGGAGACCAAGAACGCCGTTCTGTCAAACAGCAGACTAGCAAGTCTGTATCTGGCTCCTGGATATGAGTACAAATCAATGAATCAAAATGCTTCTCCTAACAGTCTTTTTAGTAGCTATCAATTTTATGCAGTAACCTTTCTCCAGGCAACTGAATAGGATATTCTGAAACAGTCTTGGAAGCGTTTCAGAAAACTTCTGTCAAGGGTAAGAGCTGCCTGAGTTTTACAACTGTATTTTACAGCTTGGCACAACAGTTGAAGCTCCATACACTGCCTTGAACTTTAATATTAGATGGTTCCAGAATTATATAAATGGATGTTGAAAGTGCAGAACTCCTTCATCGAACAATACCGTTCTATAGTAGTATTTGAAGTGTGGCAGTATGAAGGTTAAGTTGTACCTTTGGTGTACTCAGAGTCTGTTGAAAGATAGGATTGTGTGAAACAAAACAATTACAACAACAAAAGCAACTTGACATGCTTTTGTTCAAACTGAATAAATTTGCATACATTAGCGATATTTTATGACTTTATAGAGAAGTGTAAATTCCAGCAATTAGAATAGGAGTTAGAAAGACACGTCTATGTGAATATCTAAGCACTGGCCCTTTACCTGCAAAGAAAGAAGAAGGCTCCTGCTACCAAGACACTCAGAACGACCACTGAAGCCAAAACGGCTGCAAACAGTTCGCCTCTTGTATGACTCTTGATGCTAGGAAGCAAAATTTCCCCACACCGAGCTCCTGTATAGTTTTCAACACACCTATGATAAAAAAGTTTGCAAAAACGGATTATTTTCGTATCCAAAATAAGTATATACTCTTCCTCTGATCAGTTCTGCCTCCGTCTCACTTTCCTATTGTCTCTCCTGTGCTGAATGTTAGACTGGAAGATACCTGAGGCAGAGATCTGTCGGACGGTGCATTGCAAAATTCCCCGTATAAGTTGTTGCCGTGTGCTTTCGAGTCATTTCTGATTGATGCTGGCCTTAAGGTGAACCTATCATAGGATTTTCTTGGTAAGATTTGTTCAATGGGGGTTTGACTTTGCCTCCCTTGGAGGCTGAAAAAGTATGATTTGCCCGAGGGCACCCAATGGATTTCCATGACCAAATGGGGATTTAAACATTCGTCGTAGTCTAGTGCCCAAACCATGACATCAAACTGGCTCACTTTATTTGCACAAAAATAGTTCAATGGGTTTTGTTTCACTGCCAAACTCATCTGTGAAACCTAAAGCATGCAAATTCTGGAAGGCCGGGTCAATATGTGCTCCTTCCAAGTGCCAAGCAAATATGAATGGACAGCAGATGGTGTTGGGGGAAATCCTACCGCAGTCTCTCCTAAGCAGGAATTAAACTAATTCAGCTAGGAGGACAGGAGTTGCTGTTCTTAACACCCACTCTTTACCTCCTGCGTGTGTTGCTTCCTTACGTTTCCTTCTACAGAAGAAAAAGACTGTTTCAAAAACATGCTAAAGAAATGTTTAATTCGAGAAGACGAGTCGAGCGATGACTTCTGAAGACACTTAAATTGCTATCTAAAATGCCTGTACTGTAGCTTCGTAACAACCCATGGATGATGCTGATTTTCTAAGACTGCAGAAGAACTGCAGAGTTTACATTTTGAAATTAAATACGTTGGTAGCTGATGACATTCTTAGGGTACAGAGGTGGGAAATCCACATTCCTTCATGACCATCTATTGATTCAGAGGGCGGACAGATGCAAAAAAAGGCCAGGGAGTCCATCATTCATGGCTGCCCGTAGGGGATTTCAGGGAACCACTGTAACATAGTGTTGGACTGTGACTCTGGAGACCACGGTTTGATTCCCAGCTCGGCCATGAAACCCATTGGGTGACCTTAGTCAAGTCACATACTCTCAACCTCAGGAGATGGCAATGGCAAACCTCCTCTGAACAAATCTTGCCAAGAAAATGCTGTGATAGGTTCGTCTTAGGGTTGTCATAAGTCAGAAATGACTCAAAGGCACTCAACAACAATTTTGTAGTCCATTTTATGACAGTTTTTCCTCCTTCTGCCCTTAAGCTGTAGCAACAGAGAGCAAAACCCCTGGAAAGGCAAAATTTAAAACTTCTAAAAGATTGAAGAAAGAAAAAAGGATCAGAGAAAAGGAATGGGGGTTATGCATCCAGCAACATAAGAGATGGAAGAGAAACTGCCCCCCAAAAAACTGTTTAGTTTAAACATCTGTTAAAGTATGCATGCCAAACCCGAGATGGGGAAGAGGAGAGGTTCCGAGAAATAGTTCACATTTCTTGTAAAGATCTCTCCCATCATAATTTATATTCTGCCGTATTAATTAAAGTGTCCTAATGTTCCAAGCAAATAAGGGCACAGCAATACCTTGGAACCCTAAGAAATCTGTGTGGACTGTTTTATACTGGAGCCAGAAGCCGTCTTCCTTATCTTGTTTCCACTTGCCTTGCAACTTGCGGTTTAATAGGCTCTGCACGCATCTCCTACCCCCCTCTGCTTTCTTTCTGATTAGCACGATTAATCAGAACATATAGCATTATGTTTAGAACTCTGTTCTAATCAGAGAAATCAGGGGGTTTTCTTAGTCAACGTGCCTTGTGTGTAAATACCCAAATCCTATGGCGGCAAAAATAGCATCTTTATTCTAAATTCTGCTCAGGCCAGTGTTGATTACAGATGCAGGGTTTTCGTAGCCCCTGATTCCGCATTCCGTACAAATTACGAACATAGCTGCAAAATCTGCCGTAATCCTCCAGAAACAGAGGTTGCCCTTTCTGGTTCCAGATTCTGCTAGGTTTCTGACACTGCCTTTTCTAACCCTGTGCCATATATATATGGTTTCCTTATTAGAAATACCTTGGAGAAGATTGTCTGCTAAATTATCTGCTAAATTCTAGATTGTTCATACTGTCTGCCAAGAGCTTTAACCAACAGTTTTTAACCACTAGGCACCTTAAAGGTAAAGGTAAAGGTAAAGGTTTTCCCTTGACAAAATTATCTAGTCGTGATCTTACAAGGAAAAGATTCCAGGAGAGGCAATTTCTGCACTGTCCCACATCCTAAAATACTTATTTTTCAAAGCCAGGAGTGGACTTTTGGCCACCTTTGATTTTCTATTTGGGCATTTTT
This sequence comes from Urosaurus nigricauda, assembly GCA_034509955.1. Classification (NCBI taxonomy): domain Eukaryota; kingdom Metazoa; phylum Chordata; class Lepidosauria; order Squamata; family Phrynosomatidae; genus Urosaurus; species Urosaurus nigricauda. Next base: position 5,005,216 of record JAOEGL010000012.1, on the reverse strand, counting down.
GGCTGTCTGTATGGTCTTTGGGGCATCATAATTCACTAGACCCACTACAGTTGGGCGTTCCTGTTTTAGACATTTTTCAAAGGGATTTTTTGTGTGTCTTAAAGAAAGGTGCTTGATTGCAGATCTAGACATCTGCCCTTGAGAAAACAGTTCTGTAGCTGGGATATCGCATTTTCCTAGCACTCAGAAAACAATACTGGGCTGGATCAGCAACAATGAAAGGACATCCCTAACTAGATGGGAAAATAAAGATTTTTCTGTCATCTGGAAAATTCCGGATTTCAGGAAATGCTGCAAGAAGCTTAAAAACAGGTCTCTCCCAGTCAGATATAAAGTGGATCAATGTGGCACCAGGATTCTCATCTATAAGGCATAGAGCTCCTTTCTAACTGTTGTGCAGAAGAGGGCATTTCAGCAGTATTGCTTGTATGACAATCAGTACCCACTGAAATACCCTCTTCTACACATTCAAAAGATTAAAGCCCTGTTCCTTATTTCACCTGGCAACCCTATAATACTTTTCTTCCTGCCTCGTGTGCCGCATGGGGCACTTCCTTCTCTACTATGGTCTGATATTAAGATGCGACTCTAGCTGGATCAGTAGTAGCTGGGGAAATTAACTGTAGGAGTAAGGACTCAACACCCCTTTATAAATACTCACTCCTTTTGCACTTTCAGTTGCACCGATATCCACATAAAACTCAAAAGCGGCAGGCAGACGTTTAAAGGTGCTGTCTTACGTAGTCTGGCTAAAATGGTGATGTTTGGGCAGCTCGAGATGAATTTTTATTAAAGTTTGAAATCGTAATGTACTGTCTTGAAATGATAGCTTCAAACATAAAAGGAATGGGTTGGGTAGGAAGGTGAGATAGAACGCACTCTCACAAAAAAGATCAGGATAAATGATGACATTAAACTTCAAAGCACGTTCAGATGTAACGCAAATTCCCTTGCTTCATCCACTTGAAGCAGACAAATATTAACAAGATTCGGAAGGATGGTAGGGATTTCCAACTTTATTTGCCAAGCCTCCTTTAAGTGATAACTCCCAGCTTTCCCGTACTATTAGTTGTGGAGCCTACTGACCCTAGTGTCCAATCTTTTCTGTACATACAGCCACCATTTTGCCAGTCATTTTAGGTAACAGGTGAACACTATGTTGCCCTCTTGATGTCTTTGGGCTAACAATCCCAGCAACCCTGTCACCACAAGCAATTGTTAGGAATGGTAAGAGTTGTAATCCCACAACATCTGGAGAGCCGCTCTTGTCTTAGACGAACTCAAAGCAGAAGAGATCTGCTATCAAACTTCTCTAACATTCTTGCAGAATGGAAGGTGGGATTTAGGGATAAGTAATCCCATCACCATGTGTGGATGTGAACGCTGGACAGTGAAGAAAGTGGATAGGGAGAGTATCGATTCAATTGAGATGTGGTGCTGGAGAAGAGTGCTGAAGATATCGTGGACATCCAAAAGGACACAAAAAATGGGTCCTTGAACAGATCAAGTCTGAAATCTTGGAAGTCAAAATGGTCAACTGAGGCTGTTGTGCTTTGGCCACATCATGAGAAGACACAACTCATTAGAAAAGACAATAATGCTAGGGAAAGTATAGAGAAGTAGAAGGAGAGGAAGACCACATGCCAAATGTATGCACTCAATTGGAGAGGTCACAGTCATGGTTTCGCAGGACCTTAACAGGGCAGTGGATGATTTCTGCTTTTGTCAGGCCTTACCTGGAATACTGTGACCATTTCTGGGCACCACAGTTCAAGAAGGATGTTGAGAAGGTGGAGCGTGTCTAGAGGAGGGCTACCAAAACAGTGAAGGGTCTGGAAACCATGCCCTTTATAAGGAGAGACTTAGGGAGCTAGGTATGTTTAGCCTGGAGAAGAGGAGGTTAAGAGGTGATATGAGAGCCTTGTTTGCATATTTGAAGGGGTGTCACATTGAGGAGGGAGCAAGCTTGTTTTCTGCTACTCCAGAGAATAAGGCCCAGAACAATGGATGCAAGCTACAGGAAAAGAGAATCCAACTAAACATTAGGAGGAACGTCCTGACAGTAAGAGCTGTTTGACAGTGGAATGGACTCCCCCGGAAGGTGGTGGAGTCTCCGTCCTTGGAGGTCTTTAAACAGAGGCTGGATGGCCATCTGTCAGGGTGCTTTGATTGTGAGTTCCTGCATGGATGGCCCTTGGGGTCTCTTCTGTAGGATAGGCATCTTGGAGATGTCTCATCCATGGGGTCACCATGAGCCATGTTCAACGCAAGGGCAGTTAACAACAACAACAACATCATCATGTTGAAGTTGGATCCTTTGAAGGCTGATGTCAATACTAACCCGGCATTAATCAGTCCTGTTATTTCAGTGAGCAGTGGCTCCTTTTCTTTTCGTGTTGCTACTCCTATCATTACTGGCTAGCACGAGATAGCCAAGTGTCAGCAGAACCTTTCTAGTTGGTAATTAGCTTCCTCGTCTGACTGAAAAGGTGCGTACTTTGAATGCAAACATGCCCCGACAGGGTACTCTAATTTACACAGGGCTTCTCTCCATCGCTTCTGCCCCCTTGGCAGGATGGGATTGCTATTAAATCCCACTGCGCTGCTAGGAATAATGCCGTCAGCAGAACAATTAGGCCGTTGTAGTGATACGCTCCTGCAACCCAGCATAATCCTGGGGAAAGCATGATTCGCACCACTGTTCTACAGACTGGCAACAGCGTGTATGTACAGAAATGAAATGTAATCCCAGAAACTTCAGTCTACTTCCACAGATGCATTGTATGGCTTTTACAAAGCAGATGCCTCACATGCAAAATGTCATTCTCAACCGTTTACCTGCAAAAAGGACTGGAAACAGTAGGTATCATATAACAAATCCCTCCATTTAGACAGAAAGATCCATAACTGCTGCCACAGAGTTCTTCATGATCTAAGGAAGTACAAGGAGAGATTTATTGTCACTTGCTCCGCTTCTGTGAATAAAATTTGGCGGTAAGAAAAGCTGGTGCTATCTTTTTCTTTTTTTTCCCTCTTGCTCTTCCCTGTAAGCTTAGGTAAAAGCAAACTGTGGCACCCTTTCTTCATTTGTGTCTTTGTCCTCACTAGTAACATTTGGCATCTTCATCATTTGCTAATGTTGCTTGGCCAACATGTGAAATGTTGGAGAGTATCTGGGAGCTGCTCCAAGCTCAATGAATCAGTTTTCTGGCACAATCTCCCAAATCCTAGTCTCAAACTCTTACCACTGGTGCTTCCACAAGTACAAAGAGGAGACAGAGCTATTAGTAAGGAGAATTTCGACTCTGAGGCCCATCCTCAGCAATGAAGAACTTGTGAAATAATAATACAAGAGGCTAGGCAAGCTGGTATCTCCTCCTGGATATACTGCATATGGTCCTGTATAAATCTAGAAATTTGAGTCAAAGAAATTGTGCCAAAAATCTGAGTCGACTTATCCACGGGTCCACTCAACCGGGTGTGCACAAAGTTACGTCTGCTGGAATTTTGTAACTTCTTTGGGATTGATTTCCTTCGATCCATCCTTCACATCCTTTGTTACATGCCCCTAGGTTTTACCCTCAACTTATCCACAGATCATATCAAAATCCATAATGTTGGCCTCAAAACCCGACCTTGACTTATACATGAGGTTGACTTATAGTCGAGTATATATGGTACCACATAAGTAGTGATTTGAATGAATATTGTCATAAAAGCCATAAAAAAGGGAAATATTACTATCATCATCATCATCTTCTTCTTCATCATCATCATCATCATCATCATCACTGTTTATTTGTATAGGGCCACAAATGACCCTTTATAGAAACGGAAACAGTTCCAAACATTACATCCTGCCAAAGGCGTACAATCTAAGAATAAAAATATATATAAACTATACAGTAATTATAAACAGATTATGGAGATAAAATGCAACACTATAATAGCAATTGAGATATCATCACATATAAAATTATAAAACAGTATTAATGTAAAATTCCAAATGCTTTGACAGACAAGAATGTCTGCAATTCGGATTTAAAACTAGCCAGAGAAGAGGCAGTCCGCAAATATTCAGGGAGGCTATTCCAGGAAAAATATTACTTCTCTCACTTTAAACTTTAAGACCGAACATTTCCATTAAAAACCGAATCTATTTCTGGCATCGCACATTGGAAAGCTATGTGCTAACTTACACATTAGGTGTCACAGCCGCTGTTATTTCTAGCAACACCTTAAAATGGGGTGGCAGAATATCTTTATCTGGAAACAGTGCTACGGGGGGAGATTATTATACCATTTTTCCAACCGTTGGAAAATTACGGCAACATTTAATATCTTCTCAAACACAGAAAAAGAGAGATGATGGCTTGGTTCAGGATGTTTCCTATACCAAAAATCTTGGCGAAAGTGGGAGAAATGCCCTGAACCATAGCTTAGTAATATAAATATTATATTTTGACTCTTACAGGCCAGAAGGTGAGTTGGGTCAGAAGGGTGGGGAATCTCTCCTTACTTTTACACAGGGATAAGTTGTTTTTATAGAATCATAACCAGATCTGCTTGTTCATCCAGTACCGTTCGCCGCTGACAAAATAAACCCATCCAACCTGAATTTCTATCTCTTATTTCTATTCGGATTCTGCGGGGTTTGTTGGGAAACCACGTGCATCTGATTTTTAGGAAAGCAGGGCACACTGTAGAAACAATGCAGTTTGATACCACTTTAAGCGCCGTGGCTCCATCCTATGAAATCCCAGGATTTGTAGTTTTACAAGGTATCTAACCTTCTGTACCAAAGAGTACTAGTGCTTCACAAAACTACAAATCGCAGGATTCTGTAGGATGGGGCCATGGCAGCTAAAGCGGTATCAAACTGCACCATTTCTCCAGTGTAGATGCACCCTCTGTGCCTTCATGTTGCCCGCTGAGTTACAGCGACCCCATGGATTTCATAGGGTCTTCCTAGGCAAAGAATACTCAGAGATGGTTTTGCCGGTTCCTTCCTTATTCCCTAAGCAAAGAGGGGCTGTTAAGTACTATTAATAAGGAGATTTGTTATTTGTTAATATTTGTTTGTTATTAATATTTGTTATTTGTTAATAACAATGTTATTCAAAATAATTTAGAAAAGTATTTCGTTCTTGCTTGGATGGGGGAGAACTTAAGGTAAGGACCATGGTCAGTGGTTTCCAGAATCTATTTAAACTTGACAGTGGAGAGCAAGTGTGGCAATCGTGGTTTCCATGTTAGACTACAGTTCTGAAGACCAGGGTTCGAATCCCTGCTCGGCCATGAAACCCATTGGGTGACCTTGGGCAAGTCACACGCTCTCAGCCACAGAGGAAAGCAATGGCAAACCTCCTCTGAACAAACTTGGCCAAAAACCCCATGAAAAGTTCGCCTTAGGGTCACCATAAGTCGGAAACAACTTGGAGACACCCGAGAAGAAGTTGAGCATAAGGGGCTATTGGTGGTAAGAGAATAGAAAGGGAAGGAAATTGTTCTGCTCCAGTTTTTGACAGCTCTTAAAGGGGGAGAGATCCGATTTGGAAAGATGCCTCGCCGTTAGGTTTAAATACCCCGCTCGCACTCAGTAGTAAACTACAACAACCTACTCAGGATTCAGGGTGCAGCTAAAATTATTTTGTGAAAGTGGGGAAAAGGAAGAAGGTGCTATCTCCACTCCACCCCCTTCGTCTTTTGAAATCTTTTCCCCCACAAAGCTGGAAACAGCAGTATATGGGTTTATTCCAGGCTGTTTATTCCAGCAGAACCACTACTCTTAGGACATGATAGTTAGTAGTAGCAAACAGTATATTTTCCCCCCTAACATTTCCCGTTTCTTTTCATTGACTACAAATTCCAAGGCATCACTTTGAAAAATGTATGCTTTGCCTTTATAGCAATAGCATTTCCATTTCTATACCGTCTCATAGTGAACTCAGCACTCTCTATGTCTTTTACAATCTGTAACCCAATTGCCCCAACAAGCTGGGTACTCATTTTACTGACCTACGAAAGGATGGAAGGCTGAGTCAACCTTGGAGCCCCAGGATTCGAACTCACAACCTTGTGGCTGCGGTACCAGCATTTAACCACCAGGGCTCCTTTTAGGACCAAATTTTATCTTGACGACTACTTGAGCCCAAACAATCTAATGTTGGAATAAATTGTGAATTTATCATTGTTTGTTAATCATTGAGACTGGGCAGTAGTACTTCAAATAACTAACCAAACTATGATTTAGAAGATTATCTGAATTCAGAGCATGGTCATAACTAACCAAATGATGATTTAGAGGATTATCTGAATTTAAAGCATGATCATAACTAACCAAACTATGATTTAGAGAATTATCTGAATTCAGCGCATGATCACAACTAACCAAACTATGATTTAGAGGATTATCTGAATTTAAAGAATGATCATAACTAACCAAACTATGGTTTAGAGGATTATTTGAATTCAGAGCATGATCATAACTAACCAAACTATGATTTACATGATTATCTGAATTCGGAATATGGTCATAAGTAGCTGAACTATTGTTTAGATTATTATCTGAATTCAGATAATAATCTAAATCATACTTTGCTTAGTTATGATCATGTTCTTATGCTTAATTCATAACTTCTTTTCTGAAAATCAGGCCATAGTTTAGTATTAAATCAAAAGTGCCAATGGAAGTTTGTCGCACCCTAAAGATGATCAAAATATTCAATTGACTCAGGCCAGTCACCAAAAATATCACACTATTAAGTATTCAGATACATACAGATGTACCTTATTCCAAAGTGTTGCGTGGTAATAATGGGAATTAAATACAACCTTCGTGCAATTACCTGTTCGCATATTATTCTGACCGCACTTTGTAATTCTTGGTCACAGGCTATTCTTCGAAAACTGCCCTAAAGACAAAAAAAACCAAACAACCACCTTGTTTTAATCCAAATATCTTCTATGTGACTGAACAGCTACTTGGATTATTTCAGCTCTGCATTAAAACTGAATGAACGGCTTCGCTCACTGCAGACAGCAAATATCTCTTCCCCTCTGTGCAAACTCAATTAATTTTAAATCTAACAGCAAACATTCCCACACAAATTTCAGTGGCCTAACCCAACGATAATGGATTTTTTAAAAAACAGCAATAAATATAACCATTTAAAAAAAAACAAACACCTCCAAACCATTAATTTGACTTTTTCAAGTTTTTCCTTTGTTGCAGTAAAGTTACTAAATTCATCTGTTTGGTAACTCATGAACACGCCCAAGAAATGCAGGAAAGGTTTCAGAAATGTGCTTGATGAAATGTATTTCGTTAAATCTAACACCAAAACGATAGTTGCTTTTGCACGGCCCCTTTCTCTGGAGCTGCAACCCCTTGTTCGTTGCTACTCAAACAATTAAATCTTTTAAGGACTTCTGTGCATTTAACAAAATGCTTCGTATTTGCTATTTCAGGATCCTTTCTGATTTAGTAAGGTGGGGAATGAGTGATGATGAACAAAGTATTAATTGCCCCTTGAATAACTTCTGGTTTTCACCTTGTTGATTTCTCTTCAGTTCACTACAAGTTGTTGTTGGTGTGGTTCAATACTAGATTATTTATAAATGCAGTTTTATAATAATAATAATAAATCTTTATTTATATACAGCTCTTCCAACGATCAGATTGGAACAATTAGTTTTCCCCTAATTTGAGAATTATATACAGAAAGTTGGGGAGGAAATAGCCATATTATGAGGATTAGGGGAGGAAATAGCCATATATTAAGGGGGGTGAGATTGGGGATATGGACTGTATATTTGAATCAGTCCATAGTTTAGTATTAAATCAAAGTAAGCCACCCCGATTTCATTGCGTAGAGGGGCAGGATAAAAATAATTATTATTATTATTTATTATTATATGAGGAGCACATGAGCCTGAGGCTTTTTCAGGACTCGTTCTCAGGCATAGCATCTGCACTGCAGAAATAATCGAGTTTGATATCACTTTAACGGCCATGGCTCAATGCTATGGCGTGGCATTCTGAGGAATGTCGTTTTGTGAGACATTTAGCCTTCCCTCTCCGACAACTCTGGTGCCACAGCAAACTACATTTCCCAGGATTCCATGGCACTGATCCCTGATGGCACAGTAGTTAAGTGCTGGTACCGCAGCCGCAAGGCTGTGAGTTCGATCCCAAGGCTCCAAGGTTGACTCAGCCTTCCATCTTTTTGTAGGTTGGTAAAATGCGTCCCCATCCTATTGGGGGCAATTGGTTTACAGATTGTAAATCGCTTAGAGAGTGCTGAGTTCACTATGAAGCGGTATAGAAATTTGCTATTGCTGAGCCATAGTAGTCAAAGTGGTATCAAACTGGATTATTGTGTGCAGTGTGGATGCTGTCATGGTATTACGTCTGAAGTGGCCTCTCTTACCTGGCTGCAGTGTTTCTACGGTTATATGTAGACCGCAGCCTCCACCACCAGCAGATGCTTTAGCAATTTAGTGCCAATAAACGTATGGAACTGTTACCAAATAGTATAGAACATTCTTGTATTGCTCTAACAGAGATACTGGAGCTACATATCTGTGTGGTTTGTAAAATGTATTATTGTAAAGTGGACGAAATACCCAAAGGCACCAGTTCCCATCTGATCTTGGAAGCTAAGCAGAGTCAGTCCTGGTTAATGCTTGGATAGGAGCCCACCAATGACTATTAGGTGCTGTAGGCTATGGGTGAATATTTGCTGTTGTTGTTGTTTTGCTTAGTTCACTATGAAGCAGTATAGAAATGTAAAGCGCTATTGTGTGCCTTCAAGTCATTTCCAGCTTACGCCAACCTTAAGGCCAACCTATCGCAGGGTTTTCTGGGGCCGAGAATGTGCGACTTGCCCGAGGTCACCCAGTGGGTTTCCATGGGTAAGCAAAGAATCAAACTCTGATTTCCAGAGTTATAGTCCAGTGCTCAAACCACTACACCATGCTGGCTGTCGTGGGTGGATCTACATTGCTGAAATAATAAAGTCTGACACTACTTTGAGTACTGAAGCTCCATGCTAAGAAATCCTGGGATTTGTAGTTTTATAAGATCTTTAGCCTTTTCTGCCAAAGGGTGCTGGTACCTCACAAACCTACATATCCCAGGATACTGTAAGTTGGGTCCATGACAGTTAAAGTGGTCTCAAACTACATTATTTCTACAGTGTAGATGCACCATATATTCAAGGGACCTTATCAGGAGGAATTTCTCTTTATTGCAAACGGAGCCAATTTGAATTCACGTGAATTCACTAGTTTAGTGAATTTACGTGAATTCAACTTGCATTCGGAATGCATTCAGAATTATTTCCCATTACCCGAAAATGACCCCCCATTGCCCGAAATTGCGAGAGATGATTTAATTCGCAATAACGTAAAACCCACGATTGCGTTCGGAATGACTTCCCTTTTGCCCGAAATTGCGTGAGATACTTTAATTCGCAATAACGTGAAACCCATGATTGCGTTCGGATTGCCATTGGATTATACTTCCAATTTCCGACGTCTGATAAGGTCCAAATAGAAGGAACTGGTAAAACCACCTTTGAGTATTCCTTGCCTAAGAAAACCCTATGAAATGCATGGACTTGCCCCGTCAACAGGCTGCCTGAAGGCATGTGCGCATGCACACATTTTACAAAACCATCCATACAAACATTTTGCAAGAAAGATTTCTCCACAATGAGATCTTTATTTATGTTTTCATCCTTGTGCCAGTTCTTCGGGCCATGATAGTAATGCACATGCTCTGAGAGCGTTTCTAAAGAGCGGGGCCTAAATACATTAAATAATAACAAGACCAACAACGACAACAACATGATCCTCGGTATTAAAAGATAAACTGACATGGAATATTAGACTAACCTCCAAAGAATGAGACAAATAACAGTGAGGAGTAATTTAACAGATTTTGGACTATATGGGAAGAAACCATTGTGATATTTAGTTAAATATAAGTAAAGCTACGATCGAATTAAATGGTAAATGGTGAAGAATATTATTCTTATCTTATTAATCAAGTGATGGAATATGTATCTGAGGGTAAAAACAAAATTTCTGAAATAAAATAAAGACATGGCTTCTGAGAGACATCCTCTTAGATTAGGAATTCCTCTTAGGTATAAGAAAAGATAAGATGCCTCTTTTTGGAAGATGCTTGCAACCTACAATTCTTATGAAGACTTGTCAATATCCTGAATACTAGTTTATAGACAGATAACTTATACAGATGATGTAGAATAATTATGAAAAACCTTAACAGAATTTTAAAATTGATTAGGTTAACCAAATAAGCACAGATGCCCTGTATCCCTATGTCTTCTAAAATATGAGCTTAAACCCCGATGTTAATCCTAACTAGAGTAGACCAAGTGGATCAATGAGATTGACCTTTGGGTTGACTTTGGGTTGAATGGGTCTATTCTAGTCGGGACTAACCAACTGGATACCATCCATATATAAACTGAAGTTTTCCAAAATGTATTTACATCCACCACTTGCAATTTTGCATACAGGTGGGACCAAATTCTGCTTTATGGTGCTTAAAAGTGCCGTAAAAGCGCATCAAGTATTCAGAAAATTCCTCTTTCAAGTATCATTAGTGAGTCGTTCCCATCTCTACTCATCTTCAGAACTCTTCAAAACAAAAATGTCGCTAGATCCTTGCAACACAAAACTTCAGGTGTTTATACGAGTACTCAGCTATTTTTAGTACTGTTATTACACATCAGAAGCTGATTAAATCAATCTCAACGCAAAAATAATCCTCAGTAAACCCCTCGCGTACACCTTGCCCTAGCCCTAAAAGACCTTTTTAGGCACACCTAACAACAGTAATCGCGGGTGGCTTGCAGGTACTAGGAAAGTTTCTCCGTGCCAAATACTCAGGTAGTATCCAAAGATTAGGAAATCAGAATTTTTATCACCTGGCTGCAAAGCAAGGTGGCCAAAGCGTGGCCTTGCAGATTATGGAGTTTATCACACGGGGGCTGATTTCGGTATTAAAGAGAGATTAAAGCGCATTTAAAGCATCCCGCAAGTGAAGCGGAAGTGGCGAGTAATTGTGCAAATGATTATCACACGCAATGGCGCAAACAAAGTGACTTCAGAAATGCATTGTTACTGAAATCCCAAAAGTAAAAAGCTGCGCATTAATGCTTCTTTGTGACCACTTTAACAGCGGGTTTTGTGCGGCAAGTGAAATCGTTACACGTAATTACACAATTTTTCCAGGATATTCACAGGATAAACTCCTGATCTCCTTCGTGTGATAAACTCCTGGACTGTGACTCCTTGGGTGTGGAAATAATGCATTTCAGTTTACCTTTTAATAATGATGATCATGTTGTTGTTGGTGGTGGTGGTGGTCTTGTTATTATTTAGTGCATTTAGGCCCCGCTCTTTAGAAATGCTCTCAGAGCATGTGCATTACTATAATGGCCTGAAGAACTGGCATACGGATTAAAACATGAATAAAGATGCCACTGTAGAGAAAATCTTTGTTGCAAAATGTTTGCATGGATGGCTTTTCAAAATGTGTGTGTGTGCAATGCATGCCTTCAAATGGCTTGTTGGCAGGACAGCTCCATGAATTTCATAGGATTTTCTTAGGCAAGGTTTACTCAGAGCTGGTTTTGCCACTTCCTTCCTCTGGAATATACAGTACATCTACACTGCAGAAATGGTGCAGTTTGACACCACTTTAACTGCCCTGGCTCCATCCTACAGAATCCTAGGATTTATAGTTTTGTGAGGCATCGCCAGCAGTTTTTGGTCCCCGGATTCCACAGGATGGAGCTTCAGCACTTAAAAGGGGTGTCAAACTGTATTATTTCTGCAGTGTAGACGCACCCCAAGAGTTCCTCGTCTTTCTGGGAGCAAGAAGAATTGCAGTTCAAGAGCATCTGGAGAGCTGCATTTTGCTCAGCCCTCTGGCCACTACCGACGGATTGAGACAGTGTTTTCAAGATAACGGACAATATTAAGTATTGCACTCTATAATGTAAAATACATAGGAGACCAGGCTCTAGAAGAAAACCAAGAAGGGATTGTTATGTTCCTACAGTAAAGTAACCTAGAGTTTTGAACCTTTCAAAAGCATTCTGTGACGATCAAAATTTGGAAATGGATATGGGCAACCTCTGTGCTCCTTCAAACAGAGTGTTTTGGTAACTAAAATAATGTATGGAAAAATTCTGTTTTACTAACACTGGAGGGAATAAGACATCCCAGCCCTTCGTATGACATAAGAACAGACTTGGACCATTCCTTCTTTCAGGTTATCTGGAGTAAACAAAACTTGAAACATGTTATTGAAGAGAAAAGAATGTAAAAGGATAGCAACTCTCTTCCTAACTACTACCTTGCAGTGTTAAGAGACAGCTGTTTGTAACATCTCTCGAGAGCCCGGTTACACATTGCCAGTGCAAGTCTATAGGTCTACTCAGAAGTCAGCTGCACCGAGTTCAAGGCAACTTACTCCTAAGTAAGTGTGAGAGAATCACAGATTCAGGAATTTCTTGCTAAAATAGCCGATCCTGCTTTTGTGTATTTATTCAGAATGCAACACTCAGTAGTTTCAAAAGCGATGTACTTACTGCAACGTATATATTACATACGTACACAGTAATCTTTATAAAAGCATTTAGTATCAGGATGCAAATAAACTGATTCTTTATTTTCATTCTGATACTCACTCAACCAATAGAGCATAGATGCTTTGTGAATGGAAGAATATGCACTTTAGCCCATATTCAACTTTTTCACTCGATATACACTTGCCCTTAGATTGGAAAACCCAAGAATATAGCTACACAGAAAACGCCTGAATCTATTTTGTTCATTTTAGGCGGTGTGATGTAGCATAAAGTTTCATCAGGAGGTGGAAAAGATCTATACTTACTGTTTAAATACAATCAGAGAAATGATGATTTTTTGAAAGGAGGTTCTGTTTCTTTATTCATGTGTCCTGAGTCTGCAAGAGAAATACAAAATGACAACTCCCCGGATTGTGCAAGCGTAATCACAGTTTTTCTCTGTGGCTCCTTTCTTTATTTGTACAACTTTATAGATCTAGAAGGAAATGCCGTTAAAAATAGTATATAGCCTCAATTTAAAAAACCAAAAACCCAGATGCAAACAAACTAGAAGTGGCTTACCTGAACATTAAAATACCAAACAGCTTGGACCAAAGGAAAATAAAGATCGTGTAGTGCCTTCGCCAGCAAGGTCTGGCATTATGCACCTGATGCTTAAAAGCTGGAGATTTATATGATTGCACAGTGCAACGTGGGTGAGGTTGAGACATAGTCAAAGGTGTACATAGAGGCCAAGTCGAAGGCGAGGAGAACCGCCCCTTTGCTCTTAAAAGGATTGCGGGCCTGTCGCTCCGACAAGGCTTTTGATCGTAAAAGCGAAAATGCACTGTCAGTGACATTTCGCTGAACTTCAAAACAGCTCCCAAATAGCAACATCAACAAAAGAGGCCAACTTGAACGTAAATCTGAGATACGCTCGGTCGGTTTCACTCGGATGGAGTTTACAGCCGCTTAACAGGTAGTGCCAAACGACTTGGGAAAAAAACCTGTGCTTTTTTTTTCTTGCCAGCTAAATGTCTTGGGTTTCACGACCTACATTTCCCATCAGCTCCTACACCCAAAGAGATTACATCTGGGCCTGTGTACTTGCACGCTGATTCCCATAAGTGGTTTGATCAGATCTGGGCAATTGCCCTTAGGAAAACCTGTTGCTTAAGTTTTGCTTATGTGAGAAACAGACAGCAAACAGTTAAGAGCCATACTGTTTAACAGCCTTCTGTGTTCTAAAAACATCCATCTCCAAATATTGTAATAAAATAACCTACATCCAGTTTTTTCTTCTTCTTTTTGCACTGGTTTCAGGACTCGCTTCAAGTATGACCTGAACTTTTCTCAGCTAAGGGAAAAATACAAAATAACTTAGCGGTACTTTTCTTGGCATAATTACCTATCCCAACCTTAATGGAAATCTTTACAAAAAATTTAACTTTGCTGCTTAAGTGTACTTTTTGCAACAAAAACTATTTCCCGGCTGAGGGTTTATTTGTGCAGTAACAGAGAATCGAACCACAGTTGAGTATCTTTGGTTCTCACAGTTATCCCTGGATCTCTTTTGCCCGACCTACTTGTTAATGTCAAAAATTTGCTTGCAGTTACAGGTGGGAAAGTAAGAAAACTCTTAAAGGTGACCAACATAAAGAGCAATATGGCATCTGAACATAGTCTTTTCAAATGAACTATGCCTTCTCATGATGTGTCCAAAGTACGACAGCCTCAACTTGATCATCTTGGCTTCTAGGGGTATTTCAGGCTTAACTGTCAAACTAATTCATGGGAACCAAGAATATTGTCTGAGATCTTAATATAACAGAGATCCAGTGCAATCCTATTGGTAGCAGATATCCAACGCACTCACTCTGTAATGATCATATATTCCCAAGTGATTACATTACTGTGCAACATAACAAACGGAAAGGCGATGAACAATCCCAGGGTGAAATCACAAATTCTTCATTGTACTCAAACTATACCGATGATATAATGCAATACTGGAAACTGGAGAAAGAGAGGTTGCCATGCAGATTCTCAAATGTGTATGTGAGCATTTGTGTCTTACGTTGTTAATGCTAAGATCTGTAATGAAATTATGAGTTTTCAGCTCCTCAGTTTGCACATGGAGACTTTAAAATTTTAGCAACCCAACCCCATTTCAGATTTATTAAAATATCTGGCACAGCTGACGTAAAAAGTGGTGGCATAAATAATATTTGATGCTGCTTTGGGATAAAATATTTTCAGTGTAGTCTCACTCTAGAGAGTGATAGTTTTTGTGATTTTGCAAAAACAAAAAATAGTTACACATCATGTTTCTTACCTGGCTAAGTGAATATATTGAAATATTTATTTTTTAACTGTTCATGGGCACTATTTTGAATCCGACCTTTTCAAGCACCTTCCAGATTTCTAGATACAATCAGTTTGTTGCATGAAAAAAGAGGTCTCTTACCTTTTCCAAGCCACTTGCATTTTAGATGCGCAGCCATGGTAACTGCTCATACAAACTAGATTTCACAGTTTTTGCATTACAAATAGGCCTGCTGCTGAACCGATGTGAAAAAAAATGCCTACGTCACCGAATCTCTTGCAGCAACTGATTGTCTCAGAGAAACATTTTGTTACACGGCGTAGGAAATAATCTTTCTATCTAGAAATGACAGGATGACTCATTTTGTTTGCAAAATGATATCACTTTACTTGGAACCTTGTCATAAAAATGCCGTGACACATCCCCTGACATAGCCAAGGGAGCAGTCAGGAGTGTTCGAATGGTACTCCATGGGACCCCCCCACATCTCCTCAGAAAGGCATCTGAGAACCAATAAATTGAAATAGATAAGTTATCCAAAGCTTGGTGGTTTTGACAGGGATCCTTTTTGGTGTCAATAGTTAAATGCCGATTGCATGGACTCTAGTTCGAGGTGCAATTGTTTGAAAGTGCAAGTGAGCCAGAAGTGGTGTATTGCTTGTTATACGCACGTTGTAGGGGGAATAACAGAGTACATTTTGGAAAGCTGTTGTGAACCTGCAGCCTAAATATTGCTATCGATAGGATCTGCCTTGAACTGTCCTCAACTGCCTTGCTCAGGTTGTGTAGACTCAGACCATCTGGTGTGTGGTCTTCCTTTCTTTCTACTGACATCTGCCTTTCCCAGCATCATCATCTTTTCTAAGGATTCGTGCCGTCTCATGATGTGGCCAAAGCACACCCATCTCAGGCGGGTGAAGTCGAAGGCTTTCGTGGCTGGAATACATAGTTTTCTGTGGGTTTTCCGGCCTATGTGGCCATGTTCTGGAAGAGTTTGACGTGTTATGAACCGCACTGATGAAACCCTAACACAAACTAAATTTATTGAGTTCATGTTTTCAAAGTGTGTTTTCCTCGGATGCTACTTTGGTAACCATACCTACATAGAAAACTGTCCCCGAGGCCTTTTCGGGGCTTGTGGGCAGGTGTATTGTTACAACAAGATTACATTAACTGATTACAGTCAGGTTTTACTAGAGTGAGAGAGGATGCCTTCCGCCTTCGGATAGTCCTCGACCACACGTACACCATTTTTCTTTGTCAATGGATTGTTATCAATTCTTGAACCACTTTTCAAAGAGTAGAAATGACAGCTATAAAATCTGGAGATAATACGCCAGGTTACAAGCTACGCCAGCTTTGCTTCATATATATACATAACTAACCTTACTTCATATATATACATACATACACACACATATATATGTATATAACAGAACTTTAGAGACACTGACATCTGCATTCATAATTCCTATAGCTCCTAAGACTACATTTCTAATTATAATTATTTGAATGTCTGCTTAAATTCAAAGATATAGCTGTGTTAGTCTGTATCATGCAAAAGGAAAGCAAAGAGATTGGAGGAAGATTGTGTCAGTCTTCACAAATAATTTTGCCCCACCACCTGGCCACAAATTGTATGGATAGTGTTAAAGTAGGGGCTATTCCCACTGTGAAAATCATCCAGGATGAATCCGGGTTGAATCTCTGTTGTTCATACGCATCTTGATTGCACCCAATTAAGTTGGGGGGGGGGATGCCAAAAACCGCACTGAATCCGGGATAATCAATGATGGGTTTTCTACCAAATTTTCAAAAAAGATCTGCATCATTGGTGGTATGAATAAGCAATGTGAATAGACCCGGGATAAAATGCTGCATGCCGTGAACATGTTCCAAATGCATTTGCATCGTTGATTCCATCTTTATTCGAATTCTCGCACATGTGAGCAACTGAATTTCCAGAGATGTGTATAGATGCAGTTCCATAGTGTGAATAACAAACCTGGAATGTGTGAGTGAATTTATTCCCAAAGTTATGCTAAAAATAAAGGCCATCTGAATGACCCTATAGATGAACAAGAAGTGAGGGAGGCAGAAGAAGGGCACAGGGACTCCAAGGATTGCTGATGGGCCTTTTGGTGGGTTGTGGTTTTTGGCAAATGCTCAGATGTCAATCCATAACACCATTCATGTACCTTAATTTTAACAGTTAATTGGATCTTGACTTAAAAGAATTAAAAAGTAGATACTACTTTGCAGGAAATGTTAATGTCTCTTCTTGTCTTGAATGAAGAGACTCCCTTGCTAAAATACTGTCCTTGTAACTTGGGTTGGAAATAAGGCAACCACCGGTTTTAAAATGTGTTAAACTGAGCCTTGGACTAATATCCAGCAGATCTATTGACACATTACGTTGTTTCTGATACATATGTTCATGCTAAAATTATCTGGGTACAGTTAAAGGTGAGCAAGAAGGAACCGAAGATGAGCTCACTAAATATAAACGCATGTTAGTCATTTTGCAAGTATGGGGTTTTAGGGGTTAGCACATGCATTAGTCAAACTACATGGAAGAAATGTCCAAGGTGTGTCTGTGCGGGTGTCTGAGAATGCAATAACGTTATGGGAAAAGTGTTATTTTGCTTAAGAAATGAATAATTTAATTGACCAGCAACACCCGACAGCTTCAAGGTACTAAACTTGCATTTGTTCAAGAGTACTAAAAATAGGTTTTGAGACAGCTGATTTTTTTTTTAAAAAAAAGTGCTTTGCGATACTTCACAGATGTAAGAAATTTATTTTCATAATTTCTCAAGGGCTGTTGTCCACATCATCAGCACACTGCAATAGAATGCTACAATAATTTTATTAGTCATTGTGGTGCCATAAAGCTTTCCTTGGTCTTCTTCCAACAGTGTAAAGAATAATATGAACACCCCAGTGTGCATAAGTTACTATATTAAGTTTACAGTATAAAAAGATGAACGAATACTGGTGGGTTAACAAATATAATTCTATACAGAGGAAACTCTTGCAGCTCTAGCCTTGCTGATCACCTTTTTGCTCCAATTTATCACGTCGTTTTCTGTCTATCAGTATAATCTCCCTTTTGTTATGGCAAAGCATAGATCTCTAACATTTAGAACTGTATTTGCATTTACATGATCAAAATTGCATTTAACGACCTAAATCCAATGGATAATGAAATGGCCCTACTAAAGCAATGGAATGTAAATAAGCTTTGACATACCAAGTTTCCACTGACTCAATGGGTCTACTTTAGTTGAGCCTAAGAACTAGATTTAAGCCAAACATTTCAGATGAAATATGTAAGATTTTAAAAAAGCACAGCAACAACAACTAGGAAGGACTGAAAAGGAAATAACCAATTAGAAGACTAAAAAAGGGAATAAACTACTTTATTTGTACGGGTAACTCTCCAAATAATGTTACCTTAATGACGGATGAAAAGGAACTGAAAGAGTAGCAGCTTTGGCATTCAGGAACATTAATGTAGAGAAAGAGAAGGTGGGATTCTTACCAAATCTATTCAACTTGAGAATTTTCTGTACCGGGTTCTGGATAGATATGAGACTTATGAGTGTAACGCATAGAGACAATGAAAAAGAAGCATTGAGTTACAAAGTGCTCACGGATGGGTATATCTTAGCTGGTCTTAACTGTTTGATTTAGACTCAAGAGTTAAAATTAAATACCCAAGAGACTGACCTTTTAAGTTTTGGGATTGTTGATAATACATAATTTTATTCAAAGATATGGCCGTGTTAGTCTGTCGAATCGGTATGTAGAGAGATCTTTTAGCACCTTTGGGACCAACTGAAAGAAAGAAGTTGGCACAGCTCATGCTGCCAACTTCTTTATTTCAGTTATCCCCAAAGGTGCGACAAGATCTCTCTACATGTGTTCCCTTAGTTGGGATTTCAGAATAATTCAAAGGTAATAAACTTCAAAATTTACGATTGCACAGTCACTCTCATTTTGCCAATGGCTTGTCTTTTAATATGATGACTTCATGGACCCAGTTTTGGTTCAGCGCAAATACTAACCACTGAACAACATCTGCGGCAAGTTCAAGCTGATGTCAAAATGCTTCCGATGCGTAGGTGGGGCATGTGGTAGAGAACATGTTTTCCATGCGAAAGAGCGCAGGTTCAGTGCTAGAAGGTATTTTAGGGAGGGGTAGGAATGTCCCTCTCTGAAACCCAGAGAGCTGGCATTGCTGGACCGTGTTGTCAATACTTAGTTAGGTGTATTAATAGTCTAACAATGGTGTAAGATAAATTGGTTGCTCTCCACTCACGCTGTACTTAAAATCCCTATTTGTAACAGGCCCATTCAAATAGTACGGTATTAACAAACATCTCGTCTTAGTGGGGACAGTCACACTACTCTTGACTAAAGGTGTACATGAAGATCACCACCGCTGTAATTAATGGTAAAATAAAAGAGCAATGGGAAATTCTTTGCAGACATTGGGCCAAAACAACACTGCAGAAATAATCCAGTTTGAGACCACTTTAACTGCCCTGGCTCCGTGCTAGGGAATCCTGGAAACTAGTTTTGTGAGACATTGAGCCTTCTCCGTCAGAGAGCCCTGGTACCACAACAAACTACAAATCCCAGAATTCCTCAGCATTGACCCAGGGCAGTTAAAGCGGTCTCAGACTGGATTATTTCTGCAGTGTGTTTTGGATCATAGTTGCCTCAGTGCTGAATAGGCTACTGGATTGGAGATTATAACACTTTATAACACTTGTGTATAGCAATTTCAAGTGTTCAAAGTGCTTCGCATGAATTATCTAATGTTATAACCCTTACAATAGATCTGTAAGTTACCTTAGTATTATTATCCCCCGTAATGAATATTGTGTGGCAGGGAATGAAGCTATGCGAAATTGACTCAGTCTCTTAGCCACTAGTAAGCACACAATAGTTAACTGCACATCAGAGTTAAATACAATAACAAAATCGGACAAGATTTGCATTAATGTAAGTTGTTGCCCTTTGGAAAATATATATGTGTGTGTGTGTGTTAGGTTATGGGCTGGCTTACTTAGGTATTCAAATCACTGCTTACAACGGGAATAATTTGTACCTTGAAGCGGAGCTTGGGCTAACATCTCCATTTACTATACCTAAAGCAGTGTTATTTTTGCGCTTTAACGCTCAGTCAGTTCGGATTAGTGTGACCCTGGCTACAACCTATCACCAAGGGTTAATTTGCACAGCAGATACACATGCTCCTGTGTGGGCACTACAGCAAAGACGTGGAAACATAAGACCTGTGTCTGGAAAGGGCACGTACTTCCCTACAGGAGATTTCTGCTTGCATTGACAGAAGGAAGTTGGGTCTCCAAGGTACGCAAAACTGAGTTGTTCCATCACTGTCCTTTCTGTTCGTGGGGGACAAGCAATGAGTCACAGCCCTGTGAAGTTGCAATATGTGCGGATTGCAATGACTGAATGCACCACAGGAACGTATCCAGTCCCCATTGGGAGCCATACGAATATTTTGACAATTGCATCCCAGTGACTTCTCGCTGAGACAGCCATGGTTGTATTTATAGATTTGAGACAGGGACTTCATAGTTGCAGTTATAGAACCCTCTTCCCATCCTGGTTTCAGTGTGTTGCTTTCAAAATCTCTCCCCCTGCGCTTTTGGTTTGGCTTATACCGTATATACTCAACTATAAGTCGACCTCATGGATAAGTCAAGGGCAGCTTTGGGAGCAAAATTATGGATTTTGATATGACCCTTGGATAAGTCGAGGGTAAAACTTAGTGCCATGCAGCAAAGGATCTGAATGATAAAGCAAAGGAAAATAATGCCAAAGAAGATACAAAATTATGGCAGGCACAACTGTTTTGGCTCACTTTAAAGGCTGGATGGAAGAGAGAGTAGAGGAAGGCCAGTGCTTCCAGGACAGATTGCACTCTTGCCTTTCACCGTTATTTACACTGACCCATGGATAAGTCAATCTAGGCTTTTGGGGTCAATATTTTGTCTAAAACTTCTAAACTTATGCATGAGTATATGCAGTATTTCTTTATTTCTTTATTTATTTGTATGTTACCATCTGGCTAGTTTTAGGTTAGTGCTTCATTTGCTTCAATTGTTGTATTGATTACATATAGATTTATTGAGGTTTTTGAGCTGCCTCATGACCAAGAGGCAAGATATATATTGAGATGTCTATGCAATATCTTGATTTATGTGTATCTAGAAGGTTCTTTTACAAACAGTTAGGATAAAAATAACTGGGGGACACTTGAATGCCTGACAGATTTATTATGATATAAAATTTGTGAAAGACTGGTCAAAAATCACGACATCAGAATTCAATCTGGAAAATGTTGAAATAAAAATAATATATAAGTATCTGTGTATAAATATAAAAGGAACATAGGGATAGAGTTCATGTGTAAATGATAGGTTTAACAACAGGATGCTAAAGTTAGAAAATAAAGAATCGGTTATAAATGCATGATCACGTAGAGAGAGATGATTACGGTAAATTTAAAAGTCAGTATCATCAGAAATCAGAATTAACAGAGAGGGGAGGAAATTCAAAATGTATTTTATGTGTTTTTATGTTTATATGTTTGCTTGGCTGTATGATTTTTCTTAGTTGCTTTTTAGTTTTAGCAAATGAAATAATGAATTTTTAAAAACCAAATTTATTACGATATAAAGCAGTCACAGGTAAAGCTGAATTTTCTTTTTGAAACAGATACATTACAAGTCACCTCCAATGGTGTCATGGCCCTTCAAGAAACAGTTTCATCTTTAAAGAGGCCACTGATTTTTTGTCGTTGTTAAAGAACCTAAGGAAAGAGACCTTAAGAGTGCCCTGAAGCTGTGTATAAAACCCCTCACTTCGGTGAGTACAGCTGACATGGATTGGTTTTGTGGCAGATATGAGTACAATGGCATATGGGTCAATTTGACCCACATGGCAGCCCGAATGTGTGAAAGTACTCTTTGTGAATACTTTTCTAGGAATACTCAGCAGATTAATTCTTCTGTAATTGCAGCACTTGTTGAAAGAATGACTAATTCTGTAGCCCTTTTGCTCTCGCTCGACATAAAGCTTGCTAAATACTGTACGTCGCGTGCGTAATACGTTCATCCCTGCCTGCCATCATTCTTCAAATATTTTCATCAATACCTAATGCCTTCATTTTTAAAAATACAGACGAAAGATGCTATTTTAAAAAAAAAAAAACAAAAAAAACAAACCACCAACGAGCTATTTTTAGATCAGGAAAGGTCATAGTAGACCAGCTGTTTGAAATACTGAAGAACATATAAAATGTTACAGCAGCCGTTACGATAACAACTTTATACACCTCGGACAGGCTTTTGACTTTTATATGCCAAACATGGAATATTTACTTGCTTAGATTACAATATTTTGCAATACACTCGTCTCTCCACATTTGTGGCTTTGACTTTTGCAGATTTGACTATTCACTGATTTTATTAATACTGTATATACTCATGTATAAGTCTAGAAATTTTAGTCAAAAAATTGACTCCATAAAACTAGGTCGACCTATCCACGGGTCAACACCCTTTGTTACATGCCCCTAAGTTTTATGCTTGATTTATCCACGAGTCATATCAAAATCTGTAATTTTGGCCCCAAAACTCACCCTCGACTTATACATGAAGTTGACTTATAGTCGAGTATATATGGTAAGCCATCCTTAGCTCAATGAGGCTTACCGTCAAGTCAGGATGCCTAGGATTTCAGTCCTAATTTAAAATGAAGATTTGATCACTGTTGCAGAGCCAGATAAAAGAGAAACAGATTCTTGTGGGGTTTGTCTCCTGGAAAGTATGAAATTGAACAGAATAATGATGAAATGGCTAACATAAGAGCGCTAGCATAAGAAAAATAGTATTGGGTACTATACCCTGGGCAGGAGAAATACTAAATATTAAGAAAATGCTAAACTTATTATCTTCTCCTCCACAAAACTAAAGATACGATTAACACCGAGCTAAACGTTTTGGGGACTGCTGAAGATTGACAGCAATTGATGAACACGATGGCCGCTTCAGTGCTCATAACAGACTAAATTCCCTCCTGAAAACCAGCTCCGTTCAGTAAGGGACGCATGAATGAAATTCAGAACAGCTGTCCCATTATTTCTGAATGCTTGATTTCACACTGGAATCTGTAAATTAGTTAACAGATGCGTAAAATTTCACGTACAGTACCCTGGGAACTCCCTAAAAATACCCTTGTAGCCTTTAATATGTTCTGGTTGTTAGCTGCCCTCGAGTCGGCTCCAACCCATGGCGACCCTGCGGATGAGACATCTCCAAGAATCCCTATCCTCCACTGCCTTGCCCACATCCTGCAAACTCTTTCCATCTGGTTTGTGGTCTTCCTCTCTTTCTTCTACCTTCTACCTTTCCTAGCATTATTGTTTTCTCTAGTGATCCATGCCTTCTCATGATGTGGGCAAAGTACAACAGTCTCAACTTGATCATCTTAGCTTCCAAGGAGAGCCCTGGTCTGATCGGTTCAAGAACCCATTTCTTTGTCTTCTTGGCCATTGATGGTATCCTAAGTACTCTTCTCCAGCACCACATTCCGAATGAGTTGATTTTTTTTTTCTGTCTGCTTCCTTCACTATCCAGTTCTCGCATCTGTACATGGAAATTGGGAATACAATGGCCTGAATGATTCTGACTTTAGGGCTCAGTTGTATGTCTTTGCTCTTTAGTATTTTTCCCAGTATTTTCATGGCTGCCCTTCCTATTCCTAGTCTTCTTATTTCTTGACATCCGTCTCTATTCTGGTTAATGTTTGGTCCTACCAGTAGATATCGGAATTCTTTAACTATTTCAATGTCCTCGTCATCTAGATTGAAGGATCTTTATAGTCAGATTGTACGGACAGCCATAGAAATGCAGAACCCGTGGATTCATTCCATGCATCTGAAGAAGCAGACCAAGTCTTCCAAAGCAAATATCCTCCAAAAATTGTGCAATTGTTCTAAAGTTTTTCACATGATGTCACGATCAAAAGTGATTAAAGCACCTTTAACCTAGGAATAACCAGGCAATAAACAGCAACAAATCACTCACGGGAAAAGCCTGTGAATGATTTGTTGCTGTTTATTGCCTGGTTATTCCCTGGATAATGACCGCTGTGTGTGAAAATCTTAATTGCGATTTAATTGTAATTGTGAAATTTTCACAGCATAAACTTCCAATTTTCCTCTGTGTGATAAACTTCATAGGGAAGGATTTTCAATCGTTTTTAAAAAGAATTACAGTAGGTTTTCCATGTCTGTGGTTTTGACTTTTACAGATTTGATTATTTGCAGTTTTGATTAGTAAGCTCTCTCTTTATGTTGACCATAGATTTGCACTGGAGGACCTGGAAATTCCTAGAGAGGTGTGTTTGTTGCTCAGGCAAAAAGGAATAATGTTCTTTTATTTGCAGTTTTTCCACATTCACAGAGGTCCTCCACTCCACAAATGAGGAAGGCCCACTGTATGTTATTGAGATATTGCTGCTTTAAATTTGCAATCCGTATTGCAAATATTTAATTATATTATTTGACTCTCATGTCTATATTAACCTTTGCAAACCACTCTGGATGCTTTCTTGGTCCAGCACTGGAAGAAACAACATAACAACCCACACTCTGACAATATTCATCAAGGTTTAATTGTGGAACAACATATTGTAACACAAAGACTAATTTAACCAAATTGCTTCTAAGGAACTGAAAAATTTCTTACGGATTAATTCATGGCATAAAACAACGGACAAATGATAAAATATTCTCGACGCTTGAGGACACACAAAGGAAACGGTAACAACGGACGTTATCAGATCGTATTTTCTAACAACGATAATGATGATGTAACTTCATATTAAGTTAATTTGTTCTACTTAGCTTGGAGCTTACCCTATAGAAATGGGTATTTTTTACTCCCGTGGTGTAATCTTTCCCAAACATCCACAGGACAATCTGCTAAATCAATGTAATCTCTAATCTCCATCATCTAATCTTGCAGCTGCTCTCTCTCTCTCTCTCTCTCTCTCTGGTTATATAATCTGCTTGGTGTGCCTATATGAACAAACAGACAACATTGGATCATTCAGGAATGATTTAAAGCTTCTGCGTTGTGATGATGATGATGATGATGATACCAAACATGTTTACTCTGAAGCCAGCTCCACTACTTAGCAAATGTTTATTCATTTAATGCATTTCTTTAGTCATAGGTTTTGAGTAATATTTTCTCTCTAGGCATCCCTAGACCCTCCAGCGCAAATCTGTCAGACGTAGACCATAGAGTCACAATGGAAGACCTAGGAGTTTATCACATGGGAGGAATTTCTCTCATTTGCAAACGGGGCCAATTCGCAATTACGTGACTTCACTAGTTTAGCAAAATTATGTGAAATCTGATTGCCTTCGGATTGACTTCCCATTTTCCAAAAATAACCCCGTTTCCCGAAATTGTGTGAGATACTGTAATACGCAATTACGTGAAACCCCATGATTGCGTTCGGATTGCCATTGCATTATACCACCAAATTCCGTCGTATGATAAACTCCCTTGAGATAATCCGTTTTGACACTGCTTTAACTGGCCTGGCTCCATGCTATGGAATTCTGGGAATTGTCGTTGGTTGTGGCCCAACAGTCCTAGTCTCCTTAACCAACTGCGCAACAAACAACACATCTGATTGATTTCACAGTATTACGCCATGGCGGTTTAAGTGGTGTCAAACTGGATTATTTCTGCAGTACGGATGGAGCCATGGATAAAATGACCCGCTGACGAAAGAGGAAAACATGAGAAACAACGGAGAAAGAATGGAGAGGATGTTTGTAAAAACAAGTTGGAGCAAATAAGCAAGAGTACAAAATTACAGTACAAATAGTACAAATGGATAGGAAAGATAGCAATGTCAAGAAAGGAATTATAATATATACTGAAGTTGCACATGAGAGACAGACAGGAACAGAAGCAGAGGAAGAGAAAGTTATACAACTTAGAGTAACAAAAGGAAGAATAATTAAAACTGTGGACTACAGTATCTTTTCTGCATATATATATATATATATATATGAAAGGTAGTATCAGAAATGGATACAACTTCCTAGTAATTTGCACTGTGTAAAATGACACAGTTTTCCTTTTAGAGACAAACTCTTCTCAATGAAAGAAACAACTCCAGGTTGTTGCAGATTTTAGAAAACAATGCATAAATGAATTTGAAAGTACTGTAGTAAGACATTGCAACAGAAACAGACTCCAACAGTGTTTCTTTTATTATACTTGACCATTTTATTTATTTATTTTTAAAGAAAGTTTAAAAAAAAATACTGCCAATAGTTTAATTCCATTCAAATCTTATATATAAACGACTTGAAGGCCTATAACAACAGTATAAAATGACATAAAGAATATGCAAAAGTATATATATATCGAGAAAGAGATGTTTGCATATTCATATGACATAAATTATATGCAAAAGTGTATGTGTGTATATATACTTTTGCATATTCTTTATGTCATTTTATACTGTTGTTGTCGTAGGCCTTCGTTTCCGGCGAACATTTCAAAAGGGGTCTGCCATTGCCATCCTCTGAGGCTGAGACAGTGTGACTTGGCCAAGGTTAAGAGGTGATATGATAACCCAGTTTAAGTATTAGAAGGGATGTAATATTGACGTTGGAGCGAGCTTGATTTCTGCTGCTCCAGAGAATAGGACACAACGGAGCAATGGATGCACACTACAAGGAAAGAGATCCCACCTCAACATTAGGAAGAAATTTGTGATGCTATTTGTGATGTTCAATAGTGGAGAGTTGTGGGGTCTCCTTCTTTGGAGGTCTTTAAGCAGAGGCTGGATGGCCATCTTTTGTGGGGTGCTTTGATTGAGAGTTCCTGCATGGCCCCACAATTCAAGAAGGATGTGGAGGGCAACTAAGATGGTGAAGGGTCTGGAAACCATGCCTTATGAGGAAAGATTTAGGGAACTGGGTATGTTTAGCCTGGAGAAGAGAAGGGATGCCATATTGAGGAGGGAGCAAGCTTGTTTTCTGCTGCTCCAGAGAACAGGACCCAGAGCAATGGGTTCAAACTATAGGATGAGAGATTCCAGTTCAACATTAGGAGGAACTTCCTGACAGAAAGGGCTGTTTGATAGTGGAATATTTAATCTTAGAGAGTGGTGGAGTCTCCTTCTTTGGAGGTTTATGAACAGAGGCTGGAGGGCCATCTTTTGTGGGGTGCTTTGACTGTGAGTTCCTGCATGGCAGACTAGAGTTTAGACTGGATGGCCTTCGAGGATTCCATTATTACCTCAGTCAGTTTATTATATTCCTCTGCCCCTCCCCCTCCCTTTTATTATCATTCTATTGCTCTCTGCCTCTGGCCCCGCCCACTCCGCCTAACGGTTTTCATCAGCCCTCAACCGTACTATTACTACAAACTCCTGAATCCCTGGCCTCTGATTGGTTCAAGAGCCCCACCACGTGACGCTGGCTCGCTGCCTCCCTCCCCTCAGCCCTCTCTGCCGCGGGTTTGTTTCCAAGGCAACCGAGGGAGGAGGAGGGAGGAGCTCGCGCTCTCGCCTCAGAGAGGGGAGGGGGAGGGGCGCGAGCTCCCGTCCTCGCGCATGCGCAGTAGTACAAATACTATATATATATATATATATATATATATAAAAATAATATATATGTATGTATGTATATATATACACATACACATAAACACACACCTCAAACTGGGATATATCTATCTATCTATTGGGATATATATGTGTATATATATATACACTAGGATATTATATATTGGGATATATACATATTGGGGTGTCTATAGCATATATGCTGGTATATATATGTGTGTATGTATATGTATATATATCTAAACACTATCCCTCATACTGGGATATATATATATATATATATATATATATACAGTATATATGTAGAGAGGGAGGATACACAGTATGTGTATACTGGGATATATATATATATATATAGAAAAAATATATATATAGAGAGAGAGGTGTGATATAGTATGTGTATACTGGGACACACACACACATACATAGGAATATATATATAGAGAGAGAAGGGTGTGTATATATATATATATATATGGATATAGTATGTGTATACTGGGACATATATATATATATATATATATAGGAATATATATATATAGAGAGAGAGAGGTGTGTGTGTAGATAGATAGATAGATAGATAGAGGGGGGATACACAATATGTCTATACTGGGACATATATATATATATATATACTGGAAAATATATATAGAGAGAGGTATATATATATATATATGGATATATGTACATGCTGGGAGATTTATACAGATATGTATATTCTGGGATATATATATATATATATATATACTGTATAGGGATATATGTACATACTTGGAGAGATATATATATATAGAGAGAGAGAGATTTATATACTGGGAGATATATATATATAGGGATACATGTATATACTGGGACATAGTGGGGAGAGAGAGAGATGTATGTACTGGGATATATATATATAGAGAGAGAGAGAGCATATATACTGGGAACACACAACAACAACAACAACAGCTGCATCCAGACTGGAGCCATAACCCGGTTTGGCACCGCTTTAAGTCTTTTTTTCTGGCTCAAAGGCTATGGAATTCTGGGAGCTGGAGTTTGTTGTGGGGCCTTAAGGCCCCAGAATTCCATAGCCTTTGAGCCAGAAAAAAAGACTTAAAGCGGTGCCAAACCGGGTTATGGCTCCAGTCTGGATGCAACCAAGATTTTTTTTAAAAAGATCAGAGCAGAAGAGCGCGCTCCCGTTGGACCCCCTCCCCTTTTGAGGCGTCGGGAGCGCGCGCTGCCTTCATTTCATTCCCTTTTGCACGCGCAGGCGCGCCCCCGCCTGATCCTGGACCAAGAGCTGCAGCTCCTTCTCTTCTTCTTCTTCTTGCAGCATCTCTCTTAGTCTTTCTCTCTCTCTTGTGTTTATTGGATCCTGTGCAGCAACAGAAGCAGCAGGTAATAATGTGTGCTTCACTGCTTCATCATCATCATCATCTCCATCCTTTCCTTTTAGCTTTTGCATCTCCTTCTCTTCCATCTCTTTCTCTTTTTCCCAGGCCTCCCTATCTATCTATCTATCTATCTATCTCTCTATCTATATCTATCTATCTCTTTCTCTGCAAAGGTGCACGTGCTTCACCTGCTGCAATGGGGAAAAGGAAAGGAAAAGGGGGTCCCATCCCTATCCCTCCAAATCCCTTTTGGAGGAAGTACTGCTGAGCCTAGCAGAAATGCAAATATTTTATATTTTATATTATTTTATTTAATATAGGTTGGGAGGAGGAGGAAAAGCAATGGTGCCAAGATACCACACAATCAAACCCTCTTCTATCTCTCTCTATTATCCCTCCACCTCTTTTCTAGGTTTATTTTGTTGTGTGTTTTGTGTGTGTTTGTGTCATGGGAAGCCCCTCTCTCCGGCTACTGGGGATGGGGAGCTTTCCTATCCTAAAAGCAAGGGACAGCAGTCCTTGCAAAGGGGGCAACAACCCTCCTTGGGCCAAGGTAGAGTGGGTCCTTGCAAATGGGCAATCCTTGCAGGAGGGAGTGGGCAAACCTTGAGGTCAGGAGCAGCCCTTGCAAAATGCACAGTCCTCGTGCCAAGGAGCAGTCCTTGCAGATGGGCAACCCTTGCGCCAAGGGGCAACCCTTGCAAATGGGCAACCCTTGGGCCAAGGGGCAGGCCTTGCAATGGGCAATAGGACAACTCTTGTGGCAAGGAGCAGTCCTTGCAATGGGCAATCCTGGTGCAAAGGAGCAGTCCTTGCAAATGGGCAATCCTTGGGCCAAGGGTCAATCCTTACATATGGGCAATGAGCAGTCCTTGCAATAGGCAATGGGCAACCCTTGGGCCAAGGAGTGATCCTTGCAATGGTCAATCCTTGGGCCAAGGAGCAGTCCTAGCAATGAGCGATAGGCAATGGGTGGGCAACCCTTTTGCCAAGCATCAATCCTTCCAATGGGCAATGAGCAATCTTGAAGCCAGATAACAGTCCTTGCAATGGGCAATCCTGTTGCCAAGGTGCAGTCCTTGCAATGAGCAATAGGCAACCCTTTGGCCAAGCAACAATCCTTCCAATGGGCAATGGGCAATCCTTGCAATGAGCAGTGACCAATCTTGATGCCAAGGAACAGTCCTTGCAATGGGCAATCCTGCCAAGGAGCAGTCCTTGCAGTGAGCAATAGGCAATGGGGCAACTCTTTTGCCAAACAACAATCCTTCCAATGGGCAACCCTTGCAATGGGCAGTGGGCAATCTTGTTGCCAAGGAACAGTCCTTGCAATGGGCAGTCCTGGTGCCAAGAAGCCTGGCATTCCCCACTGCAGAGGAAAAAGGGGGTTAGATGGGTGGGAGATCCTTTGCTGAGGAGGAGGAGAGCATCCCTTTCCCAAAAGGCTAAGAAAAGGTGCATCTTCCCCACAAAGGGGGTTGCATTCAAGGGAATCCAAGGCTCTTTTCAGCAATGTATTATTCAGTCAGTCATTTCTCAATGCTTAGCCCAAAGGCCACTTGCCTACAAAGTGTTAAAATACAGTACCTCATGGAACAGCAGCGTAAGAAAAGTACAAATAAAATAAACTGCATAACAATCTTGCCTATACAGGATTCGGCGAAGGCGAAGCACATGAAATATAATAATACTGTGATTCAATGAGAGCATCCCTCGAACAATTGACAGCCATGTTGGCAAGATATCTTGCCCACATGTAATGTATAATCATTCTTACTGTTACCTAAAGGGGTGACATTTCTAGAAGCAAGGGATTCCCCATTGCCTCCTTCCAACCAGGATCCTATTTGGATGTTGTGGCGTTCTTTCTGGCAAGGAGCGGATCATGCAACACCTCCCTCTCCACAAGTCAAGCTGCAGAGGATCAAAATTAAGGGAGCAGATCTCTTTTTCTGTTCATTTTCTACAGAATCCTGTGACACAGAGAGCAGTGCAGTTTTATATCCTTCTCCCCTCCATTGCCACCATGGTGATCAGGAGCTCTTAAGGGTTTCAATAACATTCTCCTTGGTATTTTTATTCCTATGGGGAGGGCACATATAGCGTGATTTCTGTGTCTCCTCCTTCATCTTTAGGTCTCTAGTCTTGCCAGGTTGCACATCTCGCCACAACAAGGAAAGGGGAGGAGGGCACGGTTTTATGGATCAGTTCCCCGCAAAGGGAAGGTGCTGCTGAGGTCCCCTTTGGCAAAGTGTCGGAGTCGGCATCCCTCTCCGCATGTCCTCTCTGCATTCCCTACACTCCTGAAAGAGAAATCTGGATTTGGTGGATTGGTCAGGTTGATAGAGTTGGGTACGTGACCAGCAGGCTTTTACTTTTGCACTGTAAAAATAAGAAGCATGTCAAGGAAGAACTAGCAAGGAGTTAACGTGTGATTTTCTTTCCTCTGGAAGAATGCATGGGAAGGATCCTTTGGATGACAGTTTATTTTTGTGTAGTCCTGTGTGTGAATTTTCCTCTGGAAGTGTGCATGGAAAGGATCCCATGAATGACAGGTTATTTTTTTTATCAACTAGTGTGCACATTTTCCTCTGAAAGTATGCATGGGAAAGATCCTATGGATGACAAGTTTTTTTTTTAATAATCCATTGTGTGAATTTTCTTCTAAAAGTATGCCTGGGAAGGATCCCATGATAACAAGTTATTTATTTTGTAATCCGTTGTGTGAATTTTCCTCTGGAAATGTGCTTGGAAAGGATCCAATGGATTATAGGTTATTTTTAAATATATAATCTAGAGTGTGATTTTTTCTCTGGAAGTATGGATTGGAAGGATCCCATGGATTACATGCTTTTTTTTTTTAGTAATCCGTGTGAATTTTTCTTTGGAAATACGCATGGGAAAGATCCCATGGGTGACAGGTTATTTTTTAGTAATCCATTTTGTGATTTTTTTCTTCTGGAGGTATGCCTGGGAAGGATCCCATGAATGACAGGTTATTTATTTTGCAGTCCAGTATAGTTTGCATGTTAAAAGTTTGGCTCTCTTTCTGGGGTTAGGATTTTGGAGTGAGCAGACAGGACCTTTTGCATATAAAGAAAAAGATGTTGGTATCATTAAGTGGTGAAATATTGCTCAGGTGTCTTAAATTGTTATGATCCTGATTGTTTTCGCTCATGGTTTGTCAAGAAAGGGGTGAAAAATAAAAACATCAATATTCTCTATATCAGAAGGCAACATAGATTGTTTTGAAGGTTTCCCTGTTGGGTTTGAAAACTGCAGATATCCATTCTTTGCCAGATTGAATGCCCCTGAAACTAGGAAGGGAGCGTATATTAAAGTCTTTCATTTAAAACAGTATCTTTTGGAGTACAGCTCTCTTTTTTTTCCAAAGGGATGACTAAGGACATTTCTGCACAACTGTCAGTGTAATAAATGTGCATCGCTGTGCACTTGTTGCACGTGGAGAGCCTTGTCAAAGTGAATGGGAACTCCACATCATTGTTCTCATCTTTTTAAAGTCTTTCTACGCAGTTTTGAAATCCTGGCTTCGTATTTAATGCTGCAAATACCTAAAACAATGGTGCCAGTGATACTTTGGCCTCCATTAATAAAGGCTGGTTTTCGAAGGCCAGATTTATAATGAGATATTTCTTGCTATTGGAGCAGGAGTCAAAGGATGATTCCTTGCCTCTCTGGTTTATGTGATATGGGTCCAAAACACACTGCAGAGACTACTTGAACTGCCTGGTTTAAACCTGGTTTAATGCCAGGGAATTTGGGGAACTGTAGTGCTGTGAGACATTTAGCCTTCTCCGTCACAGAGAGCTCTAGGGCCACAATAAACTACCGTTCCCAGGATTCCCTAGCACTGAGCCAAGGTGGTTAAAGCGGTTTCAAACTGGATTATTTCTGCAGTGTGTTTTGGATGATAGTCAAGATGGTATTTTTGTACCAGTTAATCTGCAATTGATCCCCCCAAGTGATAAATTAATCCTATTGTTGAAGGGAGAAATGTATGAGCAAATTTTAGGACTGGTTACAGCATAATGAAAACTGGATTATTTCTGCAGTGTGTTTTGGACCACAGTATGGGTTTAAAACAACAGAAAGGATGAAACTAAGGATGAAAAGGTCTACCATACAATGGCCTTTGTGCAAGTCTTCGATTCCTAAACAAGATCCTGTTTCCCAGGTAAGTGGATAAGGCTTTTGAACCAAACCACTAGTTTTTGAATATCTTAGATATATGTTATTTTAGCTAAGCTTCACAGATAAAGGTAGCACATGTACCTCCATGTCTGGGTATATGAAAAAGTGGTGCGGCCAGTGGGTCTGGCAAATGCCTTGCCCCAAGCAAATGCCTAAGTGCAGCAAAATAACATTAAATCTGTGGCTGTTAAAGCAGTTAATTATAGATCAGTCTTGTCAGCAGTTCTGTTTCATTTATTTCATTATGCAGTTACTCGTCCCAAAATTTGCTTAAAGTTCTCCCTTCGATAATATGAGTAAGTTATCACTTGGGGGGAATAATTGCAGATTAACTGGAAAGAAAAATACCATCTTGACTGTGAGATCTGAGTTCAGAGATGCTTCCATAGATTAAAAATGCCAAAGCGACCACCTGATTAGAAAATCTCTCTGTATGAGAATAACACCCCCCCCCCCCCCCAGATTTAGTATACTATATTTGTAGACACTTTATTCATACTTCAGTTGTAACATAGGGTAAGTAGTTCACTGAGTGTAAAGGGACGTTACTTGTGAGAATTTAACAACATGAGACATCCGGGTGAACTAAAAATTATATTAATTTTGGGGAATGTGGTAGATAATACATGCAATCAAGAATGGGCAGAATGTCTTTTTGATTGTCAGGATGCTTTCGAACAAGAATTCAGGTGACATCTGCCCATTCTTAGTAGGCCTACTGTGTTTTGTGGAGGTTGTGAAGTGTGTGTGTGAGAGAGAGAACATGCATGCATGCATGTGCCAGGACACTTTGGGGGGAAAGGAATCCCATTGTCATGGCTGCATCAAGGAGGATATAGCTGTTTTTTCTGTATATATAATAAGCATTTCTGCTCTATCTGAAATTGTAGCTCTACTCGTCTTCAGACCTTGTATCTTGCAGACTGGTGATAGTGAATAAATGTTAAATGGCAGCATAAAGCAAGGTTGAAGCAAGCTCTTAACTGGTTGCTAAGTGACTACGATGTATAACAAGCCAGCAGAAAACTGCCCATATATTTCTGTCACTATTATATAGAAATATATATAGTATAGTATATAGTATATGTATATAGACACACTTGTGCACATTACCTTTCTACTAATTCATTCAAGGAAGCACACATTTAAAAGAGATGGTATTAAAGTAGTGGTTCTCAACCCTTGATTCTCCAGATGGTCTGGATTTCAGTTTCCAGATGCTCTATCCAGCATGACTTAGTGGTGAGAGATTCTGGGAGCCGAGGTCCAAAACCTATGGCAGTCCAGAAACTGAGAGCCACTGCATTCAAGAGATGAGTAGGAAAATAAACTCATGTGCCAGGGGAAAGAAAAGGGGAAGCTAAATGGCCTCTGGTCTCCGCTCAACTGTCTCACCTTCGTTTTAGCAAGGTGCGTGGTGGGCCTTTCCATTGTCTCCTCCCTCTCTGATATCAACAGATTAAATGGTTGTTGGGAGATATTATAATATACATTCACCCCGCCTTACTCTGGATCTGAGATTATGCGCAGAGGGGCGACCTCTGCTATTTACAATGCCGCACTCGCCCAGACCATGCACATGGGGTGCACCCCATTCAAGCCTATGGGGCTAGAATAAGCATGAGCCTCCGTTTTCACAGTGGGGGGGTCCAGAACGGATCCCCCGCGAAAACGGAGGGCCAACTGTATACATACTTATGGATAAAAGCCCACAATGGTATTGCAATTAAAGAGAAGGAATGACAGTGTGCATCAGAGAAGGCTAATAGATATTATTAACTGCTGTACATTTATAGCCTACTTTTTTCCACAGTTAAACTCAAGGCAACATACTTGGCAAGAATGCGGAATATGTGACCCTTCTGTTGGACTGCAGTTCTCATCAGCCTTAGCCAGCATAGCCAATAGGGTGGGAGATGCAGTCCAATGGGATATGGAAGACTATGTGTTCCCCGTCCCTGGTGTATAAGGGCTCTTAGTGTCATGGGCCAGGAGCTGGAGGACTGGAACCTGGAGGAAGAGTCTGATGAGGAGGCTGAGGAAGGGACCCAGGCAAGTCTTCTGGACAGCCTGCAACTCTCCCTGTTGTAGAGCTTCAGCCAGCTCCTCCTGTTGAACTGCAGCCTCAGCCAGCAGGACAAGGGCAAGACTCACCTGCAGCTGATCAGGCAGAGGACACAGCTGGGGTCTTAGGTCCTCAATCAAGAACGAAGGAGAAGCCTTTAAAGCAAAGACACTCAGCCAGGCTTCAGGCCAAGCAGCAATAAGGGAGCTGTGATTAGAACCAGGTGGTGCCAGGCTGTTTAAGAGCTGAGTTTGCTTCAGCCAAACGCTGGAAGCAACTTGTCTCTTTCCTGGCCAGTATTCATGATACCTGTTTCCAGATCCCTGCATTTCTTACTTCAGACTTCTCAACTTCTTTGAGCCTTGGGCCGTGTTGACCTTGATTCCTGTTGCCTCCCTTGACTTGGATTGCTTGACCAATGCCTTTCTCTTAATGGGCTCTCACAGGCAAGGATGCTTTCTAGCTGCTTGTAATTCACTGCTTCTGCCTCCATTATCTGTTGGTAGTTCCCTCCCAACCAGCCTCTGTGGGTGTTTGGTGAACCAGGATGCTTAGGCCCTGTTGGCATGTCCCAAACCCCAGTTTTGGTGCAAGCAGTCTGGATGATGCCTGGCATGCTCTGCATCATAACCAGGCTATACCACCCTTAAAGTGGTTTTAAAAACATACTT
This sequence comes from Urosaurus nigricauda, assembly GCA_034509955.1. Lineage (NCBI taxonomy): Eukaryota > Metazoa > Chordata > Lepidosauria > Squamata > Phrynosomatidae > Urosaurus > Urosaurus nigricauda. The sequence continues at coordinate 4,969,247 of JAOEGL010000012.1, read as the reverse complement.
GTTACTCTAGACCTTCTGGGAGGATTTAAAGACCTCCATTCCCACACCATGCTGAGTTTGCCTCCCCCTGGACTTGCGCTCTTGCTGAGCTGCCTGGCAGGTTTGCTGCCATGAGTTGCTCACTTCTCAGCTCAGAACAAGGCACCCAGCCATGCGGTTGAAGCTGGGTGCCATGTTCTGACCTCAGAAGTGAGCAACCCATGTCAGACGTGCCAAGTGGCTCAGCAGGACACTCATGCAGACAGTTGTGGTGGCAAAGGAATAAGAGGGCCAGGTAATAGGATCAAAAAAGCAGTTGCTGGACCAGGATATTTCAAGCTGCCCTGGAGTATCCTGTCCCATACAGAACCTAAGACAGTCTTCCATCTATGCCCATATTGGATCCAGACCTGCCTGCATGGTCGCTGCAGCATATTCCTCCAAAGATTTGTCTCTTTATTGTCCAGCATGAAGTGAGTGGTATGCCCTTCTCCTAAGTCAGCTGCTTGTGTCAAGGTTAGTGGCAAACTCTGATGCTGGCAGAATAATAGGGGAAAGTCTGAGTTGTCGCATTACAGAATGAAGCTGTGTCTTAGTAGTTAATTATTACACCTATATACTGTAACTTTATAATATATTTGAAACAGTCAGTTTTGATATTTGATGACGTATACTGGTTTTGATAAATCAAGAAGCAGATTTCATGAAATATTGTTAATATATGTATGTATAAATATGTATTTATAAAAGATATACATAGCAAAACACAATTGTAAGGGAGGCATTCCCTCCTTAAGAGAACAAGGAGAGTTCATAATCCAAGAAGATGACTTTTGAATAGTGGCTTTCACTCTTTCAAAGCTATTATTCTTTGCACATGTAAATGTCTGCAGACTTGGTTAGTCATAAATATATACGATTAATGGACTAATATTTTTGAGTGACAGCTACTTATTATAGAATTGGAGGAAAGCAACAGATTTTTCTTTAAAAAACTGGTGACTGCTAAGCTTAGATAAAATCTGGGGCTGACTGCCTCTTGCCAGAGGTTGTCCTAGGACAAAGAAAAATGTTGAGTAAGGGAGTTGCCCTGAATCAGGAAAGTAAAGTCATGGCATCTTCTAGAGGATGAGCAGAAAGCACGCAGCTCTCCAGATGTAGGACTGTATGTCCCAGCAACTCTAGCAAGTACAGGCAATCTTGAGAAAATCTAAGAGTTGCTGTTATGATTCATATCTTTGTTAGACATCGCATGATACGCAGTCAGTTCAATGCTGATAAATTGGTGTGTGTCCTACCCAGTAAATTTGCAAGCCCTAAGTGCGGAGATGGGCAAAAAATAATTTGGGACCTCTGAGTAAATCTCCAACAGCTTCCAGCTCCCAGTTGTTTAATAAGCACAAGTAAAATTGCAAGAAGAGGAATTTGGATGTAGCTGGACTTGCTTTGACTCAGAGGTGGGCAGAGTGTGGCTTTGCAAAGCTGTTTTTTGAAGGCTCCACCATCCTCTCCAAACTATGAAAATGTGGGGGAAAACTTTTTTTGTCCTCATGAGCCTTAGGAGCTGGGAGCAGCTATTTTGTCATGTGCTTCCCTGTGGTATATTAAACCCTGGAGAGACCTTTCTGTGAATGGGAATTAAATGAGAAGTTGATTTCCAGTACACGTCCTATTTACAAAGAGGTGTCTCTTCAGCCTAAAAAGCTCCCTCCTGAATCTGGAGAATATGCTTCCCAAACCCTCTAGGGGATATATGGGTGCGCACTGGGGGACAAAAATGCCCCCAAAATAAGAATAATCCTAGTACAGAGGGCTATAGCCCTCAGTCTAGGTACAATGATTCCCAAACTTTGGTCCTCCAGGTGCTTTGAATTTCAGTTGCCAGATACAAACAGTTAGAAACTTTGGGAGCTGAAGTCCAAAGCATCAGCTGTTTCTGTTCTAATAGCTGATCTCTTACTGCTAGTGTTTCTCATCCTTAAAATGGGAATTACAGTTACCTTCCTTCAACCAAATGTTTATTGAGTTCAAATAGCCAATTTGAGTGTTCTGAGAACATCCCTGTTTCCTGGTAGCTTACCGTTTGATATATCTATATGTTATTATAGAGAGAATGAAGCACCATTGGTAACTGATTCCGTCCCTGCCGTCACCATTTTGTATTGGTGGACCAAAAGAGTTTCTAACATAAAGCAAACCAGCTGCTGAAACCTCCCCGCACTTTCTTAATGTCCTCCATTAAGCCGAAGAAATACAATTCCCTTTTCACTTCTGACACATCATTGAACGCAACTTGTATTATCCAGCTCTGGCATTACTATCTATTTTGCTTCAGGTGGAACGTTTTAGGCAAGAATTGGTCTTGCTAGCAATTTGTGGGGCTCTAACGTTAGGCGAGACACTGCAAGATTTATTTTCACAGCAGTCGTGGTGCTCTTCGATATCCCATCTCCAAGTCCGTCACTATATGGTGACTTAGTGGCAGAGCAAATGTCTTGGATGAAAACAATTCCATCTTTTTTTGGGGGGGGGGGGAGCTATTATTAGAACCCATGGATGCCTGATACAATGCTGTTCATATTTATTTAGTGACACTAATGATTTTCTTTGCTCCCTCTAGTGCTCCGGTAGACACTAAATTTCCACTTTCTCCTTTTCCTCTGTTGTCAGCTTACCCTACATAATGCTATTGTGTTAGTCCACCAGATTCCTTAGAGTGTTAAGTCATATCTCTTCTTGCATCTCTGGCCTGAGTTCATGAGAAGCATCCCCCACATTGCTTATGTGCAATCCATAGGGCTTTCGAGTGGTATTCCTGGGATCTCGATTTCTATTAAAACACAGTTTAGTTGTAGTAACTTTACAGAGCTTTAAAGTGACATTTTTAGGCTTAATTTAGAAGCGCAACCTTTGGGTTTTCCTCCAAATGTTAATATGGTGACTACTCTCTGTTGCAAGATAATTTGTCGGAAAGCATTATTATTGGCTGTGGGTTTGCTAGATTCTTGAAAATCATGTCAACTCCATCCTGTTAAATATACGTATTATTAGTGGGCTTTTATTTATTTTTTTAATCTCTTGGTTTGAATTTTTATTCTGAGATTTCAGAGTGACCAGCAGGAAAGTATTGCAGAAAAATGGGAGCCAGAATAACTGAAAGCATCATGATCTTAATTGTACTGTGTGAAAGCTGTATTTGGTGGAATGGCCTGTAGTTAACTTATTTTGCTTGAATATATCATATTGTTGTTTTTTTAAATCATTGAGGAAAGTCAGGAGAGGAGAATTCACGGGGAAATGTTTTTTTTACTGGGTCCCATTCTAAGCACTTGAAGAAAGCAGCCAAGTAACCGTGTTTTGTGTGATAATCTGTTTAGGTGAAGAAGCTCCCTATGTGGTTCTTTTGATACCTTTCCTTCACCACACCAGTGCAAACAACAGAAAGAGAGAAAGAGGTTGGTGGTTGTAGCAGGCGGAAAGTTGCCAGAAACATCTGTGTCTGGCAAAAGCTGTTGCAAGTTTTTCTCTTGTGATTTGAGTTGACACTCTGCTCATTGTGTCAGTTTCACAGTTGGCCTCTTAATGCTTTATTTTTTTAGGTGGCAATAACCTAAATGTACAGGTTACACCAGCCATCACTTTGAGTCTTTGATATATCTTGTACAATGGGAAATAATTGTAATTGTTTAAATGCTGTTAATTAATTTGAATAATGTTTTGTTTCTCTTCTATTTCATATTTTGATTTTACTATACGTGGTTTTGGGGACTCCGGTGGGCACAAAAGCATGGTGATGATATGACTGTAAATTGTTTCCAGGGTAGTTGTGATCAGATCTCGTATATAATGGTACTTAATTTTTAGCTTTTGTGGCAATAAAATTATGGTAATAGTTGTTACTTTGGGGTAGATCCTTCCGAACTGGAAAATGTTTTGGATGTCATGAACAATTACAGCTGATGTCATAAACAGTTATAGCTGGCAGTTAACAGCTATGGTTAGATCAGTTCATGGGCCAAATAGAAATTGGGTCAGGCGTAGACTGAAAATACTGTACATGTCGGAATCTCACTTCTACAAAATCAAGTCTCATTTTGTCACAGGAATTCCCAGAACAGGGCTTCTCAGTTTTTTAGCTTTGACTGAATTGGTTGGTTGCCTCGCACACACTAAGCCCAAATGGTCATGCTTTTTGGGTTCAGGGACTGGGTTCCTATTTTATACATCTCCCTGTTGGCCTTGCTGATAATATTAATCCACTTCCTTCCTTTTTTTTCTACCCATACCTTTTCCCGTACTCCCTTCCACTTCTCTGTCTTTCCTGAATGAATATTTCAAACTAAAATGAATATTGAAAGTAGAATGTACTATGCAAGTACAACTCTGCACGGCACTTGCAGCAAAATTTGGCTTTCTTTGGTGCAGCTCTTGATCGAAGTGGAGAGGTTTGCATATTTTGTACCCTGGAGAATATATGTAGAGAGATCTTGTAGCCCCTTTGAGATTAACTGAAGGAATGCTGCCAACTTCTTTCTTGCAGTTAGTCTCAAAGGTGCTACAAGATCTCTCTATACTGATTTTGCAGACTAACATGGCTATATCTTTGAATCCTGACATAGTTTATTATATCGGGTTTATTTTATATATACTGTATAGCCGGGCATTTCAACTCTGAATATCACATTTCCCAGCAGAGAAGGGGAGAACATCCTGTAGGATGGTTTGCTCCTCTCACTTTCTCTTATTAGTCAGGAAAAAGAGAAGACTCTACGGTTCCCCCATGGTAGAATCCAAAGAGATAGCCGTGTTAGTCTGTAGAATCAGCATGTAGAGAGATCTTGTAGCACCATTGAGGCTAACTAAAGAAAGAAGTTGGCAGCATGAGCTTTTGTAGATTTGAGTCTACTTCCTCAGGTGCAAAAGCTTATGCTAAATGAAACTTGCTTGACTGTGAGAGTGACTTTGAGAGTGTCATGGTGACTAAAAGCATCTGAGGAAGTAGACTGAAGTCTACGAAAGCTCATGCTGCCAACTTCTTTCTTTCGGAGATAGTGGACTAGATACAGACAAAAGGGAGACTTTTTATAAGTATAGACTGAGATCCTAACACCACATGGCCTTAACTTAGATCAGTGATTCCCAAACTTTGGTCCTCCAGGTGTTTAGCACTTCAGTTCCCAGAAGCCCAGCCAGCTTGGCCAATGGTCAGAAATTCTGGAAGACCAAAGTTTGGGAACCACTGAGTCAGATGATGCTACTATTAGCTGCAAAAGAATGCTGGAAACAGTGATTCAAACTGTATGCAGCTCACTTTCCTCTTTAGGAACCAAAGAAGGCAGAAGCTGAAACATTTTTGCTTATATTTTTCAATTCCTGTTCGTTAATCACTTCCTTAAATATACCAAATGGTATATAAATTCTTCAAACAAATACTGCTTAAATCATATCTGAGTTATACTAGAGGATTACTCATAGTATCCAACCTTGGCAACATTTGTATCCTATCTAAATTAAAAGTATTTGGAAATGATGGTGGTGAATGCCTTTCTTCCTTCTCGTTCTTGCTACTCAGCTGGTCACACCACATTGCAAGTTGCTATTAGCTGTACGGATGAGATGTCTGGCTTCTGCGGGAGGGAAAGTTTCATTCTTGTTAACAGTGCAAAGCTAATATAGCTGTGAGAGCGTGACTTGAGACCTCTTCTGCCTAATGCATTATCAGAAGTGCCAAGTGAATTCTATTTCCAGAAAATGTTATTGTGATATAAGTGATGTAAAAGGAACTACGTATCACGTTTCTCTTCCCGTCTCTTTCTGCTTCTCCCTGTCCCTTGCTTTTTCTCTGTGTTACTGTGAAAAACTCATTTTGCATACAAGTTGCTAATGACAACTGTAAGTCAAAGTATGACCAATAGTAGTGAAATTTAGCACACTTCCAGCCTTTCATAAATGTATTAGGCAGAATCCTATGTTTCTTATGCAGCCAGTGTATTAGGCAGAATCCTATGCCAGTTCTGATGATCAGAAAATCAGAAGGCTGGCAGTTCGATGCCCATGTGCCACATGATGGGATGAGCTCCTGTCGCTAGTCCCAGCTTCTGCCAACCTAGCAGTTCGAAAGCGTACAGATGCAAATAGATAGATAGGGACCACTTTGGTGGGAAGGTAACAGTGTTCGGTGCATGACCACCAGAGCAGTCCTCAGACAATGCTGGCTCTTCGGCTTAGAAATGGAGATGAGCACCGCTCCCTGTGGTCGGTTACGACTAGACCTTCATGTCAAGGGACTACCTTTACCTCTTTTCTCAGCCTTTCCAACAAAAGAAAGCAAAAGCAGCAGTGCAGTTCTAACCTGCCAGCCATGTCCTGGCGAAACTCACAAAGTTTAAGCGGGGTCCCAAATGTGAAAGCTCCTTGTTTGCTGCTTTTACTTCCCTGATACCATGTGCGCTAACTTAACTCCACTATGGTGGCTTTTCTTGTCATTCTTGCATGGCAATATTTTGACTGAAGGCCTGCTACTGCCCCCTTTTTCTTCACCGCCCCCCTGGATCTTTCCACCATCCCCTGGAGTGCCTATCGCCTACTTTGGGAATCACTTGGGCTAGTTTTAACCGTAGCACTTGGCAGTGTAAGAGCTTTGCTTGGGGTTGGAGAATATGTTTGGAGGCAATTCAAGTTTTGACATTTGATTAACTTTTAATTAGGAGATGAAATGAACTTATTGCTTGGCTAGTCAAAGCCATCACCTTCCCAAAGTGGAAATGTGCCGCTCTTTCCATCCTTTGCTGATCTGCTGCTGCTGCTGCTGCTGCTGAGATCAGATTAAATTGTAATCTGTGCAAGGCAGGGCCTGTTTTTCCTCGTTTTGCTGTGTAGCTATATATAAATATGTAAAATAGCATTTCCCAAAGAGTTCATTTGTTCACGACTATTGCAGCATTTCTGCAAGGAGAGGATAACTATAAGAAGCAACAGCGTATAAATAGTTAGCCGACAAAGCTATGCCTACAGTTTTTAACATTTTCTAAATGTAAAAGTTTGATTCGCTTACTGCAAAATATGTATCTTGAAACATTTTAGCTAATCCAGACTGCTGTAGTATTTAAACCTAGTGTGGGGTTTGAGCTTTGGACTGTGACCCTGGAAACCAAGGTTTGAATCCTGACTCAGCCATGAAAACCCACTGGGGAAGTCACACACTCTCAGCCTCAGAGGATGGCAATAGCATATCTCCTCTGAAGAAACATGCCAAGAAAACCCCATGATAAGATCTCCATAAGTTGTAAATGTCTTGAAGGCACACAACAAGTATTTAAACCAAAGAAACACCACCAAATGTTTTATGCTGCCATTTAAAAGCTAGATAGGCTTTCTAAGCCACAGTTTGGGGTGTGGAACATGGCTAGAAACACATTGCTGGTTTTTAGGTGCCATTGTCAAAATTTTAGTTGGCTTTCCTTCATGCTGCTGATAATATATATTTATAATCAATAATAATAAAAATAAATTTTTTATTTATATCTCCCGCCTCTCCCTACAGATCGAGGCAGGCTTACAACATATTAAAACATATTAAGAGGCAAGACTGAGAATTCAAGGAACCAAATAGCTATTCTTCTCCCTGGCTCTGGACTCAGCTGGGTCCTGAATTCAGATTCCAGACAGACCTATTGACTGACCACAGGTCTGTACTTGAACTGTGCCATCATTTGCCTTCAGCAGCAATATGAGATGTTCAGGAAATACCAGGTTAGGGATTCTGGACATATAATACTGGTGGTTATTATTTCTTTGTCAAATATGTTGTGATTTTTCTCTTACCCTGATCAGAATGAAATTTGATTTTAATCAGAATGAAATTTGCCTTTCCAATTTGATCCTTTTCCATTATTTCCCCCCCACAAATGTGCAAGGTATGTGCATTTTGCTTATCTATAATTTTTGCACAATATTTTTAAAGCACGCTTTAGACATTGTTTTTTACAATGAGAAACCAAATTATGCCCAACTGATAATTTTGTTAAGTTTTTTTTTAAAATAGAAATGAACAATGAATGGAGCGTATGTGTGTGTGTTAAAGATTCTTTTTTCTAGACTTATAAAAAGGGCAAATAGTGCTTAGAGTCATAATCTGTAGTCTTTATTGCATTCTCATTGTAACATGCAGGAAAGGCTGACCAAGGGTCTGGAAAATGGCACAGTTCACCTAAGAGCTTCTGACATGTTCCCTCGTGCAGAAGACGGTCTGGAAGAGCATGTGGAAACGTTCCTGCCAAAATGGGGCATTATATATTCAGAGGGCAGCCTTAAATCCTGGCCCGCACGTCAGTTTAGAGTTCCTGAATAGTGGAGCTGAGTATGAGCAGACTGGTCTGACATGGCAACAGGTGGGTATTCAGATGCCTGCCTGGTGCCATGCCACGGAGCCACCGCCATTCTCCTTGCATGTTGTCATCACAGCCTGCGAGGGTGAAAATGGGGTACCTAGCTTCACCATGTGGCCAGGTGCCCCCTTCCAACATCAGAGACGGTGACTAGGGCCTGCAAAGAGAATAGCTATGGCAGGTAAGGGGATATATGGTCATCCAAACTACTGGCTGTTGCAGTGGGCTTTCAGGAAAACTCATCCGCCAAAGCCAGGCTAAGAGCCAGTTGGGCACATTTCAGTTATTATTCCAAGTGGATACTTGGAAAAGCACCTGAGGAGGTAGACTGATGTCTACAAAAGCTCATGCTGCCAACTTTCTTTCTTTCAGTTAGGAGTTTATCACATGGGAGGCATCCCATGCAAAAACGAGATTTAAAGTGAGCCCCCCCCCCCCGCAAAAGTGGATGTATTATCAGATGACATCGGGTTACCCCAACATAAACCTGGACAGAAAGTAGAAAAGACGTGCAAAAGCGGAATTGATTTTCAGATGATGTCAATTTTAAGGTGCATTAATGCAACATTAACCCAGCTAGAAAGTAGACAAAACATGAGTCTTTTTATTTCCAGAAAATCTCGAAAGTAAAAAGAATGACATTTTATTGACTTTCTAGCCGGTTTAATGTTGTGTTAACCCTGATGTGTCTGAAAAATCAATTATGCTTTTGTGTGTCTTCTTAGGTCTTTTTCGGGTTTTAAATCCCATTTCAGCATGGGATGCCTTCCATGTGATAAATTCCTTAGTCTCAATGGTGCTAGAAGATCTTTCCACATACTTAGACTATAAATGTGATATAAATGTGATGCCCTCTTATGGCTTTGTATTCTAAGAAGGAAGGGAAAAAGAAGTGTGGTAGCACTTGTAAGATGAACTGGTTTTTATTTGGATAAATGGATATAAACCCATTTCTTAAGGTGCAGTATCAAGTGGTATTCTGTGGCTTTTGCCAGAAGCTGCAAGATAGATCATAAAAATGTGTTATCATAAATATACACAGAGGCCTGTCCGGACTCCCTCTTGGTAATGCCCATCTGTGTTGCATTGCTTGAAGGAGTTTGGGCAATTCCCTAGCTGAAATCTAGTATATTTGGCTCTTGCATTTTTGGGTGCATAAAGCAGCATTCGTGAGGAGTAGATGCTACCTCTAAAACCTCCATTTATACATCGCAGCCTACTCTCCCAGGGTCAAAAGACAACTTGCTTTCATTTGACAAGTTGCAGACGTTTTGAAATGCTCATAGCAACTTGATTGTGGTTTGACAGATTGGTCTGTGTCTCGCAGCCGGCAGGAGTATTTTTTATTATTATTATTATTAAAGGCAACATTTGAAATGTTTCCACACAAGCATATTTGGACTTTAATGTCTTGTTCTATGACTGCGGTAGGAACTGGATGGATTGTGACACGTTCAAAGAAATTGTTTAACAGCCACGGGCTGCGCATAGTGCGCCACATGCAGCGCATTCCTGTCCACTTGTACTATACTAAAAATTTGTCAGGATTTTTTAATAGTTAGGGTTTGCAGAGCAGGACAGGACATTTAGGTATGTGCCGTTGGGAAAGAATTCTGAATGGAAAGCTAAGATTATTATTTATAAATATCTATTGGTAATAGATGGTTACTGGATGTCTGGATTATATGTAACCATTTAACGCATTAGATTTGTGATAAGACTACAGATTGTGTCTTCTCAGAACACAGGTTTATAATGTGAAGTCGAAGGCTTTCATGGCTGGCATCCATAGTTTTTTGTGGGCTTTTGGGGCTATGTGGCCATGTTCTGGAAGATTTTATTCCTGGCATCTTCAGAGAAGACATCTTCTATGAAGATATTGGCCACAGATGCAGGAGAAACGCCAGAAACAAACTCTTCTAGAACATGGCCACATAGCCCCCAAAAACCCACAAAAAACTACAGGTTTATAAATTTATCAAGACAACTGCAACGGGACAACTTAGGGAACTGTAACTGGTATAAACTCTATTTGGTGAGAACAGAGAATTGAATTGAAATCACATAGTTAATTCTCACTGACTAGAGATAGACAAAGCACAGTTCTGATATAATGAGAAATTTAGATTTAAAGAAAACTTCTTATGGCTGTGGGACAGAAAAAAGAAGTGAGAAGGAAGCAGCAAGGATGTGAGCCTAAATCTCATGCAGACGTATATCTGTTGCTTTTAACTAGAATCCTAAGGCCTCCTCAGTGGATCCAGATGCAAAATGGCTCAGGTGTGGAACCAGTTATCTAACAAATTGCCTAAGAAATATGCTAGGAATTTTAAAAATAGGAGATTGGAAACCTTTGCTGATTTATTGTAAACTGTCCAATAATCTATCAGTAAACCCAAGTGTACTTTCTGCCTGCCCTGGTTTCCCAAACTAGGTCCCTCTTCCAGACTCTACCTTTAACAGGCCTCTGCTGTATTTTCCTACACAGGCTATATTGCTCTCTTTGTATGGCCTGCTGATGTCTTTCTCATGCGCAACCACCAGAATGGAGAATTTTCTGAGTTGGCATCACACATGGGAAAGTCCAGAGTAAGGAAGGTTATGTCAGATCCTTCATTCAGAACTTTAATTCTGCTCGGGGCTATTGATTCCTATCGTTCATGCATCAAAAGTCCCAGGTTTTTTTTAATCTTGTGAAACAAAACTAGGATATGGAAACATTTCCCCTAAAGTATCAGAGACTTGGGTTTTCTTGTGCATGGATAGATAGCATCTTCCCCAGCAACTTGCATGCCACTGGGATCATTCCCTAGTAACTGTGATCCTGATTCCAGTCTCCAAGGTAATGAGACTTGTAGGATATAACACTTTTGGTACAGTTTCTTCAGATGGAAGATCAAAGTGTACTAATAATAGGCTTTAAAAAATGGGAGCAGTTAATCAGATTATTCTGGAATTCAGCTGAGAACCGAATGCAAATCATAGATGCTTAGCAAAACAATCCTGTGTTTGTAACTAGGAGAAGTAAGGCACAGGAAAACACAAGAATGTGAAAATGTATTTTCCAGATCGGAGTAAGGGTCAGTCCAACTTCTAGTTCCATTTTGTTTCTAATACAGCTAGTTGTCCCTGGGAAAAACGCAGGTGTCCTCTGTTGTTTGTCTCAACTTTAATCCCAGTTTAATTATTGTAGCTGGTTTCCATAGATAGCTTGGCCCTCCCCAAATTTATCCAGTCCTTTAAAAAAGATAGGCTGAGCACTGCTGATACTGGATTTATTTATTATAAGTCCTTCGTGAAGCAACACAACCACAGTCTGGAGTATCTTGGGATCTCCAGGTGATGGCAATGGCCAAGAATGTAATTCTTCAAGGTACAACACAGGCTGCCCTCTCCCTGATCAAGACCTGGCTACCATATCTTAGGCTGCATCTGCACTGCAGGAATAATCCAGTTTGACCCCACTTTAACTGCCATGGCTCAGTGCTATGGGATTCTGGGAATGGTAGTTTGTTGTGGCACCAGAGCAGAGCTCCCTTAAGGTTTTCTTAGGCAAGAAATCTTCAGAGGTGGTCAGTTCCTTCCTCTGAAATATAGCCTACAGCACCCGGGATTGGGAATCTCCAAAGTTTCAATATTGGAATTTCATTTCCAGCTGTGATGGCTTGGTCCTCTTTCTAAAAGCCTCCTCCTTTCGGGAAGCTTTTGGCTCATGTTTTAAAGGGAAGCACTTCTTTTTAAAATCCTTATCATTTCATTTTTCAGACTGCTATCCTGTTTTGATGTACTATTATATCTTTTGCGTGAAGCACTCAAAGAAGAACTGAGACTTCTATAGGTTAGATAAATTAGGCAGATACGGGGTTCACGAAGAAATGTCTCATTTTCATTATCGTGGCTCTGTTTCAAATTAAATGTTTTATTACAGGGGCAAAATCTGCTGGTAGAAGTTTTGGGCAAAATAAAAAATGTGAATCTGAACGGCTTGCCAAGGGTGAGGGGAAGCGTTGTCAGTGAAGGAAGGGATTACTTCTCTTTTAGTCAGCATTTGAAAGGGTCAAGTGGTAATTCTAAGGTTACTGTCTGTAAGGACACTACCAAAATTTTTAATCTGGGATAAAAGAGATAACTGGGATATAAAGAGCATTCCTATAAATATGCCCTGAATAAAGTTGAAAAGGCAGCTTGAGGATGCTTTTGCACAGAAGTCTTATTTCCACATCCACACACAGTCAGGTCCCACTAGTTTCCATTTCTTTACATCTTTGTTTTCCCCAGCCATCCAAGTGAAGTAAAGCGGGTTAGTGAGCTTGTTAGTAACAGTTTTCACTTTTATATGGCACTTCAAGCATCCGCGGCATGAAAATATTCCAAAAAAGTATAAATTCCAAAAAGCAAACCTTGATTTTGCCATTTGATATACGGGACAGCATTTTGCTCTGCAACTATATTTAATGGGACTGGAGCATCCATGGATTTTGTTATCCACGGAGGATCCTGGAACCAAACACCACCAGATAACAAGGTCCCACTGCACCATTTTACTATGCCATTGCATATAATGGGACTGGAGCATCCACGGATTTTGTTATCCACGGAGGATCCTGGAACCAAACGCCAGCAGATAAGAAGGTCCCACTGTATAAGGGGCACTACTATGCCATTGCATATAATGGGATTGGAGCATCCACGGATTTTGGTATCCATGGGGGGGTCCTGGAACCAATTTCCAGTGGATACCAAAGACCCACTGTATTTGACATGAGTTGGCAGAAAGAAGACGAAAGAGCCTTCTGCCAGTGTTGCTTTTACCAGTAAGACCCCATCCCCAAATTCTTACTGATTATCCTTTAAGAAAAGAAGTGAAAACATCTCTCTAGTGTTGCAGTCTGAAGTTGCAAAACTGCAAACCATTCTTGAGTGCTAGAAGTTACAGAACTGTCTTATGGAGATGGAATAGTGATGACCTGTAGCTTTTCATTCAGGGTTTTCCCCGCAAGGTTAAAAATGGCCCCATCTTCATAATGTCTTCTGCACTGCAGAGTTGCGTGAGCAACCTGAATTTTAGCCTTTAATTATTTTCCTCTCTCATGTCTGTTAAAACAATAAGCAATCGGTTGTTATTTTTGCCCCGTCCTGCCGGGGAATCTGTCCTTGTAAGAAAATATTGATGAGTTTGCATGTAATCCCTCTGGTTTGCTGCGCTTTCAAAAACTCTTTGTTTCCTCTGACCTCATTGTTTTTTCTTTATAAGTTACCCAAATAGCCAATGAGCCAATTAATTTGTTATTCTTTGCTAATTGGGGCATGATCAGGTTTTTCACGACTCGAGTTGTGAAAACTTGATCATGCCCTACTAAGCAAAGTCTTTGCGGCGTGCTCGAGCAACAGTGAAAATCAATAGTTTAATTTTAGTTGATCTTTATAGAGAAATAGAAAAGCAGTGGACTCCAAAAACATAATTAATCTAAATAGTTAAACTGAGTCTTTAAAACATGGCACCCAGATTGTTTTCTTTGTTTATTCAGTGGAACAGAAATTTAAAAGTAGCTCTGCCTCATTCTATATACTAACAATGAACTCATTCTGAGTCCTGGTCCTTAAAGATGTGGCACCATCTACACACAGGAGGAAGGTTTTAGTAGTCCCAGGGTCCCACCAGGATTTGTAAAAGAAACCATTCATGTCTTTATTAGTGTCTACTTTGGCCTGATAGGTTGTCAATAGAAATTTGCTATCTTTCCAGCAGCTGTTGTTGCACATATTAGGTGCAGAGGCCAAAAGGGCAAAACATTGCCCTTCCGCATGTTTCAACCGATGCTATCAAAGCAAAGCCTGTCCCAATGTTGCCAAAGTTTTCCTTTTGAAACACAGTTGTTGGCATTGGACTGAGCATGTCGTGTGCCAAGTCACCTCAGTTAACACTCCTGTTTCTGGGTTCAAGCTAATCTCCAAATCAGAGTGGTCAAAGTGATCTTCCGAACCACAAGACATGAGATCTTCCTAACCACAAGTCAAAGAGATCTTCCTAAGACAAGAGATGAAATGGCACATTTTTTTTTATTAATTCCTTAGTTTAGCCTGGCAAATATTGTGCCATATGGGGCACCAGAATGCAGGAACTGTAACTGTTTGCAAACGCATAACCTTAAACATTAAGAATATTTGTCATCGAGAGCTAAACTGCAGAGCGGGGAGATTGCAGTACATCATATTAATAGGATGACCTTGTGCTGTTTGTGCAGTTGGCCTTTAAGATACACATTTCGAGCTACAAATTCGTACAAATTAAACACATCCTTTCTGGACGGCTGCCCATAGTGTTAATGACAGATGATGGAAGCTGGCTGTTTCTCGGTAGCAGAAAATTTCATTTTCAGCAGCGTAGCTTTTAATACAAAGTCTTCACTTTATATTATTGGATTCCACTTCCCTGCTATGGTTGGTCTGGGTGGGAAAGAAGGGCATTTTTAATCCTGGTCATAAATCAAAAATCATGCTGCAAAAAAATAACTTTGCAATTCTCCTTACCCCAAAAGATTAGGATTTGCACACTTTTGCTCAAATAGGTCCAGCAGTCCACCTTCTATTGTGGAGTCTCTGCAAGTGGAGAATGCAGGATGCTTGGAAAAAAGAGAGCTTAAACTGCAAAGCATCTTTGCAGAATTATTCTCAGATGTTCATCTAGCTCAGTCTTTCTCAGACTGGCTCCTTTCTCCATATGCTAGTGAGGGATGATGTCTTGCAACACATCTGGAGGATACTAGGTTAAGAAAAGCTGTTCACATATGTTCTACAAAAGCACATGGTACAATCCTTTGCG
This sequence comes from Urosaurus nigricauda, assembly GCA_034509955.1. Taxonomy (NCBI): domain Eukaryota; kingdom Metazoa; phylum Chordata; class Lepidosauria; order Squamata; family Phrynosomatidae; genus Urosaurus; species Urosaurus nigricauda. The sequence continues at coordinate 4,954,058 of JAOEGL010000012.1, read as the reverse complement.
CTGGTTGTACCATTTTAGAATGCAGGCATGTTTTATTGATCTCCAATGATAAAATTGCCCTGTATACCGAAAACAGGCATATAAGGAACCGGGCTAACCCAAGCAATGACCCTAATCTATCAATCAATGATACACTCAACAGGATGACTAATGTATATTTCATTGATTTCATTTAGTATGATTTACTCTATGAGTCAATTATATTTTACTCTGGAGTCAATCCTATATTATTTCATCAGGTGCTGGCATAGCTTCCTCTGCACGGGTTTTCTCCTCATTTGGAAAATCACTAAATTCAAATTCTTAGCCAAACATTTCCCTGCTTTGTTTGTTCCAGTATCTTGTCGCATTAATACTGTGGTGTGTTTGTCAAATCTCCTTTCTTTGTAGTGCTGTTAATGACGTACAGAATAACTGAGATTCTACAGCCAAAGACATCTCAACGTAGTACTCCTGTCCTACTATAGATGTAAAACCCTGCTGAAATCTTGAAGGGATGCTGGACAGAGACAGAGCTTACTGAAGAACAGAGAATTTAAGAATAGTGGGGTTGCTTGTATAGATGTTGGGAGTAGTTGGAAAGGGTGGGAATGAGTATGACATGAAGAAGAAGCTCTCCTAGGTGCAAGTTAAAGATTGTGATACAGGTGTGGACTATTGCAAGCAGCCAGTCAAGTTTTCCCACACTTCAGCAGTGATAAAATCCACATTTTTTCTTCCTTAATCTAAAAGCATCTGTCTCTTTCTTTCAGTTAAAACAGAGGGATGTATTTAGGGACAGAACAGCTCCGGCTGTAAAGATCAAGAACCCCTTTTGAATATTATTCACTCCACAAAAGGTCATTTCTTACTCCGCTAATGCTTTCCTCAAGAAGTGACAATGCAGAACGCTTTGTTGGGACAGGTTTCCTATCCTGGTTGGCTGGAGACAACACAAATGCTAAAATATTCCACATGGAGTTGGAAAATGCATGCTAAGGGTCCCTAGACTTGCATGAACACGTTTCTTCACTTCATATTAAGTGCACAGGTTGCATGATTGCTATTCTAATGGTGTTTTCTCTTCTGCTTCCAGGTGTGAATTGAATCCCGACTACTGTAGGAAATTAAAATAGCATCATGGAACTTCGCAAAGGCGTAATGGACTTCATGAGCGTTCCACTTTAAATAATAGATGGCAGATGTATCCTACAACTAATGGAATCTCTTTGCAGCATTGGCTGAGATGCCTGAAGCCAAGATTCCCACTATGGTGCAAAGGTAGGGTGATCTATACACCTTAATGCATTTGGGTTTACTGGGATCAGCAACACTGGGATTTGCTTTTGAAGAGTTCTTTTGGCCATTTCCTAGAGATCTGGTTTAATTTAGCCACTGTATTTAAATGGCCCTTTTCACGACCTTGTTTGTGACTTTTGTGGCAAATGGCCATGGTACTCAAAGGAAAAGTGAAGAAACGTCTGTGAAACGCTTCATAGAAGCACTTCTATATGGCGAAACATTTTATGGAGTAAATTTGCTAGCTCAGATTTCAGTTCAGAATTCTGAATTGAGGTGAGCCCTGATTTCTCATACTTTCTGATACCATTTTCTTAAGGATCCATCTTTAGGTCTTTGGAGTTTTTAAGGGTTGCAGATGTCTCGAGTAGATGAAAAGGCTTGGGAATAATCCTCTCTTTTATCTAGCTTTCAGTTAAGATATTTGCATACTAACCTACATAGTATTTATTCCAGTGTACTTTACAAAGTAGAGGAGGGTAGTGGCATTGCGGTGAAGCATCTACTTTTCACATGGAGGCCTCAGGTTCATTTTCTAGCATTTCTAGTGTCAAAAGGATATAGCTACAGAGGGGATATCGGTAGAGAAGGTCTCTGTTATGTGGAACCTACCTAGAATAAAGATGAAAAAAACACAAAAAAACAGCTCTGCATCTGTATTGCAGAATTAATGCAGTTTGACATTGCTTTAACTGCCATGGCTCAATACTATGAAGTTCTGGGATTTGTTAAGGACCTTGTGAAACTACATATCCCACAATTCCATAGGATGGAACCATGCCAGCTAAAGCAATCATGCATTATTTCTGGCAGCAGTTTTGGCCCGGTCCAGGAATTGCATAAACTTTGAAAAAGGCCAAAGCATTGAAACAAAAATCTGGAAATGGCCAGAAGGCAACGTTCCCCCATGGCTCTACTGTGCTCTCATCTAGACCACATCACAGATGTTACAAGAGCTGGCTTCTGTGTCTTCACTGCACCTCAGTCTTCTCTGATATTAGTATATTTGGACTGACTAAGCATGCACTCCTAAAAACCAGCACTAGTATGTTTGCAAAGTTGTTTTTCTTCCTAGAAAAGCAAGTGCTTTTCTACCAACCTATGGTTAGAAATGCAAGGATCTGTCCTTGCATTAATGTTTGAATTAGATCTTAGCCTGAAGATTGCAACTGTGTCTTGGAGGCCCTGAATGGTACAGTTTAATCAGAAACCCACATCTGTAGTTTTGTGTAGGTCACATTTGTGGGAGAGGTTCTCCCTTTCTTTTAAATACCTAGTTGTAATGCTTTTCCCTTTTCTTGTAGACTTTTACATATATTTGTACTGACTATATAAAAGTGGATTAACTTTTTTGCATCTCCTGAATTAAGTTTTCATTGTATTTGTCTCAACTGTCTTTTTGTTCTGTATTATTGCTTCTTTTAAGATTGTTGTTGTTCTGTTGGCTTTATTATATTTTCCTTTTAATTCTATACCACTTTGGCAATTATCCAAGAAGAACCCTAAGCAGTTTAATAAAATAGTTTACTACTCACTGGATTTGTACAGCTCTGCCATGCAAGAGAAATACATTTAGCATAAACCATAAACAGGGATGAAATAAAATATTCCCCATATATATATGCACACACATACTCACAAGGAATATGAATAAATGCATGCACACCACCAGCCTCCTGACATACATAGAGCTGAGTTTGGAGAGGAAGACGTATATTGGCAAACGTTAGGCCACTATGTTTAAAATACATGTTTCCTAACCCACCCACCCACCTCCGTTCTCGCTAAATTTGTTTCTATCGATGGGTGCAGATGGAATGAGATTATGTCATTGAAATTCTTCTTGCGCTTGGTAAGCAGCAGGATACAAGGGAGCATTCTGGAACTTTTGTAACGCACAGGGCTAACACATCCACCAGTTAAAACATTCCAAAGTTCCTTCCAAAAAAAGAAGACGGCGGTGTTTGCATTTCGGCTGGACGGCACACAATTACCTCCGCCGTTGCATCACACAGTGCCTTAGTCTCCAGTGAGTTGTTACAACTACCATCCCAACCCCACAGGACTTTCCCACACTCTGGAGTGCAACTTTGATTCCAGGAAGACATCTTTTAAACAACAGAAGCAAACCGCAAGGTTTCTGGGTACATTCACTGCGGCGTGTTTGAGCACCGAACGTAAAACGGTGTGCAAATGAGACGACTGTAAGAAATAAAGGGCTGGTTTGCTTCCCATTATAGCTCTCTTCTAATAATAATAAATAAAACATTTATTTTTACCCGGCCTCTCCATGCAGATCAAGGCGGCTTACGATAAAAATCTATCCAGTACAATGATGATCTTTGTTATTTCCTCCCTCCCCTAAAACATCAATTAAAAACATTTAAACATTAGAATAATCCATTAAAATAACCACAGATGGGTGAACAAGGTATTCTGTATAATGCTTGATTCAATAGGTGGCTGGGTTGCTATTCCGAAAAGGCCTGCCAGAAGAGAGCTATCTTGACAGCCTTTTTTAAGCTGTCCAAGGTGGTAATATGATGGATCTCCGCCAGCAGGCCATTCCATAATCTTTTATCTTCTTTAAAAAAAGACGACTCTTACTTTGTTGAAAATGAGATCCACTAAGCTCATGTTCTCTCTGCGCACTGTGCAGCATGCCCAGAACCATAATATGAATACTATTTGTACTTACGCAGGTTGGTGATGTTGTGCCTTTTGGGACAGGGGTGGAGAATGCCACGGGAGTTTTCAGGAGGTCATAGCATTCTTTTCTGGACAAGGTGCTGATGGGGCCACATGGTGAAGAAGACTCTACAGGAGAAAATATTAGCTGCTTAGGATCTTACTCAGGCACATCCTCATGGTGGCTTCTGTACCTCCCCTTTCCATTGTCAGGGAGGGAGCTGCATTTCCCCCCAGCCTTGCACTCCTCCAGAGTGCAAACAGAAGATAAGGGCAGCCAAATAAAACCCACATCTGGTAGTTGAACCTCCATCAGCTGCCCTTGTGGAACTTCCCTCGCTGTTTATCGTAAGCATGAGATCACTTTTTAAAACTCATCGCCAAGTTTGCAAATTACTTACTTTTACTATTTTGCTCAGCCAAAGAGGTGCTTTTCGAATACCTGGAATCTTTGCCTCTCTTCACCTTTTTCTGCTTGGCTTCTGAACTTCTCAAACCGGGCTTCCCCCCCCCCCCACTGTTTTGTCACTATCTCTGCCCTTTCACCTCAGAGCGTTTGGACTCTATGCCCTTCCAGCCGTCGGAGAGTTTGATGTAGTTTGTCAGAGCAAGTTTGGAGAGCGGTTCCCCTCTCGCTGTGCAGAGCGGGTGGTTTTTGTGTCTGGGAATGACAATGCTCTCTCTTTACATGTAGGAGCAGCTGCAGGGCATGAGAATAAATCTGGCATCACTTCTTTGTATTGCTTGGACTTGAGACACCTGTTGTCTCGGTCTAGACACATTTATTTGAATAGGCATACCCTCCTGGTTTAGGGTCTGCGCGTATCTTTTGTGCAGTCCGTGCCTGTGAGACTTGGCCATTGGTATCACAAGGGGTCTCCTTACGTTTATTTCACCTGTCTGCATTGGGTCCTGGGTATCCATTGGGGTTTGGTTCCAGGATCCCCCCCCCCATGGATACCAAAATCCGTGGATGCTTAAATACAATGGCATAGTAAAATGGTGTCCCTTATATAAAATTGCAAAATCTAGATTTAGTTTTTGCAATATTTAGATCTAGATCTTTAATATTTTGAAACCATGGATGCTTTAATCCATGGATATGGAAGACCGACTGTACTCCTTTTTGGATGGGTAGTATATCTCTGTAGTAGAATGCATACTCCCACATACTTGAGATGTAGGTCCAAAACACACTGCAGAAATAATCCAGTTTGAGATCACTTTCAGTGGGTCAGTGCTAGGAAATCCTGGGCACAGAGCTCTCCGACAGAGAAGGCTAAATGTCTCACAAAACTACAGTTCCCAAAATTCCCTAGCATTGAGCCAAGGCATTTAAAGTGGTCTCAAACTGGATTATTTCTGCAGTGCGTTTTGGACTATAGTAACACAATTTTTTAAAGTCAGTTTTACTGGGCACACATTAGAAATGTAGCCTGCAAAAAGGAACCCTGTAACATGTAGCAAAGGCATGTGTTTATTTTGGGGAGGAAAGACTGAAAAAAATGCACTGCAGGTTGCTGTTGTGTAGTGCAGTTCGTGGCCGCTTGTGTTTTGTGTGCAAGGAAATAAATACTTCCATGTTGTATCCAATTTCTATTAGGAGGAGCAAGTGGATTTAAACTAAGTATCCATGAACTTGTTAGATTTGAAAGGAGAGGTGTAAGCTAAAGATCCAGAAGAGCAGGGTTTGGGTCTGTTAGCAGGGAGAATACATTTTGACGCACTGTGCTGATAAAATGTAAGAATAAAAAAGCAGTGTCATTAAATGAAAATTTAAAGTTATTTTCTGTATTGAATTAAAACTGAGTGTCTCATTAAATATTTTTGATGTCCCCAAAAATGACACTCTGAAAGACTTAACAAGTTTCATTTGGCATAAGTTTTTGCATCTGAGGAAATAGATTTAAGTCTAGGAAAGCTCATGCTGCCAACGTCTTTCTTTAGTTAGTCTCAAAGGTGCTACAAGATCTGTCTACATACTGATTCTACAGACGAACACGGCTATAGCTTTGAATAAAACTTGTTAGCTTTTAAGGTGACACGAGATGGATCTGATGTGCAACAGGCAAACACGGCTATTCCCACCCACTATCCATCTTCCAGATGGCCTCAAAACTATCTGGTTCAAAATAAATTCCCACTGTCTTTTTGATCCGTATTGATTGTTTTCCATCCAGCCCAGGCTCAGTTCACCTGGATTCTTGTGAACAGTTCAGTATGTCTCCAGTTCATAGGTCTGAAGATCAGTAAAGCTGTGGTCAAGGACTGTGTCGAACCATCCATGAGACAAATTTAGTGTTGTCAAACAGTTTACTTTGTGAGACCCAGACTACTGCCACTATTTGCTTTGTCCTTGCGACAAGTAACTGTGATGGCAACTAGAAGCTGGACCTTTATGGCAGTGGATTCTGAATCTTGGAATGGTGAAATGTGAATCTAGACATCCTTGCTGGAGTTCAGAAAGAGTTGCAAAACTTTCATTTCAATTTCCTGATTTTATTTCTATGGTTTGTCCATATACGGTGGTTTCTATGGCTTGTCTGTATATTTGTTGTTCTGTCCTGTGTGTCTTGTGGGTCTTGAGTGTTTGAACAGTGCTTGATGAATATCTAAAGATCGTGAGACCTGGATATTGATAAATAGATATTGATAAATATCTGAACATTGATAAACATTGATAAATGTCTAAGCATAGTGAGACCTAGATATCGATAAATAGATAAATAGACCTGATATTGATAAATAGATGTCGATACATATTGATAAATGTCTAAACATTGTGAGACCTGGATATTGATGAATAGATATTGATAAATAGATAAATAGACCTGGATATTGATAAATAGATATTGATAAATATCTAAACATTGTGAGACCTAGATATTGATAAATAGATAAATAGACCTGATATTGATAAATAAATATTGATAAATATCTAAACATTGTGAGACTTGGATATTGATGAACAGATATGATAAATAGATAAATAGACCTGGATATTGATAAATAGATATTGATAAATATCTTAACATTGTGAGACCTGGGCTATTGCCACTATTTGCTTTGCCCTTACAATAAGTAACAGTGATGGCAGCTAGAAGGAGGACCTTTATGGCAGCGGAGTCTGAATCTTGGAATGGTGAAATGTGAATCTAGACATCCTCGCTGGAATTTAGAAAGAGTGGCAAAACTTTCACTTCAATTTCTTGATTTTGTTTCCATGGTTTGTCCATATACTGTATGGTGGTTTCTATGGCTTGTCCATATATTTCTTGGTCTATCATATGTATTTTGTGTGTCTTGAGTGTTTGAAGAGTGGTTGATAAATATCTAAACAAGTTTATCCCAATTTGCTGTGGTAGGATAAATGTATTTCAGAATGAAAAAACAGGGAGGGAGGGTAGGAGGAAATAACGTATTCATTGTTTTCCTGTTTAAAAAAATACTTCTGTTCCTCTCGACCTGTCATTAAATACAGTGGGTTCTTGGTATCTGTTGGGTTTGGTTCCAGGACCACTACCCCATGGATAGCAAAATCCATAGATGCTCAAGTCCCATGAAATACCATTGCATAGTAAAATGGTGTTCCTTGTCCAAAATGGCAAAATCAAGGTTTGCTTTTTGAAATTTATATATTTGAAAAGTATTTTCAGAGTGTGGATGCTTGAATCCATGGATAAAAAAATAAATAAATCCATGGATAAGGAGGTCCGACTTTATTTTGACTCCCCAAAGGGCCAAGAGAGCTATACGAACTCAAAGCAGACACCTGGAGGGTCACATTAATGAATGTCATATAGGCTGAGTATCCTCTATCCAAAAACCTGAAATCCAAAATGGTCCAAAATTGCTCACATGGGTGGCTGGGATAGTGACACCTTTTCTTTCTGATGGTTCATTATACACGAACTTGGTTTCGTGCAGAAAATTATTTAATATATATATATATATAATTACCTTCAGGGTATGTGTATAAGGTGTGTATATGAAACATAAATGAATTTCAGTTATTTCTCCACTACTGTCATTAAGGAGCAACTTTTCCTAATCCTCGTGTCATCTGAAGAGTTTTTCTGTTGGCCATCAGGATAAATATTAGAGCAAGAGAGCAAAAACCACTGGCCTTTGACAATCTGTGTCTGTTAAGTAGAGAGATCTTGTAGCACCTTTGAGGCTCACTGAAAGAAAGACGTTGGCAGCATGAGCTTTCCTAGACTGAAAGCTACTTTCTCAGATGCATTTGTACCACCAAATGCATCTGAGGAAGTAGACTTCAGTCTAGTAAAGCTCATGCTGCCAACGTCTTTCTTTCAGTGAGTCTCAAAGGTGCTACAAGATCTCTCTACATAACTGATTTTACTGACTGATATGGCTATATCTTTCAATGCTGTGTCTGTTACGTCAGTAGATTCTCCTGAATCTTCCTGACCTCCTGCAACAACATGAAGCAAAAGAAGGGATAGGTAGTTAAAGATCAGTATACTGTATTCAGTAACGGTATCTTTCAATCCAGGCCAACCTCCCAATTTGCCCATCATCGACCTTTCTCTTTTTCCTATAAATGAAAGATTCATTCTAGCAAAACAAGACGTTCCAGCAAAAAGTATTCCATATCACTGTCCAGATTTTAATTTAAAAAATTATGGAAAGCTATCCTTGTCCTGAAGTGTCCCAGGTCCTTCTCGTAGGTTTGCTGGAAGCAGTCCTTTGGGAGAAAGATGATTAATGACTAGTTGAGAGGACCTGGTCATGTCTTACATCATTCTGAGCAGGAAGAAGGATTAAACTACTAGCCTTTGCTGACATCGGCAGCGTCAAGAGAAACACCACTAAGCGTTCTTCTCCTTGCTCCGTTCCCCAATTCAACATGGGAACCTCTTCACCCTAAGTGTGCACATCCACAAGGTATGAAGGTATATGTGTGCGAGAAGAAACGACAAAACCAATCACACACACAAACCTTCAGCTGAGCCATAAATGTGAATGATTCTGGTCTTGATATAGTTGGTTCTCCTTGCATTCATTGTTTGTGGTGTAACGCGAGGCTTTGCTGCTGAGTTCCATATTATTTTGTTTTATGCTTTCTTCTTTCTTTAAAGAAAACTCCTTTTGTAATGCTAGCCGTTCACGGCCGAGGAGCTGGATATAGCTAGACAGGTGCTGCCTTGGTTGCTTCTTCCAACATGACCAATCCCCAGTAAGTACTAACATGAGAAAGCTGTTGTAGAATTTGTTTGTTTACAGGCTGCATGAGAAATTCTAGTCTCTAAGCTGTCTTACTGGATTGATCGGCTTTTTATGAGGTTTGCCTTTCCTTACATAGCTGCAGAAGTGAGCACCAGCTTCCCGATTGGAGCTCCGCAGAGCATCATTTTAAACCGTGGACTAAAATTGCCAAATGTTGGTAGCTAAGCACTGCAATATAAAGGGTGCCTTGTTGTTGTTGTTTTTTGTTGTGTGCCTTCAAGTCTTTTTTTGAATGATGGCGACCCTAAGGCAAAGCTGTCATAGGGTTTTCTTGGCAAGATTTGTTCAGCGGGGGGTTGCCCTTTCTTCCCTCTGAGGCTGAGAGAGTATGACTTGCCTAAGGTCACCCAGTGTGTTTCTATGGCCAAGTGGGAATTTGAACGCTGGTCTACAGATTCATTGTCCAGTACTCAAACCAATACACCAGTGCTTCCCAAACTTTGGTCCTCCAGGTGTTTTGGACTTCAACTCCCAGAAACCCTAACTAGTTTGGCCAACCATCCAGAATGCTGGGAGCTGGAGTCCAAAACATCTGGAGGACTAATGTTTGGGAACCACTGTGCTATACCATGCTGGCCTTGTCTACATCAAATTGTTTGTGTGTCTTGCCCAATATTGCCTAGTCTGACTGATGGTTTAGATCCTTTCAGCTGGAATTGCCAGAGATGGAACTTGTGACCTTTTTTGTCTTACGGATGGGATTTGCAGTTCAGTTGTGGTCCGTCCTGGATTGAACTATAGTTCACATAGGTGTGTCAGGTGAGACACTGAAAAATAAAACCCATGTAAGGCAGAAACTAAATTTATTTTATTGTTTGTCATTGAAAATCCCATTTCAGGTTTTACAAGTGCTCAAAGTAAAGTACAAGTTCTACTAGATTATATTCACCTTTGCACCTCGTTTTGGACACGTGCACAAAAGACTAGAACGCAAACATAGGGATTCAAATTACAAGAAAAGAAAATGTGATATGAGGGCATTGTGGAATATAAGGCTATTTTTCTGTGGGTATTAAACATGATAAGGACAGTGTATGCTTTCTCCAGGAATGCTGGCAGCTCACCTTGGAGCCCCAGTTGTTGGGAAACAGTAGAAGTGGTCTGTTGTCCTCAGGTTCTGCTCCAGGCTTGGCACAAAGGAATTAAATATTCATTCATCTGCATAATTAACTGTAAGCCCAACAAGGTCTAAATGTCATTGCAGTCAGCATCCAATGTAAGGTAGATCAAAAACATTGCAATCAGATCCACATCTTTAATGTATGGCTGGAGGTAAGGTTAAGTAGATCAGTCTGCTCTGTGATTGTTGGCTGTAGGTTTGCCGCAAGGAAGGAGAATGGAAACAGAATGCCATGTATCATATAACTCCTAGAATCCTAGAGTTGGAAGTGACCCTAAGGGCCATCCAGTCCAACCCCATTCTGCCATGCAGGAACTCCCAATCAAAGCATCCCCGACAGATGGCCATCCAGCCTCTGCTTAAAGGCCTCCAAAGAAGGAGACTCCACTGTTCTCCAAAATTATATATTCCACCATCAAACAGCCCTACTTTCAGCAAGTTATTATTATTATTATTATTATTGACCTTTATTTATATAGCACTGTAAATTTACACAGTGCTGTACATACAATCTTATACATAGACGGTTCCCTGCCCTCAGGCTTACAATCTGAAAGACACAACACAAAAAGAGAAAGGGAAGGTGGTGGGAAGGGGATGAGGTCCAGTGGTTCTTCTCTCCCTCTGGGGCCTAGACCAAGGCAGATGGACTGGAGGGAGGGCTCGGCTTCTCCTCTGAAGCTGAGAGTGTGTGACATGTCCAAGGTCATCTAATGGGTTTCCATGGCTGAGTGAAGATCTGAACCCTGGTCTCCAGAGTCATAGTCCAGCACTGAGACCACTACACCACACTGGCCCCTGTTTTAAAAATTAGTTGAAATGTTGAGGCTGGTCTGATCCTTTTCCTCTTGCTTTTGGATTCCTCCTTGCCACCAACCTAAATAACATGGTGGTGGGTGTGGGTGTGGTGGGTGTTGTGTCTTCAAATCATTTTTGACTTATATCAACCCTAAGGAAGACCTTAGGGTTTTCTTGGCAAGATAAGTTCCGAAGAGGTTTGCCGTTGCCTTTCCTTGAGGCTAAGAGAGTGTGACTAGCCCAAGGTCACCCAGTGGCTTTTATGGCTGGGTGGGGATTCGAACCCTCGTCCTCAGAGTTGTTTCATTTCATGATTGAGCAGGGAACAGAGTCTTAGTCCAACAGAGGAGTCCAAATACAACTTCAATAAAACATACTTTGCTGCATAACGTCAATTTTTCTATAAGCTTTTCTTCCAGTTATGCTTTATGGTATTCAGCATCCTCAGCCCTGGAACATTCATGCAGAAAAGTCTGGTGGCAATGCTTTTCTTGAGAAGATACCTCTTGAAATTTCGGGTGGAAATTGGCATGTTTTAATGCTGCTTCTCCCCAAAAGCAAAAACTCACCGCATGTAGAAATGTAGCAGACCATGGAGCACCTGAATATTGCACCGGCTAGAGCAAAAACATTGGGCTAAATGCATTTGCTAGTCCCAGCTAGGCTAGACCTGTTGAACTCATGGGTCATACATTTGTGTTGACTTCCCAGGTCCCAGTCATTTCAGTGGGTCTTCTTGATCTGGGACCAGTAATTGGATTTAGCCCTTAATTCCTTATTAACCTACTCTGGTCCAGATAAACAAGCCCGGTTGTTTGATAGATGAGATAATAGCACATTTTAACCAGGGATAATGGGTGGGAAAGAAAGAAGGACGATACTGATAAACCATTACTAATTGCTTATTTGATACCATGCTTTAGGGTAGACCTTCCCAATTTTTCTGATGTTTTGGATTAGAAATCTTACCTTTTCTACCTTGCAATTGAACTGTGGAATTTGCAGTCTAAAGGCAGTGCTTCTTGAGTGGTCTGAGTAATACTTTCCCCCCGAATATGCCAGGGATTGGTGCTATATTCAGACCTGGAAACTTTCTTTCTTGAAAACTTGCCGTAGGCTAACGGTCGATGGCTCATGGACCAGCTCTATTCTGCAGACCATCATTTTGAGTCGCATGATCTAAGGAATCTGGAAACTGCCAGCTTTCTTTTGGGGAAAGGAACTAAAAATAGAAAAAGAGCCAATTTAATCAAGCAAACAGTAAATTGAGCCACTAAAGGGCAACGCTGTCGGTCGAAGTAACATATGCCATCTTCTGCTCAAATTTATTTCAGATTGTAATGATCAATTAATGTAACGGATTAGGAATTTTTCCAGCTAAAGATATGGTTGACTTCAGGCAAGTCACACTCTCTCAGCCTCAGAGAGGAGGCAAAGACAACCCTCTTCTGATCAAATCTTGCCAAGAAAAAAATCCTGGTCGCCACAAGTCAGAATCTACCTGAAGGCACACAAAACCAAGAACAACCAATTTTGGTTTTGTTGATGGCTAGGGTGCTAATTCATGGAAGCAATCCTTCCACTGATCTCTGGCGTCTCTTAACTACCATAGGGATATTTGATAAAGATCAGCACAAAAATCACTTTGTCTATTTGGTATGGAATAATTTTTAGCGGGCTCAAATGTTGCTCCCTTTATTTTGGGGGAAATAAAAATAGGTCCATTTCAAACTAGTGAAAAAAGCCCAACTTCATATGTTTGCTGAGCTGCAGGTTGGTTTGTTAAAAATAAGACAGATTATAGTGTCGCTAGCTTCAGATCATTCTTATCTGTATATTAACTGCCTTTAGAATTTCTCATGTGCTTTCCCCGTATAATGTAAGCGTTGTTCCCTTTTCCCTTGAAATACAGAAATAACAAGCATGTTTTAAAAACCTTTGCTCTGCCTTTTTCCATTTCCATTTCCTCGGATCTGTTCCAAACCCTTGCAAATGCTTGGCGGGTGGAGGGTGGGGAGAGGTTCTTGCATAATTTGGGCCCTTGTGTTGAATCTGAATCTGAGCTATTAATATTACGCAGATGATTATCCAGGTCACTTAAATCATTAGAGAGTTTTTGATCACCTGCTTCAGAGGAAAGTCAGTGCAGTGGCTGCAGCCGAATCATAAAGTTGAATGTGAAGCCTTTTTTGCCACTGCTTCCCTAAGGAAACGAAGACGCCTTTCCCATCATTAACAGTATCTTTCTAGAAAAACCCTCAGCAGCATAGTAATTATTTTGAAAGTTTTAACAAGCCCTCCTGTCTTACCAAGTCTAAAATGGAAGTGTTTTAGGAGATCTGCGACTCCGTGTCCCATCATCAATCGTATTATATTGTTTAAAAGCAGCATTTCTGGGGGAGAGGGAAAGAAATTTTTTAAATCACCAATCCCTAAACCTGCTCTCAGAGGCAGAAAGAAAGAAAACAACTATTGTGAAGGCGAAGGCTTTCATGGCCGGCACCCATAGATTTTTGTGGGATTTTTTGGGCTATATGGCCATGTTCTAGAAGAGTTTATTCCTGGCATCTCTGGCTGGCAGCTTCCATGCCAGCATTCTCTGAAGATGCCAGGCAGCTCTGAAGATGCCAGCTGGTGAAACGTCAGAAATAAACCCTTCTAGAACATGGCCACATAGCCCAAAAAACCCCACAAAAATATATCAGATAAGTACTGTTGGGGGGGGGGTTACGCTCTTTCATCACACCTAATAATATCTTTGTGTGGTTTTAATTCAAGAGGAAAGGCTTCTCTCCTTTCCATCCTCAAACTATTTCAAAGCAAGGAAAAGGACACAGGCCGATATGTCATACATTTCCTAATCTGTTTGACCTTTTATAAAGAGATCTAACCACATCCCACCATCTAACTGGAAAAAGAGTTTTGCTCATTTAATGGGAAATCTATCCAATCCCTCCTGGAACATGATGTGCAAACTTTTTTCTTATTTGAGCTTCTTGACCATTTTGTTGACTATTCCAAAGGATGGTCCAACTGTATCTACAAGCCGCAGTAGTATGTTGGTGTGTATGCTTGCTCTGAACAGGTTCGGAGGACATGTGATGCCTGCCAGAATTATTTCTATGACTCATTAGATCAAGGTGAAAGTCGGTTGTTTAAATATACAGATTACTCCATAAGCATTCCATGAACGGCAACGCTCTGAAATACTTCCTACATCACCACAGACCTCAGAGATGCAAACTGCCTGGATTGACTTATGGCAGCAATTGCAGTCAAAGGAATATTTTCAGGCAGAGGCTTCAGCCCCATATTTTCGATAAATTTACCCCTCCTGCATTGTAGTTCTTTTTATTTTATTTTTCAGTGGTAGAGGTAGGCACACTTTCTGGACATAAATATGGGCAGATTGCCATGTTTAAATCAGCTTCTCTGTGCTTTATTGCAAATGTCACTTGGGTAACTTGGGCCGCATTCCCACTTACAAATAAATCGCTTTGTGATCCGAATCGATGGGTCGGTTTGGCGGCGGAGCATGGTTCACACTACATTTGCCCCAATCCCATTTTCTTTCTGCAAAATAAAATAAAATAACCCACTTGTGGCTCATATTGATGAATGAATCGATTCAAAATGGACCCACTCCTGCCGGCCAAAGGGCAAATTTAAATGGATTCCTATCCACATCTGGTTCACATTTGCGCTGAATTGATTTAGTCAAAAAGACGCGGAAAAAATCCGCATCAAAAAGACGTGGGTGAAATGGGTCTAGCGCATGGCCCCCTTCTCCAGATCACATGGCCCCCTTCTCCAGATTTAAACCGGTTCAAACTGTTTTGCGATCCGATTTAAAAGGTAGTGGGAATGAGGCCTTGACTTTTTTGTAAATGAAAATGTTGATGCTTGCCGAGGATGGTTTTCCACTTCTTGCTGATTCTGTATTTTTGTTTCCCATTGTTGTCGACTTTATTTGTTAGGCCTCCTATAGAAGGCGGAGTTTCAGAAGTTGAAATAATATCCCAACAAGTAGAAGAAGAGACCAAAAGCATAGCCCCTGTACAGCTTGTTAATTTTGCTTATCGGGATTTGCCACTAGCTGCACTAGATCTGTCTGTAGCAGGTTCCCAGCTCTTGTCAAATTTGGACGAGGAGTACCAAAGAGAAGGGTAAGTGCAAAACGTTTTATTTAAACACTTTTTCATTCGGCCTCTTCCGTGAGATGAAGGTGGCGTTCAACCGATACCTAAAACAACAGGGCCACCTAGTATATACATATCTGTGCTGAAAAAGGCAAACTGATTGATAAATTTGGCTCTGCTGTTTTCGTGAAGTTTTTCAAAACCGCTGACGTCAAATGCAGGTGACATTTGATGTCATTTCTCCTTAGCCGGTTTCTGGGACTTTGCAGCCTATTAATTTCTGCTTCCCAAGTGAACTTGTCCCCAGGGCAGCTTTTAAAAAACTGTTTCAGTCTTCTGTCCTGATCTTGTTCCCACCTTGAATGTATAGAACAATGATTATATACAACTCTTTGTGTGCATGATCAAAAAAATAAATAAAAATAGTGCCAAGAGTCCAAGGACATTGAAGGGAGTGCTCTTTCGCCAGTAAATGAAACACAGGGAGCTGTTTTGATTCATAAGAATAGCAAACTGTTCAAAGATGGAGCATATAGGATATAGATGAGCTCATGCATGTACATATATATTTACGACATCCTATAAAATTTTCTGACAGCCAGCGTGGCATGGTGGTTTGAGCCTTGGACTACAATTCTAGAGACGAAGGTTTGAATCCCAGATTAGCCATGAATCCCACTGGGTGACCTTGGGCATGTCACACTCTCTCAGCCTCAGAGGATGGCCATGGCAAACCTCCTCTGAACAAACCTTGCTAAGAAAACCCTGTGATAGATTCACCTTAGGGTTGCCATAAGTCAGAAGTGACTTGAAGGAAGAATGAAATTTTCCAGAGTAGTTGGCAATAAATCGTAAAATAAATTATAAAATGGGAATGAGTTGACAGCAGTGAACGGTGGTGCTAAAATCAAAAGGAACCTTAATAACTTTGGAATAATACGTGGGAAAATTTTTTTAAAAGTCTTTGCCTTTTGCCTGAAATACATTCTTTTTCAGGTGAGTCCCTCTGGATAGAGCAATTGACAATGTTTTGCAAACAGAAGGTGCTAGAGTTGGTCTCTGGCATCTTTAGTTAAAGGATGTCAACTAATAGGGTCTGGGGCAAAATTCAAGCCAGAGTAAACAGTACTGTTCTGGTCTAGAGAGATAAATATACTGACTCGGTATAATTCAGCAAAGTTTGATGGGAAGAATGGAAAACCTATCTTAAAATATTTAGTATTTCTGTACAGGATGTAGTCGGAACGCAATAACTTTCTCTCTCTCTCTCTTTCAAATTGTCCTCTAATTTTTTCATTTCCATCATACAAATCTCGCTATATTTTTCCATCCTTTGCACATTTGGGGTAGGAGCTTTCTGCACAATATAGACACAGAAATTACCTGAAAATTTCACCAACATTTAAAAAATGGGAGGCAAATATTGGGAGATTCAGGGGCCCACAAAGGTGGGGTCCAGAGCCACAGAAATGGAGTCACAAAGCCCATGGGCCACAGTACACCCATCCCTGCCCTACAAGCACCTGTATAGAGTCAGCTCTCTGTATCCACAGATTTTTTTTACCCATGGATTCAAGCACCTATGGCTTCAAAATATTTTAAAATGTATATAAATTCCAAACAAACCTTGATTTTACCATTTTATAGAAGAGACAGCATTTTACTACCTGTTGTATTTAATGGGGCTTGAGCATCCACGGATTTTGGTATCCACGGAGTGTCCTGGAACCAAACTCCAGGCCCACGGTATAAGCAAGCCCCATCTTTCACTTCCAGTACTTTAGCACTTATGACTTTTCTTCCCTTCAGTGTTCTATTGATGTGGATGATTCAATCTTTGGTCCTGTTCTGAGGCTTATTTTCCATCTGTATTGTCCACTGGTGCTGTATGTTTTGTTGACAACTAGTTTGAAAGTTAGATTCATGTCCATCTAGAGATGTTGTAGTCCCTGTCCCTCTACTCGAGCTTGGCTTAAGGAATCTTCTTGCTCTTCTGTTTGAAAGCTTGTCTCTGAATGGATAAGCAGAACCAAACCAACGTAGGATTGCCGTATAGGCTTCTCTTAAATAGTTAGGTTGTAAATGACCATCTCTTTGTCTGTTGTCTCATTCGTCTACAATTTCTCCACCAAAGCAGTGGCGTCACTAAGGTGGAGCAAAGGGGTACAGAGTGCACCGGGTGACATCTCAGAGAGGGGTGTCACCCAGTGGGGTGGTACACCTGGTGAGACTGGCACAGTTGCTGGGTGAGCGTGAAAGGGCATTGTATCCCTTTCCCATTGCCTAGCAGCAATGGCAGTTTCTTCCCTTTGGGCTTTGGCCTAGCTGTAGCCACTGCAGACCTGCAACAGACCTCCAGGGGTGCAGCAGTCTGTTGCACTTCTCTCTAGGAAGACTACTGGATAGACCATACCTAGGTGCAATGGCATATTGGGGAATGGTGTCACCCGGTGCAGGGCGGGCAGATTGCCATGGCCCCTGGAGGTCTGGTTCAGGTCTGCCATGGCTATAGCCATGCCAGAGCCCAGATGGGTGGGACTGCCATGGCTGCTGGGCAAGCGAGAAGGAGATGTGGCACCCTTTCTTATTCGCCTGGCAATTATGCCAGTCCCACCAGGTGTACCACCTCACTGGGTGGCACCTGGTACTCTCTGCGTCCCCTGCTCTCCCCTAGTGATGCCACTGCCTAGGTGGAGCAATAGCTTCTTAGCGTGTAATAGTTAATGATTGATTATATCAATTTTTGGTTGTTGCCTTTATTGTGTATGTGTTGTATATTGTTGATGGTTATAAGGTGATTTTAAAATCAGTGAGTGGCAGAAAAGCAGGATAGAAATGCCAACAACAACAATAGTGATAGTAATGGTAATCATTATCGTTCAGGAATGGGGAGAGAATTGCAACAGATAGGAAATCACCTCCCAACAGATAGAAAAATGTGAAAGCTCAAGTCCCATATTATCCAATACACAGTGATATGTGTGTGACTGCATCAGCATGCCCCATGCATTTGCCATCATTGGAAAATATGGGTCATGGTGATCTGGGGACATACAGATCTGTGGAAGGGAAGCCAGCTGATATCGAGGGACTGTTATATATAAATCTTGCCTAAATGTGTAATGTGCAACTGATTTTCAGTTCTTTGGCGTTGCTTAAGTAATCATTTATACTAGAAGGCAAAGTTTATTGGAAGTCATATCCAGTATTGTGTTTTGGCTTTGATATTTCCTAACACACAAAACAACAATAAAACTCTAGGTCATATTTATATTTTGAGTACATCAACTTTCTTTCCAAGAAAAGCTTGCCCAGTGTGATGTACAAGATATACATAAAGGCAGCATTGTAAAACATTGTAAAACTAGAGAAAGAGCAGAGTGTACAGGTAGACTAGTTCATGTCCTATAGGCCCAGCCCGATATGTGAAATTAAAAATAAAATAAAATAAAACCACTATAGTTTGCTTAACAGTTGGTTCAAAGTTCTTTTAAAACTAGTTCTATTTTTGCAGTCTCTTTGTCATCTAGTCTAAAATAAATGGTTTGAAAAACCGTGTTGCACATTGGCCATCTATTTTAAAACAATGGCAACAACAAAGTTTCTATGAGTCTTTGTTGCTTTTTAAAATAAGTGGTCTTTAGATTCATACCTTGTGAGTCAGTAAGAAATGTTTTTAGATCAGAACGCTGCGTTCCGCCTGCCGCTGCCTTTCTTCTTCCTTGCCACTATGTTTTAATAGTACTGAATTTGAGTATAGAGTTGGAAAGGGACTGGAGAATCTGTATTTAGTCCTGGGCTTGGAACATGATAAAACCCTATAAAGTTTGCCCATGTCATTCCTTTCCAAGTCACCATTTGCAAATGTGTCGGTGGAACAAGTCCATCTCCAATGAGGCTCCTTGCCACCACATATTTTAAAAGACCATTTTAAAGGTTTATTGACTGCATGGTAAATGGACAACCCAATAAAAGGTTGCAATGTGACCCATCCATGCCATTTTTTTTCCTTCCAAAATGAACAATACAGATACATGAAATGAAATAATCAGCCTTGCATAAGTGTTTTGAACTTTCTGAAGACTGCTGACTGCTTCTTCCAAAATGCCTTCAGGGATGACTTTTTTCCTTTCATTAGCAGACACTTTGCTTAGGATTTCCATTTTGGTAGCCAAACTTACAGTTCTGTGCTTTTTTAAAAACATGCTGGTTGTAGCTGGTGAGGAAGGCTTATCCGCTCTCCCGTTTTCATTCTGTTTGGCTCTTTATATATGCTCGGTAAAGACTTCTGGCGGCAGCTGCTGTTTATCTTGACTGCTGTAGGCAAACAGCAATTGTGAATTTGACTAAAGGTGAATGTTATTTTTAGCTCAAAGTTTATTGTTTCCTGCAAACACACTTCTGCAACCCAACATCAGACGTCCACCTTTCTCCAGCCCTCCTTCATCATCTTCTGGATGTTGAAGATTACAAGGAGGAAAATGGGGAGCTGGGCAGGTGTACTTTGTAAAAGAGCTTTTTTGGTGGCATCTGCACCACAAAAATAATCTGGTTTGACACCACTTTAACTGCCATGGGTCAGTGCAATGGAATTCTAGGAATTGTTGTTTGTTGTGGCACCAGAGATCTCTGACAGAGAAGACAAAACATCTCACTCGCCTCCAGGTCCCAGAATTATTATTATATTATTATTTATTTGTATACCTTTCTTTTCCCAAAACTGGGACTCAGAACGGATAGAATTCCGTAGGAGTGAGCCATGCCAGTTAAAGTGGGATCAACCTGGATTTATTTCTGCAGTGCGGATGCAGCCTTTCCGAGAGGCGTTATTAACTGAGACATGCCTGTATATGAAATGATGATATCCTCTCACACACCTGGCTCATGCAGGCGCTCCCTCTGGCAAATTGTTTCCTCGTAGTCTTCCAAAAATCTTTTTATTACTGAAGGGTTGATCTGGGTCTGTCCGTCCTTTAAAATGAATTATTATTTCTTTTCGTTGGTGTGTTTTATAAACCGTATAGAGCAAAGCTATGTATCTGTTAACACACTGCTGCATATTGGGGGAAGCAACTTCTCCCCCTCCATCCATACTTTTCTCTGAGTCAAGGAAGCGGAAACAGTGACAGCTGTTAGCAGCTTGAGTTGAAGTGTTTGTAGTGGCTCATTACCAAAGAAATATGGTAATCTTTTCCCACTCTTGCTCGGTGTTGAGCGTTCATTTAAACAGTAGTGTATTACAAAACGTGTCAGCTGGTAGCAGATTGGCTTTGCACAGACAGAAACGTTGGAAGATGTGCTTTTCTCCTCTCGGTCTTAAATTGGCATTCCTGACCTTTCCCACTCAGTATATTTTTAAGAGAGAGTGATTATTTTTAGCGTAATATCATGCACCAAACATTTACACTAACACTTTCACACATCAACCCAATTTTATTTTAGTTGTTTCGTACCAAGCTGTAAACTGCAGCCAATTAAAGCCTTGGCAAAGGGTTACATGTTTCCCCCAAGATCTACATCTCTAGGATCACTCTGAGTTTTGGCAGAATTGGGGAGATTAGTGTATATACTCAACTATGAGTCAACTTCATGTATAAGTCGATGGCAGGTTTTGGGGGCCAGAATCATGGATTTTGATCTCATCCATGAATATGTCAAGTGTGAAACCTAGGGGCATTCAACAAAGGAACTTAAGGATGAAGCAAAGGAAAATAATGCCTAAGAATTTACAAAATCCCAGCAGACATAACCGGTTGTTGTCACCCAAAAGGTTGGATGGATGAGAGACTAGAGAGGGGTCAATGCTTCCAGGAAAGATTACACTCTTGCCTTTCACCAGCTGATGGTTCCTTGTTTCAAACAAGAGTTAAAGTACAGTTTAGATTGACCAATGGATAAGTCAATTCAGGTTTTTTGGGTCAATTTTTGATGAACATTTCTAGACTGATACATGAGTATATACAGCACAGTATGCTCTCACTATCTGCAGGCTTGCCATCTGTGGATGTGAGCATCTACAGATGGCAAGACCCATTGTTTTCAATGGTGGTGCATGCATGCAGCATGTTTTTTCTTACCCATGGAGGGGCCCAGAATGGATCCCCATGGATACAAAGAGCCAACTATATATAGTTCCATGGAATAGGCTTTGCACGGCATGCCAGATCAATCCCTGATATGTCGACTTAGAAGATTCAGGTTGTGTATCACAAGGGCCACCATCTCTCATTCCAGTGTAGTGGAGGAATTATTAGATTTCTGACCATGGAGGCCTTATTACTCACAAATTCCCCCAATTCGCCTTGGTCTGTTACCTGTTTCGAGATGGCTATTTAGCAATTCCTGCCCATTTCTCCATTGCTCATAGTTTCCCTCTCTCAGGAAACAGTATTGCCACATGGACAACAAACCTGAATGGTTGTAGAGTATCCACCGTATGCATCTGAGGAAGTAGACTTTAGTCTAGGAAAGTTCATGCTGCCAACGTCTTTCTTTCAGTTAGTCTCAAAGGTGCTACAAGATTCTACAGACTGATTCTACAGACTAACACAGCTATATCTTTGATTTCTGCCACCTTGTTTTGGGAGAATTCAAAGAAATAGCCATGTTAGTCTGGAAAATCAGTATGCAAAGGGATTGTTCTTGTAGCACCTTTGAGGCTAACAGAAAGAAAGATGATGGTAGCATGAGCTTGTGTCCACTTGAGCCTTCTTCCTCAGACGCATGTTTTGGAGTGGAGAATCCAGAGAGAGATCTATATAAGTCACTTGCATGTGTGAATGTCAATTTCAAAATCAAAACCTTGTGAGGTTGGGGTCTTTTGAGAGAAAACAAGGGATCAGTGAGGAGGATGTTTGGGTGTAGTGTCTTTTTAACCTCATAATTCAATGGGCAATATAAAAAAATGTTTCTAAGGGAGTTCCCATTTGCTGATGAAAAATGTCTCCATCCTTTGGCCTACGAGAGGGACAACCCTGCCTAGAATCCATCAGCCATATTGTTAAATGTGTACCTCCCTATTTATAGACATCAACTAAGGAAAATGTATTTCCCATTCCTTCTTTTACTGTGATGTCGCAGCTATAGAGCTCATCCTTGGAACTCCTTGCCAAGAGAAATCCCATTTGGCCACACTGTCTCCAGCTTCATCTGCTAAATGGGATCTGCTTTTGTTCTTCAAGCATTTGTCTCTCCTCTGGATCTGTGCTTTTCTGCTATTTTTACTGCTGCATTTTTAGATGATAAATGCACAATTCATACATTCTCTAAACAGAAACTCAGATGTTATTTTATTTTATTTTATTTTGCAAATCTCAGCTCATTAATTCCATAAACAATAAAAAGCTATTGTTTTCCATTCAGTCCTGACTCTAATTGAATCTTTGTTGCTAGCCTTACAGACATTTGTCTATGGCATTCCTGCTCTTTGGAAAAACAAGTCCCAGTCAGACTGAAATAAAAATCTATATTATATAATCTCTTTTAAATGTATGCCTCTCTGCCCTCTGCTGTCCATCTGTGGGATTTTTAAAAAGAAGTTAAAGTTACAAAGGGCTTTGAAAATGGTAGTAAAAGAAGAGAAAGATGAAGCAAGAATAAAACAGTGAAAACACTGTTTGCAAAACCAAGCTGGTCTTTTAATTTCCAGCAGTGGCTGAGGCAGCAATGAAAATGCAAGAAATAATACTGATTTAATTATAAAAATTACAGCATGTGTATAATAACAACAGACCTACAAGACAGCTCTGTATTAAAGTTTTGTGGTTTGATTGTTGGACTAAGTAACTCTGCAGATCAGGGTTTGAATTGTGGCTTCCCCATGAAATGCACTGGTGACCCTGGGCAAGTCGTACACTCTCAGCCTCAGAGGATGGCAATGGCAACCTCCCTCGGAAGAAACTTGCCAAGAAAACACCATTCAGCTTAAGGTCACCATAAGTTGGAAATGACTTGAACGAACACAGCATCAAAATTCAGTCGCAAACTATAGCTCAGAGTTTGGGAATCACTGAGTTGAACAAACTTTTATTGCAACTAGTATCTAAAGCAGTGCATCTCAAACTATTTGAAAGGAAAGAACTGAGAACTGGCATTTCCCCTCACCTCAGTATAGCATGGATGGCACCATACTTCTGCTCTTTGGCTGCAATAATTTCTTTCCGGGACCCTTCCTAGGGACTGGCAGCCAATATCTTGGGGACCAGTCCATTGACTACTCCTTAGAGTAGCACTGATCTAAAGCATCTTCAAAACCTGAAGAGGAATTTTGATGCTACTTTATCTGTAGCTCAGTTGTATCTCATATCTACCTGTTTTCAGATAAAGAATGTCTCCGTGTTATTTATTGAATACACTATAATCAAAGATTGTGACAGGACAGTGGCAGTAGCTGGTGTCTTTAAGTCGCTTTCCATTATCCTACTTTTCATACGCTTGGGGTCTTTGATGAGGAAGATGATGGAAAGAAAGGCACTGAGACTGACGTTTGAGGTTCGGGAGCAGTAGATGCTGGATGCTGATGATGATGATGATAATAATATAATAATAATAATAATAATAATAATAAACAACTTTATTTATATACCGCCCTTCCAACGATCAGGGCGGTGCACAGCATTTATAACATATACATAGTTAAAACATTCCAGTAAAAACCAAAACAGTATAAAACAAAACGGTAGGAGTGTAACAATACTATATAAAATATGCTAGGCCAGCTTGCAATGCGGGGAGGGGATGGGGTGGGAGAAATATAGAAATGTAACAGGAAAATTGCATATCCATAGGGACGAGATTGCGTTTTTCTTTGATTTGCAAGATATCCAGATCTGTTGCAAATTCCCAGTTCACCAAATGGGGAGCAGATTCATAAGAAACCAGTGATAATACAGAATTCTGAACATTAATGCTCTTATTAGAGCCTTTATTTTTAGAACTAGAAATACTTTATACTCTTAAATGGTAAGTTTCAATGTAGTTCTGGATCACAGTAGAGATAGGCTTGCAAGTTGGTGGCCATCAGTGGCTACTAGACTACCTCCATTATTGTACGTCTGTCAGTATGACATCTTGATAAACATGAGTGGAAAGTTTCTATTCTACTTTCATTCCACTTCTGAGCTACATGTAGACATGTAGTTGGCCACCGTAGGAACAGAGGTCTGGCCTGGATAAGTCTTTGGCGTGATCCAGTGCAACTCTTCTTATGTTCTTAAATTGTTGTGAAGAAGAAAAGACAGAAGACTTGTGTTTGGTCAATTGTTGGTGCATCTGTACATGGTGCGCTCTTCCAATGGCGTGTGCCCTATTCTTGAAAGTTTGTATTCCATTTATTCATTTCATTTACTACAGCAAATAGCCAGCATGGTATTCCAATACATGAGTATTTTATGGCACAAAAAATGTGTGTGTGCATGCACTTGTCTGGGTGTTTGCTGCAATAGACTAACACAGCCACATCTTTGGAACTTGTGGCATAAAAGGCCGTACCTAGTTTAGAGCATGACTGAACAGAAAAGGTGAAACAGCTTCTTATAAGAGGAAAAACCAAAGCATTCAAATTTCTGTCCTGTTACTCTTACCCATCTCCTTTCCCCCCTCTTCCCAATTCCTCCCCCTATTTTCTTTCTTCAGATCTAACTGGCTTAAACCGTGCTGCGGGAGGCGAGCGGCTGTGTGGCAGGTATTTTTGCTCAGTGCAAGTCTCAACAGTTTCCTGGTAGCCTGTGTAGTATTGGTGGTGATTCTTCTGACTCTGGAACTCCTAATAGATATAAAGCTTCTCCAGTGTGAGTAGCAGGCTTTTATTTTTTTTCTGAAACTTTCAAACAAAAGACTTTTCCGTTCAGGTTAACATACTGGAGGTGGGTGGGGTGGGCTTCCTTTAGAAATACACTCGTCCCTCCACATATGCGGCTTTGACTTTTGCGGATTTGATTATTCACGGATTTTATTAATGTGTTCTCTCTAGGGATATCTAGGTCCTCCAGCGCAACTTTATGGTAAGTGTTAATGAAAAGTCACACTAAAGGGCCTAGAGGATTCCTAGAGAGAACGCTCCGCTAGGCATTTGTAGCTCCTCCAGCGCAATTCTATGGTCAATGTTTGCCACAGAGTTGCACTGGAGGACCTAGAGGTTCCTAGAAAGGTGTTCTTTCAGGTAAAAACACAGTGTTTTTGTTATTTGTGGTTTCCCCACATTCATGGGGGTCCTGTGCCCCTAACCTTAGCAAACGTGGAGGGACGAGCATAGTCAATAGAATTTATGATCTGTAAAGCTTATATAATAGGATGAGCTTCATGCTGATGCTACGTTTTGATGGGTTCCTGTATAATATTGCTACTGTCTCCTTTGCACATCCCCATTTTCAGGTGTAGATTTGAATGTTCAGGTGTAGATTTGAATGTTCAGGTGTAGATTTGAATGTTTTCCCTTTCTTGAATGACTGCTACATGTTATTTGAGTGAATACTACATATTCAGAACACTGACATGCAATTTGACCCTGGCAAAGTTAGGGAAGTTAAACTGTGTTTGAGAGCCTGGGACGAAATCCATTGCTGCTGTCTTGGGGGAATGGGCTTGGGAAGTAGTTAATTTTAAACCAATTGATCCAGACCAAGGAGAAATCTATT
The DNA here is from genome assembly GCA_034509955.1 of Urosaurus nigricauda. Taxonomy (NCBI): domain Eukaryota; kingdom Metazoa; phylum Chordata; class Lepidosauria; order Squamata; family Phrynosomatidae; genus Urosaurus; species Urosaurus nigricauda. Next base: position 4,928,151 of record JAOEGL010000012.1, on the reverse strand, counting down.
TGGGTGGCTGTCCACATAGGAAATGTGTTGCAACGAAGTGGAATGGGAAGCTGGAATCAAAGACTATTTCTAATATATTTCCTTCCTCCAATGGAAGGAGTGTCCAGTGGACTAGTAGAGTTTATCATACGGTCGACATGGAGCCACAACTAATCTTGGATTTTTTGATGCACATGTCTCCTTCATGATACAATACATTGCCACTTTATAATTCAAGGTGCACGGTCAAGCACAATCTTAAAATTAAAAAAGCAGTTTATGTAAAGGATATTAGATTTCGATTAGTGTTTGAGGTCTGTCCTTTTTTTGTATCTTTGTCCAACTTATTCATTCTTAAAGTGTAGGCTACAAAACAAAACACTAAAACTGATCTAGTCCTCTGCTCTCGCTGTTTTGGTGTGCCATAAAAAACTAATCCTGAGTTCTTAAACCAACAGGATTGAGGCAACAGTCCTTCAGAGATTTTTCATTATATGATTGCCTTTGCTGTGGCAAACGGCTGTTAAAATACAAGTTTTTAAATCTGTTTCTTATGCTATCTGATTTGGGGAGGCAAGGTAATTTTTTTCCTAACGTATCAGGGACAGGTACCATGTTTGTGTCCATTGACTCCAACTTTGAACTAGCAGCCTATTGCTTACAGACTGGCGCCAGACCATTTAGCACCACTTTAAGTAGCACTGTTTTAAATAACAAATGGGGAAATAGTTATTGCAAAGGATTTGGGATGTTGTGCTAAATGTTAAGAAAGGTTGAGTATGCTCTGCTGGAGCTTATTCATCCGGCTTTGTCCAACAAGAAGTGTTCAATTTGTCAACTTGAGAAGTGTATACTTATATGTGAGCATGTATTGATGTTTAGAACTTCAGTTGGAAGAAAGTCGGCCCAGCTATTTTCTTCCAGCAACAGATTATTTGTCTAGCACAGTTTTTATATACTCCGACTATCTGCATCCCTTGAGGGTATCAAGGAGGGTCTTTTGTTTCATTTATTACCTGATCATTTTTTGTAGAGGAACAAGGGATCTTCCCTGTAGGACTATGTTTCCTTCCCCAAGTGGCATTTTTGTTAGTAGTAGAAAGAGCATTTTCTTTAATGTTTGATTAAACCAGTTGGGGTTAGAAGAAAGGGCCTTGTCATGATACCAAAACAGCAGTATTTTTAGTGCTTCCATTGAGCTTTCTAGTGTCTGAAGTTTCTTGTTTAGGGATTTCTAAGTGTCCGTCATTAACTATTGTCTATTTTCCTTTGGGGGGGAAAATAGTTTTATCCATAACCGTAGATCATGTAAATGGCACAGGATTTCCAAAATCAGTTCCATTCAGAGTGCAAATTGCCATCTGGGAAGAAAATTATTATTTCAGCAGATTTCAGTGGGTTTTTTTTTGGGGGGGGGGGGGGCTCTGTGGCCATGTTCTAGGAGAGCTTATTCCTGATGTTTTGCCAGCATCTGTGGCGGGCATCTTCAGAGAACATGGCCACATAGCCCGAAAAACCCACAAAAATCTATGGATGCTATGGATGCTGGCCATGAAAGCCTTTCATATTATTCCAGCCTTGGGTTTTTTACATTAATCACAGTGGGCTGATGACTTTTACCTAGGCCAGTTGAGGTTTCTCTGGAGCTGAAGTTGGGGGAAACTGACAAAAGAAGCTGTTTTACTAGATCCCCTTTCTGAAAGGATGTTTTTGTAACTGGTCTAACTGGCTTGATGATGCCACATTCTTGCTCTTCTTCTCTTCCTCCTTTTCCTCCAGCTTTTTATGCTGAGTGAAAACTCAGGGGATGTGGCACAATGACTTTATACAGCTAGGAGTGGGACATAGCATAACCATCAACACAGAATGTAGCATTGCATCATTATTATTATTATTATTATTATTATTGGGTTCAGTTGTTTTCCGTACTTCTGGAGGTGATTTTCTGGGCCAGGCCTTGGTTGCCTGTAGCCTCTAATCAGATTAGACCCTCCAGCCTTATCCCACTGACCAGACTGCTTCCAGTTGCAATGGCAAATTACAGAGGAGATCACTTTGCCATGGACTCAGTTGAACTAGTTATTTTTGCATGAGGCTAAACAAAAAGATGTGGGAGAAATCCAGATTTCATTGGAAATTTTCCATGAACATTTTTGTTGCCTTATATCAAGAGCGGGGCAACCTTTCACATCTGAAAGTTGAACCCAGAATTCTATGATGCCACTAAAGTATTTTTAAATGAAGTACGTGTGAAAGTGTTAATGATGGTTAATATTACCAGTGAGCTCTACTCAAAGATAGCTTAGGTCCAAAACATATGGCAGAAATAATCCAGTTTGAGACTGCTTTAACTGCCCTGGCTCAATGCTGGGAAATTCTGGGAACTGTAGTTTTGTGAGACATTTAGCCTTCTCTGTCGTGCCAAAATAAACTACACATCCTAGGATTGAGCAGTTAAAGAGGTCTCAAACTGGATTATTTCAGCAGTGCCAATTGGACCTTAATTGATGAAGAAGGGTCTACAGATTTGGGCTGGCCTTACAGCCAGGAAATAAGATCTGTGCCCACACTCGCCCTACTCCAAAAAGTCTTGTCCCTCACTTTATGCTAAAAAATTTTTTAAAAAACACAGTGTAGGATCAGTGAAAATCTCTATTTCCTCTCTCTTACTGAAACTTGGAGCTGCTCTCGCTTGTTAGCTCCGAACTAAAGGTGAGGAACAGTTGCAGGCAAAATGTCAGGAATAAATTCTTCCAGAACGCAGCCACATAGCCCAAAAAACCGACAGAAATCTATGGATGCCAACCGTGAAAGCCTTTGGTAAAACACGATTAAAGTACCATTCTATGAATAACCACGCAAGGAATGGCAGCAAATCATTCACGGGATTTTCCCATGCATGACTTTTTGCTGTTCGTTGCCTGGTTATACCCTGGTTATTCACAGGATAATGACTCTTGGGTTAATCTCATTTTAATTGCATTTTAATTGCCAATTGCGTGATTTTCTCGGATCACAGTTTAAAGTCTCAATTTCCTCCGTGTGATACTCCTACAGCACATCATTTCTTCTTATCTGTTTCTCCCCGTAGATTGAGGCAGGGAACATATAGCACCAAATGAATTTGGTGCACAGATAGCCCAATGTGCAGCACATTGCAGAAGTCCAGCCTTGAGATTACCAGCGTGTGCCCTACCATCTTTCAATCCTCTAGCTCTAGCTAGTGCAAATGACATCAAAGGTGTGACTTGCTGAGTGTGTACTCTGAGACTTATTGGGATAGGCTCATGTTTGTCAAGGATGCCATGAACGCTTGAGCTGTACCTGACCGGATGTTGAAGTCACCCAAGATTGAAAGTCTGACCAATTCCAACACTTCTGTGAGTTTTGCCAGGAAGTCTGATAGATAGTAGGGTGTGCATTAAGAAAATTTCCAGTTGATCCCTGATTTTCAGACTCGGATACACATATTCAATGTGATTCAGCTCCTTAATAGGTAGTCTGATCAGTTAAGATTATCTTCGTGGACCACGGCTACTCCGTCCCCTTCCTACTTTCCCTCAACTGGAAGGCAAGCTTTTACTATATAATCATGGGGTGGCTTTGATATGGGGTGTGTGTTATATGAAGTGTGCACTGACGTTGTGGTTTGGGGTTTGTTTGTTTACAGTATGTAATTTTATACTGTTTTTATTGAATGTTTTTAATTGTTTTAAAAATGTTTATTGTAAAGTATTAAAAAGGGTTTTACTTGTGAGCCACCTTGAGTCCCTTTCTGGGAGAAAGGTGGCATAAAAATGAAATAAATAAAATTATAATAAATAAATTATGGTGCCACCTGTATTGTTGGAAAGTTGAAACCATAGTTAGAGTTTTAAATGATTGTTACAAAGTCGGTATAAAATGAATCTGTGTCTCTGATGTTATATTAGTATTTCCATGTGTTCTCGCAGTGGGTCAGGAGTTTATTAATTTACCTTTCCTTACCTGCGTTTATTAAGTATAATCTCCACGTTGAGGAAGGATTGTGTACCTGTTAAATACAGTATGTGTGTATGTATGTGCATGATCTGTAACTTGCTTGCTTGGAAAGTAAAATTATACCTCACTGTATTATGTTTAATTCCAGTTTCAAGTGCATCACAGTTTGCTGGAGTGATTCACTGGATCAGTCTAGTTATCCTCTCTGTGTTCTTTTCAGAGGTAAGTGAAACACAAATAGTAAGTGACCTGTGTGAGTTGAACAATTGGCGACTTTCTTTGGAAGCAATTATGGTTGTATATTTCATCCATGAAAATTTGATAAGCTTATATTTATTAGTACATCTTTATATGTGGCTGATCTTTCAAGAGATTTCAGAAATTGTAGCCGACGTAAAAGGTGGACTCCAGATTGCTGAGTTTAATTGGCCACAGAGAGAATGTAGCAGCACCAATCTTTGTAATAATAGGTCTTGGTTCATTTCAAAATTCTGGTCATTACCTTTAAAAAGACTAAGTGGTCTGGATCCAGAATACCTGAAGGACCACCTATTCACTTAAAAAATCTCTCTGCTTAATTGATGTGTGTTTTGTTGGGCCTGTTTTAGGTATTTTCCCCCTGAGGTGTGATAGAAAGTTACTGGGAATTCAAGATTTTCCATAATAGTTTCACAGGTTTTGAACTATCTGTCACATAGGTTGCTGCTAGCCTTCTGACAGCAAAGTAAAATATGTATTATTTCAGAGGTGGAAAGGGGAGATAAACAAATTGTTCCGATGAGCTTCTGAATTAGCACTCAGAATGCCCTAGTGACCCTACACTTCATAGAGAAGGCCATAAATAGCTAAATTTATTGACAAAGCTGTCCTCTTTCTCCATTTTCACTGAAAGTGTCGGAAGTGGGCATTAGGATCAATTGAAATCTTAATTATAAGCTTCTGGAGCGTATCAGAGTATGCACCTCTGATGCTTCCTTGGACATATTCTTCACTTGTAATTTTCACTTCTGTCCTTTCTTCCTATCCTGCTCCTTCTCTTGTCAAATTTGAGATTGCAAGTTTATTGAGGCAGAGAGACCCGTTGTGACCACAGCGGGAATGTTAGGCTTGAAAATCAATTGGATAACAATAAATGAGGAGTTTCCGGTGGCATGGCGGACGCGACGGTCACCTCCCCATAACAATCTTGGAGAGGCAACAGCTTACGATGAATAACAATAAATGTTAGAAATTGGGAAGATCATTTAAGCAGCTATAATCTTTAGGCTCCAAGCACCAACCTTAATAAGCCATCAAAGAGTACGGTCGACTAAAGGAAGGTGTGGTTGAAAAGTGGAATTAAAGGGAGTGGGATTGGGAGGGAATGACAACAGAGAAAAGAGATGTTTACCTTATATACTCAACTATAAGTCGACCTCATGTATAAGTCAAGGTCAGGTTTTGCGGCAAAAAGTATAGATTTTTATATGATCCGTGGATAAGTCGAGGGTAAAACTTATGACCACATAACAAAGGATCTAAAAGATGAAGCAAACATAAACAATGCCAAAGAACTTACAAAATTCCAGCAGGCATCTCGGTTTGTGCTTATCTTAAAGGCTGGATGGATGAGATAACAGAGAAGGGTCAGTGCTCCCAAGACATTATGCTCTTGCCCTTTACAAGGGGATGGCCCATTTTTAGATAAGAGTTCAAGTACGGTACTTACATTGACCCATGCATAAATTGACTCGGGGGTTTTTGGGTCGATTTTTGACTAAAATTTCTAGACATGTACATGACTATATACAGTACTTATTTAACCAAGAGCCCAGCGCTGTAATAATTAACATACTAAAAGGGTTATGTCTGTTCTCTTTTGGTAAGCTTTAGTAAGCCATAGCGTTCGCTCAACAGTTGCCATGTGCAGTCCTGAACGTGACTTTTGCTATTTCTAGACTAGACCCTCCTGGTGAGAGCCGGTGTGGCGTAGTGGTTTGAGCGTTGGACTGTGACTCTAGAGAACAGGGTCTGAATCCCTGGTCAGTCATGAAACCCACTAGGTGACCCTGGGCAAGTCACACTCTCTCAGCCTCAGAGGATGGCAAAGCCTCACTGAAGAAGCTTGCCAAGGAAACTCTATGATAGCTTTGCCTTGGGGTCACCATAAGTCGGGAACAACTTGAAGGCACACAACAGCAACAACATAAGACTCCTGGCAATCTCCAGAAGCCCATCCCCAAACTCAGGGATGTTTTATTCCCTTTGTGAATTTCCTATATTGATAGATGTCTTGGGATCCCTTCAGGTTCCACAGTTCTGTGCAAATGGTTTAGCTGTGCCTTCCAGCTCATAAAGACTAGTAGTGGGACTTTTCCTCTTTTGAAGTTTTCTTCTTTGAAAACTTGTAGTGGCAGTTTTATCTTCATACGCTACTGCAAACTATGTCTTAAGTATGCAGAACAGTCTTCTCTTGTGAAGTTGCTGGCCCTTCTCTCCTCCTTCACCCTCCTTCCCAAAACTCACACCTTTCCTTCTCTGCCTTCTGTCACTCTGACTGTCTCTTGTCACTCTTATTTTCTCCGTCGCTCACCACTCCACCCACCCAGCATGCTGTACCTGTTAACACACAACACACTCTCAGTCTTCATACACGCAATCCTCCAGTGTTGCTATATAAAAACACAAAACCCATTTTTCTTCCAAATTATGTAACATCACACCTGTCTCTTTGTTTGCAGAGTAACGTAGGTACTGTCAACAGGCATGATGCAAAATAGGCAAGTATAGGAAGGAAAGAACAGAATCATTAGCATTATATCAAACAGGTGGCAAATTGGTGCTTAATGTCGAAATTATAGAGCTCATCAAAATCTTTTTAGCTAGAGGAAAAGGCAACATGCAAAGTTAAGAAAATGCGCATGGTTACCCCTCATCTCTGTTTTTGTGTGATCAAGGACTTGAATTTCTTAGGTTCTCTTTGTATTCACATTGTATTCAGTCATCTGTGCTGGGTAGTGAGACCTAAATCCAATTTTAAAGTGATTCCAGACTGACATATAAATTGGGAATGTGGGAGGGGTTGTTTGTTTGTTTTAATTTTCTTGCAATGCATTTCTCAGTTCAGAAATGGACTAAAATATATACTCTGTATACTCGACTATAAGTCAACCTTGTGTATAAATGGAGAGCACATTTTGGGGCTGAAATTATGGATTTTGATATGGATAGGTTGAGGGTAAAACCTAGGATCTACAACAACAAAGGATCTAAAGGATGAAGCAGAGGAAAATGATGGCAAAGAACTTACAAATTCCATCAGATGTAACTGTTTGTACTTGCACAAAAGGCTGGATGGATGGATGAGAAGGTAGAGAGGGGTCAGTGATTCCAGGACAGATTACATTGTCGCCTGTCACCAGGGGAATGTTCCTTTTTAAATAAGAGTTAAAGTACAGTACTTTGACCCATGGATAAGTTGACCAAGGTTTTTTGGGTCAATTTCTAGAGAGATCATCCTGTAGCACTTTTGAAACTAACTAAAGAAAGAAATTGGCAGCATGAGCTTCCTAGACTTACGTCTACTTCCTCAGATGTATTCCAAATGTAGAAATATAACTTATATATTGCTATGTTATATTTTGGTTTTTATTTCATTGTATTGTTAATGCTTTGTATTTCCCTATGTTGTAAGCTGCCCGGATTCCTTGTGATTGGGTAGCATATAAATAAAATGTTATTATATTATTATTATTAACTCTAGGAAAGCTCATGCTGCCAACTTCTTTCTTTAGTTAATCTCAAAGATGCTACAAGATCTCTATACAGCCTGATTCTACAGACAAACATGGCTATAGCTTTGAATTCTATGAGTATACACAGTATACGTTAGGGACAGCTGTGTACAAAAACAAATGGATTTTTGATGTGTGTTTTTTAAAATAATAATCTGAGACTGGTATAGAACTGTAGTTGTGATGAACCAGATGTATGCCTTTGAAACAGCTATTCCCTTTCAGTTGTTGGGCACTGGAAAAGTTTGGAAACATTAGTATTAGCTTTTTTGTTGGTGACTAGGCCCACTCCACAATGCTTTCCTTAACCCCTTTAAACAGCTTGAACAAGCCTAGATTTAAGGGACCTGAAGCACTCTCAGGCCCAGCATCCTGAGATATTTTCACAACTCCTCTCCTAGTGAGGCATGGCTTTTTCCATTATGGTACCAACTATGGACTTCCCTCGTCGGTTAAGAAATTCTTCCACTTTTTCTGCTGGCTTTTCGGGAACAAGCAAAGACTTGTATTTCAGAAGGCATTTGATATCTTCTAAGTGGCTATAGAGAAGAGTGATCTGTTTGCTTCTGATTCATATCATGGCATTACTGGTGCTCTTTCATTTCTTTCCCATTTGTTTAGCACATCTCCCATTTTTGTTTCATGGGATGCCTTTATTCCTGTAAGTGGATGTTTTAAACCAGTGACATAACCTGATTTATATGAACCTAGGGGAATGTAAAGATTATGGTAGGGCTGGTGTTCGGGCAACCATCTCATCCAAAAATCTTCACAGTTGCACCTATTTTCTGTCGCTGACATGCTTTTGCGATGTTGGCGATATCATGGGCCTGTGTGCGAAATCATAACATCTTGCATATTCAAGTTTACTTGCTGCTTTCAACAGAACGTTCCATAACTGATTGAAAAAGCAAGCCTAGGCAAATGGTGCTTTATTTCCCCAGTTTTTCTACAGTTCTGGTCCTTGATGGTCTTCTGCCAGCCGCAGATGATGTACGCAGGTTTCATGTCCTTTGAGGACTAGGCCAGCCATCTGTGAAGTACTTCACATGAAAGATATCTGATAATCCTGTCTATATAAAGGAAAGATTACCAAAAGCAGAATCATTTTCTGGCACAAGTTCAGCTTTCTGTAGTCTCGTTTTTTTCCAGTAGAGATTTGATGGGAAAACATCTTTATTCTCTTATATATTTTGGAATGCATTCCAAACCTTTTGCAACCTTCTGCAGCCTTCCAAAAGTTGCAGGAAAGAATGAATCCATAGCGAGACACTTCTTTTTTGTTGTTCTTTATGAGTTTATAAAAGTAGCCTATACCCTTCCTTTAGGCTATTATACAACTGCTGCATTCTGAAATATAATTATAAAAGAAAGCTAGCAATAAATGATTTTTAAAATGAGAATTTTGCATGGAAATTGACCTTTTTGTTCATCCTGTTGTCCCTTCTTCTCTCAGACTATCATTCTTCTCCACTTTTGGGGTGAATAGGGTATTATATTTCATAAGAGATAGTAAAGTTGAGGCCCTCTGCTCCATATATTAGAATATAGTAATTCAAGAATATAAGGGATAAGTGCAGTCTGGCTAAGACACAAATAAAGACTGGTCATGGCTCAGATTTGTTGGATCTACTTAGGCCCCTAAAGTCAGCCAAGCAAAGTTAGGTGTGAAGTAGTTGTGGAATGTGTGTAAAGATAGCTAGAAATGGGTACAAAATGTAAAACTTGCTGCCTGTTACATTCAGGGCAGTGGGTTTATACCAGCATTTCATAGGTGAGGAAAATTGGCGTGATCAGACAAAAGATATGGCAGAGAATGTTGTTACGTTCATTTTTAGTTCTGTTTTATTTTTTGCTGCTGTTAGCTATTTAGAAAACTGTTGCTGATCCATTGCAAATCGCCATAACATTTAATCAGTAGATGCATCACGCTACACTGGTTTTTGCCTATGGAGGCTGAAAAGCACAGTCCCAAACCCTAGCTACCAATAGACCTAAAGAAAAATCCTTGCAAGGAACCAGAGAAAAGTAATATACATTTTTAACGTTGTGTGAGCTACACATATTAATTGGTTTCAAATGCTAATATTATATAAGAACTTATTTTTCTTTTATAATGAGCGTCTGTGAGAAAATGAATGATAATTCTCCTTCCCCTCTCCCTTTCCTCCCTCTCCCCATCTCTCCTTTTCCCTTAGACTATTTTGAGAATTGTTGTTCTTGGTATATGGGACTACATAGAAAATAAAATAGAGGTAAGTATAAAGTACATTTAGTCTTGAATAGCACATCCATCCTGCCTAAAACTTTGGAATTGTTGCATTGTTGGGAAATGATCTTGTGATTCCTTTTATTTCCCTGTAGCATCTGTGATAATGTGCACACAAAAATACAAAAATTAGCCCTAGGGTTAATTATAGCTCTCACCATGCTCAGCATTGGCTATGCTAGCTAGAACTGATGGGAGTTGCAGTCGTAACAACATCTGGAGCCCCTCGCATTGTTTTGGATCCATATGTTTGGCCTATAAATCCAGCTCCGTGGAGTTTTCATTGCGTATTGAGGTCTCTTTCCAGCCTCAGTTTCAGTATACCATATAAACGCGGGTATAAGTCGATCACACGTATACATCGAGGACTGGTTTGGGGGGCAAAATTATGGATTATGGATTAAAATTATTATGATATGATATCATATGATATCCATAATTATAAAATTATGGATATCATATGACCCATGGATATGTTGAAAGTAAGACTTAGGGTCATGTAAGAAAGGATCTAAAGGATGAAGCAAAGTAAAACGGTGCCAAAGAACTTACAAAACTGCAGGAGGCATAACAGTTTGTGTTCACACTGAAAGATGGATGGATGAAAGGGTAAAGGGAGGTCAGTGCTTCTCTTGCGTTTCACCAGGGGATGGTTTCTATTTTTATGAGAGTTAAAGTACATTGACCAGTGGATAAGTCGACTCAAATTTTGGGGGGTCAATTTTTTGACTAAAATTTCATGAGTGTAGTCTTTAAATATCCTTCAACATCTAGTTTTCAAAGATGTCAGATTTCACACTTAGAAGTTATTTGTTTAAAGGATCTGTGAATTGTTCTTCAGGTAAAAATCCTGCTGTTACAGTTTGCATGCTGAAATATAACAGCAGTAAATTACATAAAAGTAGTCTAAACCGGAGAAAACCATGAGATAAGAATGGATCCAAAGTGAATTTGAAACCACAGACTGAATCCAAAGCTGAGTAGACTTGTCATTGGCTTGATATTTGCATTCAAAAACAATGTGTAAACTGCTACTTGTGAAATCCTTCTCATATTAGGTATTTGATGGTGCTGTGATAATCTTATCCTTGGCTCCTATGGTGGCGTCTACAGTGGCTAATGGACCAAGTAGTCCATGGGATGCTATCAGTCTTATTATCACACTGAGAATTTGGAGAGTCAAGAGAATTATTGATGGTAAGTCATTATAAACTTTTAGTAACATTTTTTTAAAAAAATCTGAGTATTTTCTAAAACATTTCTGTGTTTTCAAGTAGGAAGTGATGGTTTCGCTGGATAATTCTTGCTGGAATGATGATCCAAGTATTGTACGACTGTTTTTATGGCAGTAAGCTCCCCTATTTAAAAGAATTGCTTTTATAAACCAATTTTGAAATGTAGTCAGTTTCCTGATTCACCTTTGGACTGGCAAAGAGAATCCCTCTCATATTGAGGAGGGTTAGGACTAGTAGAGAATACATTGTTTAATCCACTTTCTAGTTTTATCAAATGTTTTCTGTCTTGATCATCTGATATCATGCTAGCCAAATGAAATACCATGTCCCAGTCCAGAGTTTGGAAAAGTTACCTTTTTAGACCATATTTTGCTGAATTCCCTGCGTACCTTGGCCATTGGCTATGTTAGTTGAGGGATTCTGGAGATTATAGTCCCCAAACCCAATCTTTTCCAAACTTCTTTGGATCTGGTTCATGTGATATGAGGTGTGTGTTGGCCATTTTAGAAACCTAGCTGCTATTGCGTCTTAGTTGCGTTTCTTACTTACTATACAAGATCCTTTTCCGGTAACCTCTAATAATTCTTTACTATGGTTTCTAGCTTATGTATTGCCGGTTAAAGTGGAAATGGAGATGGTGATTCAGCAGTATGAAAAGGCAAAAGTCATTCAAGACGAGCAACTAGAAAGATTAACCCAGATCTGCCAAGAACAAGGGGTAAGGCACAGCGAGATTTTCCAAGTCTCTTTTTCTCTCTCTGTCTCTCTGGTTTTCATGTGTGTGCCACCTTTCCAATAAGTTTATTCTCAGAGAAACATACATTTCAAACATGGCAGCGACTCAATAAATAAATCAGATTATTATCGATAAAATAATAGCCACATTTTAACAGGTTTGCCACGTTAATTTCAGCAGTGAAAGCCAGTAACATGGAGTGAAATCGAACAGAATTTGCACAGTTGATTCAGTAGATCATTTGAATGTTGTTTTTTTTAATGAATTGGTAGCATAGAGGTTAAACATAATATTATTGAAACTGGATAACTGGAATGGGCAATGTATTGGTCTAAAATCAGCATTGTGTTGGAATCAAACTTAAGCAATGCTCCAAGTTAGACCCCATGAAAATTAATGGGACGAGTTAGTAATCTCTAACAGGGACCATTGATTTCATCAGGTCTATTTTAAGCATGAATAAGTTTTGAACCAGCCCAGTGTAATTACCTTTTTATCAGTGAGTATCCCTAGGGATACACAATAATGCTAAAATGGACATTTTTCAGCGTATTTATTTTTCTAAAAAAAAAAAATCTAAATATTGTAAATTTATTGTGTTGTGTTGCCGTATCTTAAAATGTTTAGAAATATTTCCATAAAATAATTTCCAAGTGAAGCTCTGGATTTGTTTGTACCTTAACATCCAAACCACATTAAGTGTACTTTATTGATTCTGCCCCACTCTCTTGAATATTTCAGTTCAGCCGCTTTTAACTTTGCAGTAAACTCCTTGTCTCTTTGTTCCCAGTCATATCCAGTTAGACTAGAAACTAAACAAAGCCCGGAAGAGACTGACTGGAAAAATATGGGGACATTAAACTACGTCTGGGTAGCTAATCCAAGCAGGTTAGAGTTCCAGAGAGACCCGACGTTGACATATCCAGAGCTTGAAAAAGTTCCTTTTGTGAACTACATCTCCCAGAATCCCCCTGCTACCATGCTGGCCAGGGGGGTTCTGGGAGTTACAGTTAAAATATTTTCGGGATCTCTGGATCTAGTAATAGCTTAGTTGCGCCTTCAAATATAAAAGCAGGCTACTAGGAAAAAAAACCCCAGTAATATTAATGTGACATAATTTTAGTTTATTAAACATGGTAATGATGTAAAGATGCTAGATCCCAACTCTTTCAATTGTGAGCCGTGAAAAATGGTCCAATTCTAAATTTGGAGGGCCAGCAGCATCTTTTCTTTAACTGTACCAAATCCCCTCCAACAAAATAGTACTAGGATTTCAAAATGAAAATCAAATTTGTTTTAGTAAAGACAGTAACATTTCTGAACCAGTCAGCAATTTCATGGCAATGGAAATGGTCTTTTTTTGTGCGTTTTATTCAAAGGGTATATGAGGTAAGACTTTTTTTGTTGCAGAAACAAAAACCAGCATTTTGTTTCTGCCAATTTCTCTTATGAGCACAGCTTGTTCTTGGTTTATCATTTATATATTACGGGGCAGAGGCCAGATTTTTCCCCTACAGAGATATTTTTTTTTTTTGCTGAAAATCAGCCAAGAAAGTTTGCAGAAGTAAGTTTGTTTTTGTTTTATCTCTTTGGAGTTTGGGGACCAGATTTTATTGGTTTTATTACTCATTTACTTAGAAAAAACTACATCTCCGGGTTGTGTTTGAGGATGTTTTGGAATCTTTTTCATCTGAATTTCAATATACATTCAGTATTAAGGGGGGATTGGGTACTGAGAGCTGGAGTGGTGTAGTGCTTTGAGTGTTGAACTATGACTCTGAAGAACAGGATACGAATCCTGGCTCAGCCATGGAAAACCACTTGGGCAAGTCATACTCTCTCAGCCTCAGGGGATAACAATGGCAAATCCCCTCTGAAGAAACTTTCCAAGAAAACCCCATTGTAGGGTCCCAATGAGTTGGAAATGACTTGAAGGCACACAACAACAACAACAACAACAACAAATTAAGGGGGGGGATTGTGCGTGACCCACAAGATGCACTGTTCCCAGCCCTATTATAGTGCCATTGGTGCGCACAGCAAAGGTTCCCCGCAACAGGGAGTTTAATATCCAAAATGCAAGATATAATATTTGATGGAGGGATGGGGAGATAAATGGAGGAGAGAATATGGCTTTTCTGTTACATGCTGCAGCATCCAGCCCAATGTTTATGTAGAAGTTACTTCTGTAGGGGTTCTGCTGCAGACTTCTATGTTCATTGCAGAAAGTCTCCGGTTCAGTGCCTGATTTTTCAACAAGGAAGACCTGTTTGTGATCCTGGGTCGCCAATAAGGCTAAACAGTATTGAATGAGACAGAGTGTCAGTGATTCCCAAACGTTGATCCTCCTGGTGTTTTGGACTTCAAATCCCAGAATCCCCAGCTAACTTGGACAACAGTCAGGCATTCTGGGAGCTGAAGTCCAAAACATCTGGAGGACCAAAGTTTGGGAGCCACTGAGATAGACCAATGGTGGGTTTGATGCAGCTTCCTGGGTGGTTTGGAGAAAAATTCAGCATCTCAGCTGTGATTTCTCTTATAAGTGAGGATGAGTAATAGCTGAGACAGGTCAAATTGAAAAGAGGCATAAACGGTAGGAGAGTTATATAGAAGAGTAATGGTATTTTGAGTCTTCTTTCCTTTTCACCGCTCCAGGTAACATTTGAGGTTGTTGTGGTTTTTAAAAAATCAAACTGTAACACAAGACATTGAGAAATTCTTCTTCCCTTTCAAAATGAATGATAGGTAATTTGTGAAACAGCTTCTTATTTTAATGGCTGTGCTGTTTTTGTTGCCGCAGCGTGCCATCCCCTGTTCTTTCCATTTTGCAATAACTTTTATTCCTTGTGAACAGTCATTTTAGTCATTGGAAGGCAGCCGAGATCATCTTCTGTGTTATTCAAGCCCATAAATCATTTCTTTCCAGTTGTCTCCTGATGTTGTTTTCAAATTATAGTTACCAAGAAGCAGTCCCACCTAATGGAAGTAAACGCTGGCAGAGATCCCGGTGCAAGATGAACATTTGGGCAGGATGTTCCATCCAGAGAAACCTAATAGAACGGAGCCAAATGATTTCCCTTTGCGTTGCTGCGCAGGAGGCATCTCCTTTAAAGCGTTCATTGATCTCTCTTGCTTAGTCCAATCATCTCCTATTTGGAGCATTAAAGACATCTCTCTGACTTATCAAGAGATCCATCCTTATATCTATATATGTTCTAAAACACCAGCTAAGATGTGGTAGCCCTTTTTTTTATTGCTAGTCAGGTATTCCCTAGAGGTCTTGGTCCTTTTACGGTTACTTATAAATAACTATTTAATGCCGTCCACCAGCTATCGGTTCCTTGCTCTCTTTTTTTCCCTTCCAGATACGCATGGAAACCTTGCTTTGTTTTGCTTTTGTGCACAGAATACACACGTTGCACATTGGGAAATAGGCATGTGTTTATTTTCCACCACATCCCGTTGTGTGTAATGGAGCCATTTAGTCATTTTTTGCTCTGTTATCTCACATGGAGTTACTGGATGGCAGATAAGCATGTACTTGTCAATTAAATCAGTTACTGTTTAATATCCCTCTAATCCAATTTTCTACCCAAAAATACGTTTAAAATAGCATATAAAATATGTAAAAACATAAAATTTAATGGTTAACAACTAAAAAAAACACTGTTACATTTTTGGCCGGGGTCCTTTTGGGTCAAATTAGAGCAGATCCATTGAATCTGTTGCTGAATGAATCAACAGATAGGTAAATCCAACTGATTCAGTGAGTCAACTTTGGATGTGACTAACAATTGGACTTAGGTCCTAGAATGCAATCTGGTTTTGGTACCAATAGAATAAATGAACAAACTGCTTCAAGTCTACTCCAACTTACGGTGACTCTGTTATAGGGTTTTTGGGTGGGTTGGGGACAGATTTAATCAGAGGAAGTTTGACATTTCCCTGTTCTAAGGTTGAGAGTGTGTGACTTGCCCAAGGTCACCTGCTGGGTTTCCAAGGCTAAGTAGATGTTCAGATTCTGAAGTTCTAATCCAGCATTCAAACCACTAGACTGCGCCGATTTGTAAACCCTGCCACTATTATACAGACCACTCATAGCTACACCAATAGATCTTGATCTCCCTTCTGCCTGCCCCTATTTTAGTAGATGATCCTTTGGAGAAAGCAAGGCTAACGTAGCTGCATTTTTGCTCATTGATCATAAGATGGCAGCAAAACTCCTTACTTCACAATGCCAGCTTTTCTCATTGCTGCCAGACTTCTTTTCCAGTTTATCATCAGCCTTACATGATCAGTTCCATGACAAAGAATCATCAAATACAGCAATTCATTTAAAATTGTGTCCAGTTTGTCACTTGGTCTGCAAGCCTAAAAACCATGTTCAGGTAGTTAAGAAGTAGCCTATAGTTTATAGCCATAATTTAGAAGCCACCAACTGTATATACTCATGAATAAGTCTAGAAAATTTGTTCCAAAAATTGTCCCAAAAACCCTGATTCGACTTATCCACGACTCAATAGGCTTTAACTCTTATTTAAAAAGGAAGCATCTCCTGGTGAAAGGCAAGAGTGTAATCTGTCCTGGAAGCACTGACCCTCTACTGGGTCATCCATTCGTCCTTTGCAGAGATTTCCAAACTTTGGTTCTCCAGTTATTTTGGACTTCAAAAGCCCCTGCCAGCTTGGTCAAGAGTCAGGAATTCTGGGAGCTGAAGTCCAAAACATCTGGAAGACCAACATTTAGGAATCATTACTTTAGTGAGAGCCCAGTTATGTCTGCTGGAATTTTGCAAGTTCTTTGACATTATGTTTTTATGCTTCATTGTTTAGCTCCTTTGTTACATGCTTCTAAGTTTTACCCTCGACACATCCACAGGTAATATCAAAATGCATAATTTAGGCCCCAAAACCTGCCCTCGACTTAAACATGAGGTCAACTTGTAGTCTCTACAGTACTCCGTGTGATGGCTTTTACCGAAAAATAGAGCTGATTCTGTGCTGTAACAGACAGACAACAGTTGCAGCTGACAGCACTGCCCTGTTTCCAAGTAGAACCTGGATTCCAGAGGCTATTATAAAAAGTTGTTGTAATAAAATGATTGAAAACATGTTTATAAAAAGTGAAACATTTTGACTTCCACCTTCTTTGGTGATGCCTGCTGGAATGGAAAAGAGATGCATGGATGTTAAATCTATTGGTCAGTTGATCAATCGATTGATCTGTTGATTTGCCATGCAAAGACTTGCAGTTGTGTGCTGAAATCTACCTGAGCTGCTGGCTCTTTGATACACCTGGACCAACTCCAAAAATAAATGTTGGTGTCTGAGGTGACAAATCCAAGTGGTGGACATGTCTGCTTGGTAGTGTCACCTGTGAATATCCCATTATAGTGATATAAATGAGACTTGCACTGGAAAGCACAATTCTATTGTGCACCATAGCTCAGATTTCTCTCTCCTCCTCCCCAAAATACCTGGCTGCCTTTTAATTGTAGAATTCAGTCCAAGAAACATCATGAGACAGCTGTCTCCTTCTGCCTCGTATCAGGTCTTTTATGCAAGTTGTATTATAAGTAGATGAACTAGTCCAATGTAGTGGCCAGGATTTCTTGCATTTCATGGCCTTTTGCCCCAGTGTTTACAATTCTTCAGTCTCTACCACTACGTGTTGCAAATGCATTGCACACAGCTGTAGATACATATCTGCGAACTATAGATAGTGCTTCAGGCAGCTGATGAAATAGGCTGTAGTCCACAAAAGCTTAATAGTCTTCAGTGTTGCACATTGCCAGTTGCTGCTTTTGTCACAACGAAGCCTTTCCACTTGGCAACAGAGTCTCTCCTGTGCACAAACGTCAAGCGTAAATACATTAAGGTTGAAAATTTTTATTGAACAGATTGATGTACCAGCTGTAGCCCAAATGTTGGAAGCACAGACACTGCCTCTTCTATGCCTTTCTTAAAAACACTGAGCGTTAATCGTTCAGTAAGTGGCTTTCCCTCCATTAGCAATACATGTTTATTTTTGTCTTTTACTCATTTCTTCCCTTCTCTCTCCCTCCCTTTGGCCTCAGTTTGAAATTAGGCAACTGAGGGCTCACTTAGCTCAGCAAGATCTGGATCTCGCGGCTGAGAGAGAAGCTGCTCTGCAAGTCCCTCACATGCTAAACAAACAGTCGAGTAACCGGTACAAGGTTGTGGCCGCAGGGGGTGATTCGGACGATGAAGCTACCGAGAACATCATGGAGTTGCGACCGCGGGGTAAGTCAGAGACCCAGCTGCTTAACTTTTTGAATTGCTGCTCAGCAGTCTCCTTTTCCATGGGATTTGTGCAAAATGCTCCTGGGAGAACTTTGTCAGTGTGACGCTGCCAGGAGATCTCCCAGCGGCAGTCATTTTCCAACTGAACGCTGGAGAACGGAGCAGTGTGTTCCAGACAACCTGTCCTATGTGTCCTAATCTGGCTGACTGCCTTCAGATGTGATGGAAAAGGCTTTTGCATCATCCGTTTTTAAGTAAAGATTCATCTGCCACTCTGCTTGGTTTCTGTTGATGTAGTGCAGGGTACTATTTGCTCTTTAAGCCACAAAATGTCATGGATCAATCCTAATGTATTGTCCTAGCCATCTTGATTCAGATATGTGTCATACAAACGCAGGGATGGGATATATGTGGCTTTCCAGGTGTTCCATTTGCCTGTCCTAGCAAAAATTAGGTTGGGAGTTGTAGTCCCACATCTGTAGGGCTGTATATTTCCCGCCTCTGTTAGAACCTATGGAATTAAGGTCTGGTGAGAGCCAGCGTGGTGTAGTAGTTTGAGTGTTGGACTAGGACATGGCGAGTAGAGTTCAAATCTTAGCTCAGCCATTAAACAAGTTACACAGTCTCAGAGGAGGGGGATGGCAAACCTCTCTGGAGGAACTTGCCAAGGAAACCCTATGATAGGTTCACCTTAGGGTCACCATAAGTTGGAAATGTCTTGAAGACACACAGCAACAACAACGACAACAAAATTAAAGGAAGTTTCTCATTAGTAAAAGGATCTGCTTTCTGGTTTAGAGCATCCAGCCAGTCACATAGGTGCACTTTCTCTTATGGCTGCTTGGCCTGTATCTCCATTACATACCATATATGCTCGACTCTAAGTCGACCTCATGTATAGGTCGAGGACAAATTTTGGGACTAAAATTATGGATTTTGATACGACTCATGGATAGGTCAAGGATAAAACTTAGGGGCATGTAACAAAGGATGTAAAGGATGAAGTTTACTGTCTTCATACAGCAGTGTTCCCAGGATGAACTAAGCTCTTACCTTTTGCCACTCAGAAAAGGAGAAAAGTTAAAATACACTACTTACATTGACCTGTGGATAAGTTGACTCAGCTTTTTGAGTTTGACAAAAATGTTAGACTTATACATGAGTATATACAGTATACCCCGCGCTCCTGAATGATCCTTAGCTATAACCCATATTGAACATTCATATCAGATAATAAAGGAGACCCAAAGGAAAATTATAAAGGTCGGTACAAACCTACGGTTGATTCAAAAATCAGTTTTCATTTATAAGAATGGGGAGTGCTTTTAGAGTTAGAAACTTCACTGCATTTCCATGTGTGAAATGGCTATATGACTGACTGACTCACTAAGCAAATGGTATGCACCAAACTTTTAAAAATTGACCATGATCGAGCCAAGATTAAGTACATCCAGCTCCCATTGTTTCTGGTGGGGAAGGTTTCAAACACTGGCTTTGCTCTCTTGCAAACTAAGTAGTACTGTCAGGTGCGTTGGCTGGATTTGTGCGGTGCAGATTTTCAGATTGGATTAACTTTTGCTAATAGTGGAGCAAAGGAAATGTGCTACAGTTAGTCTTAGTATGTGTGTAAATCTTTCCAAAATTTGGTAGTGTGTATTAATATCTAGAAAACCTCCTAGAAAGTGGTTGTTTATGTTGGATTTTGTGCAGTAAAACAATTCGGTTTCATTTTTTAAATTATATTTGCTGCATCCTAAATTGACAAAAGCTTGCTGTAATCTTTGGGAGCTTCTTAGCATGTTGTTGTTCTGTTTATCATCAGCAGAGCCTCATAAACATTTCTTGCATGTAACATCCACAGCCAAGGGATTTTGTTGTGTTGTATGATAAAATCCCTTTCACACTGACGTGCCACTTTCCAAACTGGGTTTGCGTAAAGCCTCCTTAATCCATTTACCCCCTTTTTAATGAGATTTCTTAGTGCTTTTCTCATGAGGTTACTTTATAATTTATGCATATGTTCCTTGAGGGTTACATTAGGGATGGACAAAAGTGGTGCGCACTTCTAAGTAGTGTTGCTGGAATTATTGTGCTTTTGAGAGTCAGCCTTAAACTTTTATATTTTCTAGACCTGTATGTTTCCAGGTTGCCACAAGCACATAGTGGTGGGTTGTTGGGTTTTTTCCCCCCCAATCTCTTTGCAGAGGCTTGGTCATGCATAAAACATAACAGGTCTGCAAGCCAAATAAATCATTCCTGAATGTCTGTACATTACATTAGTACCTTAAGTGTCCTTAGGATTCACAGCCTGCTTAGAAATAAGTCTGACTTAAATAGGTAGGACTTCATTTCCAAGTATTTGGGTGGCAGAGATGGAAAGCTAAAATGCATCCTACAACTATTCAGGGGGAAAGGGGGAGTTTTAACCCCCATCTACATTTTTGTTCTTCAGATTTGCCTTTTCTTACAGTATTGTCATAGATGTACCAGATGGGCATCGTGCAACATTGGGCCACAACACACAGCAGAAATTATCCAGTCTGAGACGCTTTCGCTGCCCTAGCTCAATGCTAGGTAATTCTGGGAACTGTAGTTTTGTGAGACATTTAGCCTTCTCTGTTGGAGAGCTCCGGTGCCACAATAAACTGCAATTCCCAGGGTTTCCAAGCACTGAACAAGGGCCGCATTACGTATCCAATCCGGACTCCTGCCTACTTTTCGAAGATTTATACTTTTCTATTCTTTGGGTACTCAGATCGGGTAGGCAATGCAGCTTTTCTACTTTTCTACTTTTCTATTCTTTGGGTACTCAGATCGGGTATTCAATGCAGCTGAGTTGGGCACGGAGGTGTATGATAAAATCCATTTAAAACCATGACTGGATTGGGTGAAAAGAGGCATGCTATAATCTCCTAGGATTTACTTGTGTGTTCATTCACTATTTGACAGTTCAGTGGGTCAAATCTAGTTGGGGCTAACCAGTAAGAGTATGACACTAATAAATATAATGAACCAGATGGGTTTTTGCATCCATTTCTCGACATGCTGTAATGAGCAGGAACACGTTACTGCATATCCACAGAAGTCTTTCGCTATCACTGAAACACTATACTTGGGGTATTTTCTTCTGCCTATATGGCCATAGCAGGCTGGTGTTGTTGACTGTCCTGCTTTCAAGACCAATATCCCTCCGCTTAATCCTTTTGTATGTCAGAAACTGTCTGACATAGAGCCATCAACTGCCTCTGGGCCCTCGTGTTAACAGCCTCTGGGAGCTACAAAACATTATAGCTGCGCCTGGAGAGGCGAAAGTATAAAACAAGCCGGGTTATGATTTGCCGTGCCAAATCTGACTCCAAGTCCCTGGAAAATCTTCCAGGTTTGGAGACCCTTTGAACAATGGGCTTTTAGTGAACTGAACTACCTAATTCATGAGAAACGGGATACTCCCTCTCAAGGCAATTATATTTTCCCGACTCATAAGGAACAATGGAAACATTCAGCGTAGGCTACTTGACCATGAAAGGTTGCAAAATTCCAAGAGAAATATTAGATTTCTACTGATTTTCTCTCCCCACAGCTCCCTCGTATGATATTTTTATGGAGCAATCCATAAGTTAAAGCTCTGCAGGGAATAGCTCAGCTTTGCACCGTTGCATTTACATGGGACAACACAATGCATATTTAACTAAAACAGTATAGCATACACTGGCAACACAGATAACTTTCAATACATATTTGCAATTGGGTTTTTTTAAAATCTTTACCCTCTTTTTCACCCCTTCTTTTGTCAGTAAAGGTAAAAGGCAATAGTAGGGCAACACTTTTTATTAGAGTCCTCTAGGAATGATCAATGCATTGTGATCTGTTGTCACTTTTGCACATGTTCCCTCCCTAATTTCATCTTGCTTTATAGCAGCATTGATGTCCACATTTATTAAAAATGAACTAAAAAATTGTATTTAAATATTGTTTCCCTCAAAATGCGCATGTAACATTTTATTCTGGCATTCATCTTGAGAGAAGAACTCTGTTCAGAAAGTATAAAAGCTTGTTGATAACAAAGTTCTAATCCACCTATTAGTCCAGGACATGTTAGTCAGGTCAGTTTATATTGGAATTTGCAAAGGTCAAATAGACAATATCATAGGAATTGCTGAATGCACATTTGTCTTCAGATGTGAACTTCACATGGCAGAAGCATCAAAAGAAGGATCCCATTTGGAGATCTCTGTGTATAATAAAAATGTGGAGACAGTCGCTCTACCAGGTATCCCCTTCCTAGACTGCTAACAGTTATAAAATAAAGGCTAGCACTTTGAATTGTGCCTCAACTCAAAGTGGGAACTCATTCAGTTGTATGAAACACAGGTGTAATGCCACCATAAAACCCAGTCCCAGTTAGTAGCTTTGCAGCTATTGTAAAGGCTTGGATTCCTTTATAATATCTATACATTATTATACTACTGCATATAGTGTAACCCCCATGCGTTATAGTATCTTTTACTTATATACTTCCAAGCTGGACATTGCATCATTGGCCAAAAATAAATAAAAACCCCTAGGGGACCACAAAAAGACCCGTGTTGAGCTGCATGCGACTTAGCCCGCTTGCCCATATAGATTGCCCAGTCCATTCTGGCTACGTCTTAAACTTTTTCCTTTAAAGTGGGTTGCTTCATTTTTCCATTTAGAAAATAAAGGGAATGGCGCTCTGCCAGGTTGTTTGTAGGAATCTGTTTGAAAAATGCTGGAGCGTAAAGAACACTCGATCGGCTTCCAAACTGCTAGCCTCTTCCTCCTCTCCGGCGAGTACAAATCCACTTTTGGCAAACAGTCAGGAATGCCCTTGGTGTGCGGGAGGCGAGTCGGTTTTCACTTTCAGGCTGACTTAAATTGCGTAGATTTTGACCAGTAGCCATTGGGGATGCTCCAACATCATGTAGCATTCAGGAAGGGCATTCACTGCCTTCTCCTTAAAATTATACCTATGGAAAGATTCCTGTGTTGGTTCTAAAGAAAGCTCTTGACAGGTATAATATGTTATGCTCAGAACAGTATCAGTGTATCAGATGTTCTTCTGTTGAGTTTGCTTCTGTAAAAAAAACCCTACAGGTAAACCTTTCATGCAGTCACAAGATCACAGAATTATTATTATTATCATTATCATAATTATTATTACTACAGTGGGCCCTTGGTATACACTGGGGTTCGGTTCCAGAAACCCCCCATGGATGCTCAGGTCCCATTAAATACAATGGCATATTAAAATGGTATCCCTTATATAAAATAGAAAAGTTTGCTATTTGGAATTTATACTGTTTTGGAATATTTTCAAGCCATGAATGCTTGAATCCGTGGATAAAAAAAATTGTGGATAAGGAGGACTGACTGTATTATTATATTTGTATCCCATCACATAGGTGATGTGGTTGTTAATATCAGCCTTTAATTTTCCCTGTAATATATTATTATAATTCTGCATTTCCCTCTTCTTCTCTTGTAACCTTTGCAGACTGCGCAGTTCTAACTTGTTTAAATGCTGAAACGTAGGTCCTGTGGCAGAATAGACCTACGGGCATATATAAAGGCAAGGCATTTCCCATTTTTAACCATGCTTAACAACATTTGCTTTATAGGGAAGACATTGGGACCTTGTGGACGAGAGACAATGCTTATTTTTGTTGGCTCCCCCAATCTCTAGTCCTCCACTCCACCGTTTTTCTTTGTTAATTCCCGCAGCGCATGGGACATTGTCTCATCTTCCACTCAAACAATTACTGCCTTGTTGCAGCAAGTCCTTGGGACTTCTGTGTGTGTGTTTATGATGGCGTCCCTAGAGATATCTAGTTAGCTTATTAAATGAAGTCACAATAAGGCAGCCAAAATGAGGGGATAATGACATTAGACTGTGTTTCATGCAAAGCTGATGCGTCAGTGGCAACTCTTTGCTTAATAAAAGGGATGCCTATGTTGGCAGAGTTGAAGATGTTTCATTTTCAGACTTCGGGGAGATGGGTGCAGTAACATTTCACAGTGTTTACGGCTTTATTAGTTATACTGTAGATGCAGAATAAATATCATATGGCTATTAGTGAGTTGTTAGTACGGTAATCAATCAATCAATTAATTTATTACGGTCATGGACCATCATAGTTAGTATGGTAACAAATCAATACACTTGAATAGGAGAATTAACCCAAAGGGTTAATCATTGCCTTCTTAGTAAACAGATAATAGTCCATCTTACTGGAGGTCATATACAAATATTTGTTAATAAAAGAGAAAAAGAACACAAACTGATCATTATTTATTGGATAGTATTGCAATTGTTCCTTTGTTCTCAGCTTCAGCAAAGTTTGCCAGTTAAATGATTAGATATGTGTATAAATAAACCAAAAAGTTCTTTAAAGCACAAAACTTCCTCTCTTTGTTTCTGCATCTAGCTTTTTATAATTTCTTATATTTATGAGAAGTGGGGTTTTCTTTCTAAAAATGTTACTCAGTTCCTTGGGACATCTGATCAGTTTGAATTCAAGATTCATTATCTGGTTGTACCACATTTTTGTAACCCTTGCTCTTACAATTCCTCGATCTGTTTGTACAACAGTTGCATTTTAACGGCAATTGTTCTTAAAGTGCTTTGTGCCAAGCTACCAAAGAAATGTTTTATAGGTTGGTTTGTGGCCATTGCAACTGCGCTTGATCATCAGTATCCTTTCATTTGCCCTTCATTTTTGAACGTCCAGCATTTCATGTTAAGAAAAGCTGTTTGCATAGGTTATGCTGCTTCAGAAAGCCTCAGTTTAATTCCTGGCATCTCCAAATAAGACAAAGAAAGAAGCCTCTAAAATGCTGGGGAAATTTCTTTATGGTCAAGGGCACACAAATTCTCTTAATCTTAAACTGTTCCAAAACCATGCTTTTTGGAAAGCGACACAGTCTCCCAAATCTTGGAGATGGGACCCAAGTCTAAACATGAAATGCATTTATGTTTCGTATACACCTCATACGTACAGCCTGAAAGTAATTTTATACATAATATTTTTAATAGTTTTGTGCGTGAAACAAAGTTTGTGGATACTGAACCTTCAGAAAGCAAATGTGTCACTATCGCAGCCACCCGTGTGGACAATTTTGGATTTTGGGATTCCAGATAAGGGATACTCAACCTGTTCCTGTTTATCATGGACTTGAATAGTTTCGTCAGCAAAAGTAGGGATGCAGTCTCCAACCCTGTTCTGAATAACCTGTTTTTGGCTTTTAAAGCACGTTATGTCTAATTCAAAAATCTAGAATCCAAAACACTTATGGTCTCAAGCATTTTGGATAAGAGAGACTCAACCTGGAAAAGACGGCAACTTGAAATACACAGCAGTGTTCGTAATGTTCCTGACAGAGTGACTAAATTTTAAAATCTTAAATGGCTTTCTTTGGAGGACTTAAGGTGCAATCATCTTAGGTTGGTATGAAGAAATCCTCTTTTTGGAACCTGGATTGCTTGCGTAGCCAACTCATACCAAGGGATTCGTTGGGTGAAAGCAGTCACAGGTTTGAAAATGATTCATCTAGAATAATGTAGGTTAGATCTATTTGACTGTGGAAGTCTTTTAGTCAGTTGACCGATCAGTTTGGTCAGTTAATCTGTTAGGGAGATGTTCTTTGCCATGTCTTCGAAATACTCTAATAATGAATATCAGGAAAAAAATTTAGGAGATTTGAGTTGGGTTGTGTGTTGTAGGTGGACAACCCTTCCTGAACTTTATAGCCCCCTACTATCTTGCAGCATCTTTTAGTGTGTTAGCATCCAGAAATGTCATGAATAAACCTCTGAACATTCCTTCATAGCAATGTCTAATGACATGCACCATGACGGCTACATGGCATTTATAATATCAATTATGGATGATTGAAATGAAGTGTCTTTTAACAGCAGATAGCTGGAAAGCATTGCAATGTACTCCTAATCCAGCGGTATTGCCTTGAGCTGCACTGAGGCTTCTTTTTAAACTCAGACATTAGCAGAAAGCACACCTCTGACTGCAGGCATTTAAAGATCAACAGAGGCCAAAAAAGCTTTTAAAGAGCCAATGAAACCAGGAAGGCAGCCATGTTCCCTTTCAGTGTCAGGTTAGATTGCCATCTTCGGAGTGCGGCTGTTTCAGGTACCGAGCGCTTAGCGGTTTGGGTCTTGTTTTGTGGAGAAAGTGTGCCACAGAAAACATCTGTTTCTTTCACCTGCAAACCACAATGCGCTGTGGAAAAGGCGCGGCTGTAGCCACAGAGACCCAAGGGGCAACGGAGAACCCGGCTCAAAGGAATGAGCGGGGTTATGTGCGTTCGCTCGCACTCACCCCTGAAACGTGGTATCGGAAAGACGGCTTAAAAGGAGAGGATGCTTTTAAGGAATGTGATACGCCACAAAGTGGGCAGATCGGGTTGCTTTTCAGCTTGGGTGTTCTCCCTTGCGTGCGCTTTCTTTTAAGAGAAAAAAAATAATAATAATGTGGGCTTGTTTTCTCATCCTGTATAAATGACTTTCCTTTTCGGCGTCATGCGGAAGCTCTTGGCCTTTTCATATTTGTTGCGGAACATTTTCTCCTGGTCTCAGTTTCCCCGCCGGAAAAGAAGCAATTGCAGTGAAAGGGGCTGTGTTTTCTTTCTTTAAAATTGCCTTGTGTGAAAGCGTGCCTGGTTTTCCTATCTTCAACATTGTGCTGCAGGAGCTGGTGTAGTGCAGTTGTTTGAGTAACGGACTACAACTCTGGAGACCCAGGGTTTGATTCCCAGCTTGGCCGTAAAACTCATTGGTGACCTTGGGAAAGTCACACACTCTCAGCCTCAGGGAGAAGCAATTGCAAACTTCCTCTGAACAAACCATGCCAGGAAAACCCCATGATAGGCTTTCCTTAGGGTCGCCAAAAGTCAGAAATGACTTGAAGGCACATAGCAACAGCTTTCTGCTGGGCAGCCAATTTATCTATCCTTTCTGGTTGAATGTGTCTTGTTATTGCATTGCAAAAGGGATTGGGGTACTGTATATAATCATGTACAAGTCTAGACATTTTTTGTCAAAAAATTGACCCCTAAAAGCTGGGTTGACTTATGCACAGGTCAATGTAAGTAGTGTATTTTGACTCTGAGTAGAGTGGCAAAAGGTATTAGCTTCCTTCATCCTGGGAGCACCCAAAAGAAGCACCAATCTCGTAAACACTTTCCACCTTGCTTCAGGCCTTTTTGAATGCTTGGGTGGGAAAATGGTACCAGTGGCATCTCTTTGGTGCTTCTCCTTAAAGAGGAATTGGGCTTAGATGATCCAAATGAGACATCTGAAGACAATACATGAAGACAATAAACATTGTCCTTTACGTCCTTTGTGGCATGCTCCTAAGGTTTATCCTCGACTTATCCAGGAGTCATATCGAAATCCATAATTTTGGCCCCAAAACTTGCCCTCGACTTATGCATGAGGTTGACTTATACTCGAGTATATATGGTACTTTGCAGAGCAAAAGTTTATGATTGGTATGGCAAAAGATCATTATTGTGCTCATCTGATTGGCTGTACATAAGAACCACCCTGCTGGATGTGAGCAAAGGTTTTATCTAGTCCAGCGTGTGGTCCATGCTGAGGCTAAACTGGTACCTATGGGAGCAAATGAGCACCAATAGCTTCCTTCTGTACATATTCCTAAGTAATATGTATGATCATTCCCATTCTTGGATAGACATATGTATGTAGTCAGTGTCATAATGTGTCAAACCCATGATGAGTTTGTCCACTGATAACCTTATCTTTGTCTTGAGTTGGACAACTTTAATCATATTCATTGATAAGCTTATTCTTGATGAATTTGTCTAATCCCCCTTTAAGACCCATGGTGGCCCTCAGTAGTAAAAATTTCATACTTTAACTGTGTGTTGTGAAGTCGAAGGCTTTCATGGCTAGCATCCATAGTTTTTTGTGGGGTTTTTTGGGCTATGTGACCATGTTCTAGGAAAGTTTATTCCTGGCATTTCACAGCATCTGTGGCTGGCATCTTCACAGAATGCAAAGGATGCATTCTCTGAAGATGCCAGCCACAGATACTAGCAAAGCATCACGAATAAACTCTTCCAGAACATGGCCGCATAGCCCGAAAAACCCACAAAAATTAACAACTGTGTGTTGTCTGAAGAAATCCTTACCCTGCATCTCTGATCATTTTGGACCGCCACTGCAATCTAGTATTAG
This sequence comes from Urosaurus nigricauda, assembly GCA_034509955.1. NCBI lineage: Eukaryota > Metazoa > Chordata > Lepidosauria > Squamata > Phrynosomatidae > Urosaurus > Urosaurus nigricauda. The sequence continues at coordinate 4,899,681 of JAOEGL010000012.1, read as the reverse complement.
AAGAGAGGCAGAAAGTGTCATCCTAGTCTTGTTTTTCCACATCATGGACAATTCTGTAGGCATCTGTTAAGCCTCACCTTGTTTCTAAATTAAACATTTTGGAGTTGTTCTGTCTCTTGATCATTTTGGTTGCCACTTCACCTTTTCCATCTCTGTGGTGTTGTTTTTGATGCCAGGGACCAGAACTACGCACTCTTCTGAGTGTGGTCCCATCATAGATTGGACATAGATTGGACCCTGACTACATACATATGTCTGTCCAAGTATAGCCCATAAGAGGCCATCTGAATAATTCGTAACTTTGTGGGGTTTTTTGGAACGACATCTCCATTCCCACATAACATGAAACAGGATTCTGAACCTCTCCAGATTATAGCATGTATGGGGTTACTTAGAAACCAAGTGTTTGTCTGGAATTTTGCAGTTGACCATTCCCATTTTGCGTTTTAGAGGCCATGGTGAAAGACGACATGAACAACTACATCAGCCAATACTACAATGAGCCCAGTAGCGGTAAGTTTTGAATTCTGACATTTTGACTTAGACTTGCAGACAGCTCCGCTGAATGAAGCAGAACTAGCCAAAGAGAGCAACCAGGTTACCCTGGATGGTGAACCATACTTTGGATCAATGTGGGCTCCAAACAGAGGAGGCTTGGTTTCTAAAAGCAGAATCTGTATTAACCAACCCACCTTTGAAATTGCATTCCTGGTTTTTAAATTCCCAAGTGAATAACTACATATCATAAATATCAATCTGAAAAGTGGTCTCTGGGCACTGCAACACATGTACATCCCACTTGTGAAGAATAGCAGCCCTGTTAAACCCTGCAGTTGTCTGCAAAGTTGTCCTGGCATGGGATAGCTTCATGTCATTCTTACCTTTCCTTTAAAGGAAACACATCTCTTTTTACTATCTGAGGACAGCCGTAGTCAAGAAGGTAAAATACTATTATTTGCATCGGTTGTTTGGGCTGCGACTCAAATGCATTCGTGTGGGTTAACTTTGTTGAAACGGGTGATGGGGGGGTTAAGAATACTTAACAGTATGAGTTCACCCCCAGATGCACAATCCATCTATGGTCTTGTTAAAATAAATCGAAGTTGTACAGCTTTCATACATTTCAGTGGAGCTTGAAAAAGAACTGCGTGGATCAGAGGGCTTCCGTTTTTTTCTTCCCTGGCGCAGGCTTTTGGAAACCTCTGGGCTCCCCGTGAAGTCAGTCATAATGATTTTAAGGTTCACTTGCCCTTGGAGGTCTGCCTCCTTTCGTTTAAGAATATGGCATCTCGAATGGAAACCTGGGAGGACTCTCCATTGGGGAAAACGGACGCAAAGACAGGTTCAGAGAGCCTCATGCTGAGAACCTTTTAAAGGGGTTAAACTGAATGAGAGAAGGATAAAACAACTCGACACCAGAGGAGACCGATGTGGGAGCCGTGGTCACTGGGTCATCGTCGAAATGGATTTCTTCCTCCTACCCAACACATAGATACACACGTACCTTTATAGTCTCTAAAGAGTCAGCGGAGAGTTTTCTAAAATTTCAGCTTACCTAATTTTTATTATTATTAAAAATAATTTTATTGCATGAAGAAAAGCACACACATTTAAGAAAATATCCAACTGATTGACACATTGCACAAATTATTTAAACAACTCCAATTCTCTTATAACTTTATGCACCACATAATTCACATAGTTTTGGACTTTACATTTTAAATATCTTACTTACTAATTTTATTCTTAATATTTTCTATTTTGTTTACAGAAAGCATCTTAACAGCTGTTCCGACATAACTTTCCATTCTTTTATTGACTTATCTCTTAATAGCATAATCAATTTGTCCATTTCTACTATATCTATCGATTTTAGAAGCCATTCATCTGTTGAAGGGATTTCTGGTCCTCTCCAGTATCTTACAAGGGTCATCTTTGCTGTTGTCATTAAATACAATATAACTTTTAAGCGCTTTCCTTCCTCCTTGTCCTCCACCATATTCAGTAAATACTTTTCTGGAGCCAGTCTTATTTTTATCTTATATCTCTCTTGAATTATCTTAATTGTCTTATGTACCTCTTGCCAAAACCTTTGTGTCTTGGGGCACGTCCATCACAAATGATAAAATGTACCTCTCAATAATCCCAAACAATTTAAAGTGAATTTTTCTTCTTGACCTCATTACCTACGCTGTTTCGTTCTTTCTTATATTCCTGTCTCTTCATGTATCTTTCTCCAACTCCTTACACCTCTATAGGATTTCTCCTCATCTCTTTGCAACTTACCCAATTTGGTGGGGAGTGCGACTCTTAAGAAAACGTCATCTTTTCATTTGTAGAAAAGCATCCTAAATAGCATTAGATTTAAACATGCATTGGCATACGGGTCACAGAAATGCAGAATTAGGACGTGGTTTACAGTGGTGTGACCTCCTTTGGAAGGACTTGTCCAGTAGTTCTGGTTGTGATATTACTATCACAAGTTTGAGCCTGTATTTGCAATGAAGTTCTAACATTTTGTATTTTCACACTTTCTCTGCTTAATGCAGAGGTGGGGAACATGTGGCGGTCCAGCTGTTGCAGGACTCTATCTCCCATGAGTCCTAGCCAACATGGCTGGGAGTCGTATATGATGAGCCCTATAGTCCAACAATTTTGGAAGGACCATGGGTTCCCATCTCTAGTTTACTGGTGAAACAGATCTTGGAGGTGTGAGCCTAAATCCCGTCTAGAGAAGACCTAATGAATCAGTTGGAGCCACATGTTGACTTACCATTCAACAGTGGAGTCACTGGGTCTGTTTTAGTTGGGACTAAAGGACAGAATCCTGGCCAAGACCTCTTTCCCTGGTGGGACCCTTCCTGATTTCTGGCATGGCTGCTCCACTGTTAATATTTTACTCCTCTTTTGTGTTTGTGTGCAGACAGTGGCGTTCCCGAGGGAGCCATCTGCGTCATTACAACCGCGGCCATTGACGTCCACCAGCCCAACATCTCCTCAGACCTCTTTACAGTGGAAGTGCCAATGAAGATCATAGGGAGCAATGGGACTTCCACCAGCATCTCCAGGTCCACGGACAGCTCCGTCACCCGCGCTCAGAGCGACAGCAGCCAGACCTTTGGCTCTTCCACGGACTGCAGCACGACCCGGGAGGAGTCCTCCGAGTATTGCCCTTTGGAGAGGGCCTGCCATGTAGCCAAACGCGATCAGGTAGATTCTTCTTCCGCCCAAAGCAGGGTCAACAACGCCGTGGTGCAAGAACTGCTCTCGTCCTTGTCCGACGACTCCTGCTTGACGCAAAAAAGACTGGATCCCGTCAACCTTAAACTGCCAAGCCCAGCAGGGTCTACCAAAGCCAGCCCTGAACTGGAGCACCGAGTGAACATTTACAACAAGAAGAACCAAGAAAGCTTTGGCGTGTTTCAGATCAAGCCGGTAATCCACTTCCAGCAAAACGCGCCAATGATTGACAAGTATACATCTTTGGAATCCAAAGATCAAAAGTTAAACAGGGTCCCAGATTCATAGTCCTTTTGTTGCCATGGAAGGGGGGGGGGTATTAATAACTGAAGGAGATGCTTCACAAGGGGGACATTTTAGTGCTTTAAGCGGGGCCATCCAAGCCATCCCTGGGTGGGTATTTTGTGTGGATCGAAATGAGCTGAAAATTCATTTTTAAAAAAAAAAATGCATGAGTCGGGAAAGCCAGCACGAAAAACTTGACATTTCTATCATATGAAGTCCTCAGGCTTCACCCCCCCAAAAAAGAAGAAATGGGGCTTGGGGGAACCACTCTGTTAAAATAATGACCTCAAAGATGTATAGATTCTTAATGCATTTCTTTTCTTTTTCTTTTTTAAAAGGCATACATAAGTTCCCCCAATTTTTATGAAACTCTGGACAATCTTCTATCAGGTCAGGTTTCAGCAGGGTACAGTATACAAGCAGATGTAAACTTCTCTCTTACTGCAATTTCTTACAGTTTCCCTTTGTACATGACAGCTATAAAAACCCCTTTGTATAAATATGGCAATTATTTTTGTTCTTCCTGGGGAGAAGGGAGGGGAAATCGTTTTTCAAGGAGCACTTTGAATGATGCCGATCAAAGAAATTTGGGGAAAAAAAGTGTGATCTCTTTATTTTTAGCATGAACTTTGCGGGGGGAAAATTATTTTGACAAAACTAATTGCCTCCAAGACAACCGAATGAAGATGGACATTTTACAAATATTGTTTAATTAAAAGGGTTTTTTTAAAAAAGGGGAAAAAAAGACAAGTCTAAATTTGTTAAGGTTTCGTTTTTGCAGCAACAGAGCTGGTATTGAGAGGGGAGCGTTTCTTTGAAATGTTGGTTTAACATCATTTGTGGGATGCTAGATGGGCATTAACCTTTTGCTTTGCGTAGTGCATTTCTTAAGCATCTTACTTGAGTGAGTTGAAATATCCGGCACCCCTCTGGTTCCCTGGCCACTGCCAGTTTGACAAAACCTCATTATTTTATTTTTATTTTATATCATATCTCAAATAACAAAGTAGATGTGCTCCTGGGCATTACTTTTCAAGCAGAAAATTTGGTACCAGAAGCGAGAAATCACACGGGAAGAATAGAGAAAGGTTCCGACGCCACAAAAAAGATGAGCGGCTCAACATGTTTTCAGCCAGTCTTTTATTCAAAACTGAGAGTGTCTCCCTGTGCAATGAAAGAACCTGGTCAGGTAAGCCTTGCATAAGCAAAAAACATTCTGAACCTTCTCAAGACCACTTTCTAGCTCTTTCCAAAATGCATCTAAGGGTGACTTTTTCTTTTGCCAGCCTGCACTTTTCTTGCGGCCAAACCTATATGCTCTTTTTAACACGGTGGTGGTAGCTGATGAGACAAACCTATCAGCGGTCTCCTTTTCTCTCTTAATCTCAGTAAGTGATTCTAGATGTAGCTGCTGTTCACCTTGCCTGCAGCAGAGCTAGGACCAGATGGAGACCAATGCCATTCTTTACTAGCTGAAGCTTATTGCATTTTTTACTGAGACGCACGGCTGCAACTCAGCACCAAAAGCTCTGTGCCTCTCCAGCCCTCCTTCGCTGTCCCCACAATGCTGATAGTGGTTTTTTTGTTTGGTAGGGAGTGGAAAAAAGACTTTGTTAGAAGGAGGGTCTTTGTCAAAGGCTTTGTTGACTGAGGTTGACTGTAGTTGACATTACTTTGGACCTTTGGACCATGGCTTGTGTTAGAGTCAAAGTGCTGGAGGGTATACTGTATATACTCATTATGTAGAGAGATCTTGTAGCACCTTTGAGACTAACTGAAAGAAAGAAGTTGGCAGCGTCAGCTTTTGTAGACTTAGGTTTACAAAAGCCCATACTGCCAAATTCTTTAGTTAGACACAAAGGTGCTACAAGATCTCTCTACATACTGATTTTGCAGACTAACACTGCAATGTCGTTGTATATACTCAAAGTTTTAGTCAAAAAAATGGACCCAAAAAGCTGAGATGACATATCCATGGGTCAATCTAAATACTGTATTTTAACTCTTACTTATAAAGGAAACAGCCACAGGTGAAAGTCAAGAGTGTCATGGAAGTACTGATCCCTCCCTACTCTCTCGTCCGTCTAGCCTTTTGGGTGAGCACAAAATTATGCCGGCTGGAATTTTGTACGTTCTTGAGCATTGTTTTTCTTTCCTTCATCCTTTAGAAGGATGATTTTGGACCCAAAACCTGCCCTTGACTTACACATGAGGCCAAACTATAGTTGAGTATATACCGTACATTTCCCACTTGTTTCACTCACGTTTGTGTCAACGTTGGTATTGCATTGTGGTTTTGGAGGAAGGAGGAATTTGGATTTTTCCTTTTCAAGACTTGCAATATGTTGGGCTAGTCTCTGCTCTAGCAGAGACAGGAATTCGGCCACATTTCAAAGAATATTCATTGATTACTCAGGAAGTTGCTTGGAAACAAAATATGGATCCTTGTTGTTGTTAGCTGTTGAGTTGACCTCAACTCATGGCAACCCTGTGGATAAGACACCTCCAAGACTCCCTGTCCTCCAAACTCTGTTCAGATCCTGCAAACTCAGACCCGTGTTCTCCGATTGAATCTATCCATCTCTTTCTACTTCCTTCCACCTTTCCTAACATTATTGCTTTTCCAGTGAGTCTTGTAGTTTCATGAAGTGGCCAAAGTATGACAAAAGATGGCCTCAGCTTAACTGTCTTGGCTTTCAGGGAGACTTCAAGCTTGATCTGTTTAAGGACCCATTTATTTCTCTTTTTGGCTGTCCACAGTATCCTCAGCACTCTTCTTCAGCACATCACAAATAAGTTTTTCTTTTTATCCACTCTCTTCACTGTCCAGCTCTCACGTCTATACATGGTGATGGGGGTTACAATGGACTGGACAATCCTAACTTTTAGTGCTCTGTTTTATATCTGTTAATTGGGGCTCTTAGTCATGGTTGCATCTGTATCAAATGGTTAAGCTGCCTACCTGATACTTTCATGCCCCCTTTTATATACAGCAGCCTCTTATGTTTAAACATCCCTAGAAGCCATCGCCTTTGCCGAGCATATTTGTGTTTGTGAGAAAAAGGTTGTTTTGGAGACGAGAGTATAGTATGAACCCAAGAGGCCTGATGGGAGCTGAAAGCTAGACAAGCAGATGGGCACAGAGGCCCAAAGACTGGAGATAATATCTGGCAGTGGTTCTGTCTGCCTTCTGTGATGGTTATTATTTTTAATACTTCTGTAAAGCAGCTAAAAGCAATCAGCTTTTCCAGTCATATTGGGACACTGGTGCAGTGGTGTTGTTGTTTTTGCTGTTCATAGTGATCTGTGCTGAGTATTAGGAAGTGCCGAAGTGCACATTGAGGGGCAGGGACAGCAAGACGTTGAAGAAATTTAAGCTTGCTCAAGTAAGACAAAGCTTACCATTTCTTGTCTAGGGTCTAGGTGGGTTTTGCTGATTGTAGAAAGAGGGGAGAAACATTTGTTTCTTATTAGCACAACATGGACAGGAACAATGCATATTCCTACACAATACTTTCCTAATGTGCCCTCTTAGACTGGAGGTCCTGTGCCCATCTGTAACTGCAAGAGACCATGCATGCAGCAGAACAGTTTTTAATATCTGCAGCTTGTATTTTGCTACTAAAGTGTGCATAGATGTTGAGAAATAGATTACTAGATCCTTTCCTCCTGGAGCAGGTAAGATTATTTTTGGCCCCTTTCTCACTGTTCATTCTCTGAAGAATACTGTATCCAAGCATAACTGTAGAACCTGCCAGCTTGCGCTGTAGATAACTTGTGAAAAGATCGCAAAATTTAACCAAACCTTTAATCTCATGGCATTGGAAAACTGAATGTCTCTGCTGCTGCTTTTGAAAGCCAGCAGTCCCAGTTCTGTGCAAAGGTATTTGATAATGATCACTGCTGACAATGTTGTTTCTCTTGTATGTGCTCACCTGTGGCGCAAGATAAACCATAGGAAGATCTTATATTGACAGGTTGCTCAAGTATGCATATGAGGTTGCCTCTGTATTGCAAAACCATGGAAGTGCCCACTCCGGAGCTGTCTCCAAGGTCTTGGCCACAGGTCCTTTCTAGCTGTTAGATGTCACAAGTTCATTCAAGGACCTTTTCTCATATATGATAGAGCACATGCTTTATATACATGTCTCAAAAGGATACAGAGTCCTGGTAATTTAGGATCTGTCCCTCACTTCACACTAAAAACAGATCATTACAGAGGCAGCTGCATTCTGAGGGATGAGCGAGATGCTTGTATCAGCATGTCGTGGTTTCTGAATCCATCTTAATACCATATACTCTGTTTCCCTGTACACAGAAGCTTAAACACCCAGTTGAGCAGCATGAAACATTATTGAAGAGAGCAGGAGTTACCGTACCTTCAGTGCTGCTTCTGATCTTCTGCTGCACAAAATCCCAAAGACAAGAACTTTTCAGTAGTCACTGCTGCGTTAAGCAGTTTTCCAGGTAAACGCAAGACGAACACAGAAGGTGCATTATATCGCTTGCCATGCAGCGATACCTCCTTGCCTAGCATCAATGATTCTTTTCATAGCCCATCGACACTTTCTGTAACTAAACACCTCCAGTAAGCCTACAGGGGAGTATACATCTCCAGATCCCAATGGCACAAATAATTTGCCACCGTCAGATACCGTTCTGTGGGATACACCCCCTTTGTGGGTTTTTATCTTCTGCAGGCATGACTGTTCTGTTTCTCTTTTGCCCCTTGTCTCTTCCAACTTTGCGGTCATTTTGTCTTTCGAAGCCTAACCAGCACAGACAGGCTGTCTCTGAGGTTTCTCTTCTGGTTACAATAACTAACGTCCCCTACCCCACCACATTATGATGTAGGCTGTCTAAGCACGGCACAATCAGATTAAAGTCTGCTAATAGGGTGGCGTTTGCCAGTCCCAGGGTAGACACCCACTCTGCCCGACTGTCATCTTTGTAATAAAGACGCAGGAGGAGATAAAGAGCACAAGGACAATTAAAAATCTAGTGACATCTTCCTCTGCCATCTCTCTGCTATTAGGCACTACCAGACTGGTCTAAAGAAAAACATGCCCAGCATTAAGGCACCCAAAAGGAGTCTGACCTGGAAGTGAAAGCCACAAGTGCAGCCCTACTCTTTAGTAGTGGGTTAAAAAAACATGGGCTAACTCTTTTCATAGAGTATAATAGAAAAAGAACACTTCCTATTAGAAATTTACATCTACATTTAAATACATCAGTCTCAAGTTTGTGGATTTTGGTGTTTGCCACTGTTTCTAATGCCTAAAAGATGTATGTGTAACATGTGCCCAGCCCTGAAATTGGGGAATGCAGTGGCAAAAAAGTGCATTTTTGGGACAGTCCCATTTCCTCAAAATAAACTCCCCCAAAGTATAGTTTTCTAATGAAATGTTGATTCTTTTTTTGCCACAGCAATGCAGTTTAGTCCTCTGATCCACAAGAAGTTGCCCTCAATGTTTTGAGGTTCAGAATATATGAATATATATAAATATCAGGTCACAAAAATATAATGTGAAATCGTGAGTACAATGCATATTTATTACATAATTAGAAAAATCATTTCAGAACCTAAATAGCAGACAAAGGTAAAAATAGGTATATTACAAGGCATTCGGAGGTCGTCTAGAACATACATTTTTGGTAATAATTAAGTGGTTGTTGCATTTTTCTCTTGATAAAATATAATTTAGATTTTGTTTAAAAACTCTCTCAAAGCTGAAGTTATGCCCATTTCTGCCTACCACTTAGAAACAGGCGAGTTTTCACTTTTTCAAGGCTGCCGTCAACTCGGGAACAACCTGATAGAGTAAAAACAAACAAACATTAAAATAGCTAAAGTTAAGTCTACAAAAATATAAATGAAAAGTAAATAATGGAAGTGAGCCCAAATCTTAAGAAACTTATGTACGAATAGATGCTTAAAAGATAAATGCTTTGGCTAGATCTTAAGAACATTTGGATAATCTTACAAAAACTATACTGACCAAAACTCAGTTAAAAGTATATTTGCTCAAGTAATATAAAAGCCTTCCCAGCAATCAAACAACAACACTGTCTGGCCTTTTTCATTCTTTTTTACACACACACAGGTTCTGTTCAGTGTTGTGTAATAAGGATACTGTCTGTTTCGTCATGAACTTTTCCACATTTCATTGTGAGATGTATTTATAACCTGATAAATAGGAAGCCACAGCTCTGAGTCTTCAAGACAAGATGATGATGACCAGGAGTCTATTCATTCATATGGCTGCCACAAGTCAAAGCTGCCCTGACAGCACATAACAAAGATGGGATGTGCAGAACCAGGTAATGACGGACCTCTAAAACAACTCTATCCACTAATTTTAGAGGAAACGGTGCCAACTTCTTGGCAGCTGCTGTGGCTATGCCACTTAACTGAACTCCGGCCACGCTGCACGGTGAGTCTTACTAGTTCTCGAGAGCAGCCGTGTGTGAAAACAGGTGGCTGATCTGCTTGCTGACTACACCTGAAACCCTACGCAAGCCACTTGCACAAACTATCAGTTACCTTGTACTTCCAAGGGCTGGTGGATGCCCTCACTCAGAGAGATCCCAGCTGAACTCAAGGCTGATGAATATAGCCTCTTAATTATTTAAGAGATCTACATTTCCATTAGGTGGAAATAATGCGGTCGTACAAAATTTATTAAGGAAATTGTCTACATGTTGTTTCTTCCGAATGTCACTTTGTCTCCAGCTTATTAAAAGGCCCATGTTTACTGCCAAGCCAGCAGGCATTAGTTCAGGCATGGCATTAAGTGCTGGCATGGTTTCTCCTGTCTCCTCCATGGGTTACACCAGGAGCCCATGCCAGTTGTGCAGATTACATGCGAATCGAACCCCAAAGGCGAGAGGCAATCGGAGGCAGAGGGGGACTCAAAGGCAGGGAAAGGCAAACATCTTTGGCAACACCAGTATACGTTTTTCAGACACAGGACTTCAGTATGGTGTGAAGTGAGAAGACCAACCTGTTTAGTGAAAGGTGATTCATACTGCCTAGTAGGGCAGCAGGATGAAGCTTATTGAGATTTAAGAGAGAGGAGTACACACAAATGGCCCAAATCCTGTTAGTCCTGACTATGGAGTAGATAAATAAATCATGTGTTGACACCATAATTGATTGAATGGACTCTCAGTAACCAACAGGATACCAACCAATGTGGCATGATGAGTGCTGGACTAGGATTTTAAGAGACCAGGTCCAAATCCAATACTCAGCCACAAAAATGCACTGGGTGACCTTGGGAAAGTTACATTCTCTCAGCTTAAGAAAAAATTGATAGCTTCCCCCCCATCCGATAAATCTTGCAAAGAAAACCCCTCTAGGACAGGGACTTTGTAAGTCAAAATTGACTTGAAGACACATAATAGCAAAGTAACATGCAGCACTAAACAAACATGGACACAATCCATCTAAGTCTGACATGATACCTTATTGACTCCATGAGTCATTATGTCTTCCTTAAAATAAATCTGAGACATTTCAAATGGAATCCCCCTTTTTAATTATTAGTGTGGAGAGACACGAAGTCACTATGCCCACATCACTTCCATCTGCTTAACCACAATCCAAATACATCTCCACAGCTGCATAACAGAATATGAAATTGGTCATGAAATCAATTAAAATAAAAAGTGACCAGAAGCTCAATTCAAAACAAAAAATCACAGAGGTGGAGGGGAAGGCCTTCACACATTAAAGTAAGGCTTTCAGAATCAAAAATTGTCTTTCTGAGGAACTTTCTTTTCTCCAATCAAGAGAGATCGGGAAGGCTGCAGAGGATGCAAAAATGGATACCAGTTACCTAGCCTAAGCTAAGTTCCTTAAGGAGACTAATAGGTACAACCAAGTCTAGGTCTTAAGTGCAAAACCTGAGCCCCAAAACTTTGAGTGCAAGAGCTGTTTGGTGAGACTCACCTTAAACAAGTCTGCTACCAAGCCATAATCTGCAACTTGGAATATTGGTGCTTCTGGGTCCTTGTTGATAGCCACTATGGTCTGAAAGAGAAAACAAACAAGGATTAGCCACAGCAGGGAAGTACTCTTGCCGTCTCTCTGTAGGCACTGGAGGGCAGCTCCTTTGCTTTTTGCCAAGAGTACCACAGTTGCTCTTAGAAGAAGTTTCTGTTCCAGTTCACAACAGAAATATAACAGTGAGGTAGAAGAACCGAATACAATCTGAAAAGCTACACATCTGGACTTCTGCGCCCTTTGGAGTACTGCATTCAGTTCTGGGTGCCTCATTTTGAGAAGGATATACACAAGTTGGAGAGGATTTAGAGAAGGTAACAATGATGATAAAAGGTATGGAGAACAAAACATATAGGGAAAGGTTGAAAGAGTCAGGCATGTTCAGTCTGATAAAGAAAACACTGAAGAGGGACATGATTCCACTCTAAATAGCTAAAGGACGGTAAGTTATTTACAAGCAGAACTAGCACTCTTGGCAAACAAAATTAGACTACTGTATATACTCATGTATAAGTCTAGAAATTTTAGTCAAAAAATTGACACCAAAAAACGAAGTTGACTTATCCCTGAGTCAATGTAAGTACTGCTCTTTAATTCTTATTTTAAAAGGGACCATCTTCTGGTGAAAGGAAAGTGCATAATCTGACCTGAAAGTACTGACTCCCCTCTGCATTCTCACCATCTAGCCTTTAGTGGGAGTACATACAGTTGTTATGCCTCCTCAAATATTATAAGCTATTTGGTATAGTTTTTCTTTGCTATATCCTATACATTCTTTGCTTTATCCTTTAATCCTTTGTTATATGCCCCTAAATTTTACTGTTGATTTATCCATGAGTCATATTAAAATCCATAATTTTGGCCCCAAAACCTGCCCTCGACTTATACATGAGGTCAACTTATAGTCGGGCATATATGGTAAATACAGACTACATGGAACAAAAATGAGAGAGAGGATACATAGAGCTAAATTCAAGGAGCTGGCTTTGACCCACAAAGCCCTAAACAGCTTGGGGCCAGGATCTCTGAAAGCTCAGCTCCTGACGTATGAACCTGTCCTGAATCTGAGCTATCCAGAATCTGAACTTCCTTACAGTGGAATACACTGCCTTGGAGTGTAGCTGAGTCTCCCTCTTTGGAGGTTTTTAAACAGATTCTGAATGGCCATCTGTAGGGAATATTTTGATAGTGTCTTCCTGCATGGCAGAATGGGGTTGGACTGGATGACCCTTGGGTTCTCTTCCAACTCTACATGATTCTGTGCTTTTAACACAGATTCTATTTTCTAATCAGCTGGCTGGCCGCTCACAAAACTAGAAATAAGGTCAGCACAGCAACAGTTTATACATAGCAAAAAACAATGCAAACAGTGCTATAATAAGCATATTATAGTAATGGTAAGAGGCCTAATTAATACATAATTAAAACCAAAAATAGCATTTAACTCAAGAAAGGAACAAGGGAGGAAATGGAGAGCAGTGGCAATCCATTCTTCAGAGGGAGAAAAAAGCCTTGCTTTCTACCTTGTCATAAGTACAAATAAATTATACATTTTACTTGCCGAAAGCTTTGTGGACTACTTTCAAAAGCATCCTCAAAGTGTGCAAGTTCACAATGCCAGATAATTCACAGCAGAGGGGGAGAAATCCACTCAAGAGACTGTTGCCATAGTTACAGAAGGGATTTTTTTAACGTTTTATAAAAATCTGATCTGTTTGAGCAAATACACCAGCCATCTAGTGCTGATAATAAACACAGAAGTAGGGAACCGGTCAAGTAAAAGTAAAAGAAAGTCAAGCTCTTGAAAACGTGTGCTGTGAGCTTAAAATACGGGAGCAATATTGAGAAAAAGCTCTAGCTAAATGTCTATGAAAATCTAAATATGGGCCATTTTCCAAAAGTAGGAGACTGAAGTAACAGTTGCTACAGAAGTGATACAAAACCATGTTTGTTTTGAATACAAAAATCCTGATCGCTATTTATAGTAAGGACAACTTTTCTAGCATTACTGGTAGCTTACAGTCCAAACCAGCAAACACAATGGAACATTTGGAACATTAACAGAATTTGGCTATTCTTCAATTATTTCCAATGCATCCCCCAGCTACCTCCACAGATTTCCATACAAGGAATAGTAAAGTTGATGTTTTACACCAGTGGTTCCCACACTTTGGTCCTCCAGATGTCTGGGACTTCATCTCCCAGAATTCCTGACTTTTGACCTAGTTGGTTCAGACTTCTGGAAGTTGACATCCAAAACACCTGGAGGACCAAAGCTTGGAAATCACTGTTCCACACTGTTCTTTTTTACTCAAAAAAGTAGCAAGGAAACAACAAGCTTTGCACAAAGTTACTTTTAAAAACCACTGCAACAAGGGCAATGGGTTACTTTTCAAACGTCGTAACAAGTAAAAGGAACAAATTGCTTTTAAGAAATAATTTTCCAATCACACAGCAAAGGTGTCATTTAAAAGGCTTCTTACCTGGAGTATGAGTTCAAGCACAGGTAACACACATTTCAGCAACTTGGCCCTGTGCTGAGCATTACTATGAGCATGTTTTTTTTCCCCCAAAAACCTCCCCAAATGGACAGCAACATTTAAATTGCCATAAATTCACTATTAAGCTGCTGAAACTAGATCCAAAAAATGTAGTGTTCCAGGACACATAGCTGGCTACAATAGCATTTGTTCAGGACAATAGGAAATCATCTGAGTCTTAATATTTCAGAGGAAAAGCACATTTCAGAAGCTGGAGGAAAAAAATGTAGGGTGTGCAGAGTAAACACAGAATTGCTTTTACAGTTGTTTTGTTTTTGTCCTTGTCTTGTTTAAACCAAAAGGGCAAGAGAAGGTCTCATTTGAAAAATAATTCAAAGCCATCTTTCCACTGGCAATACGTCTCGGCCCGAGGAATGCACCAGTCTTGCTTTGGCTGAAAACATTTCAGCGACTAACGAGTTAAACCTTTTAAAGTTTTATCATCATTTTATAATAGGTTTCCATTTGAATGGATAAATGCTAGAACGTTCAAAGGCGTCTTTTACTTTATGGAGTAGTAGGTCCATAATTCAAATTGTGCATTGTTATGCATGAATTCATGTGTCAGATTCTGAAATAGATGAATGTGGGTCTTGCTGTATAGGATTCTCCAAGAGAATGTTTTCTTTGGGCTGAAGTCCTAACAGGGGGCTGCAGGTACTGAAATCAATGTATTTCAAAATGTGTGCGGGTAATAATATACTATTGCACATACTTTTGAGTATTACATGATCTACTGCCAACCAACTTACTTTTCTAGAATGGGATTAATCTATGATCTCTGTATGTTTCTACGTCACCCCCAATAACAAAGTGAGTTTTTTACATTGTTTGCAGCATTGTAAATGGCCTTCTTTGAGCTACACAGTCAAGCACTCTACCTTGCTGTCTTTCATCCCAGCTAGATGCTGAATTGCTCCAGATATTCCAACAGCGATATACAGCTCCTGAAACAAACACACACAAAATTAAAGAAAAATTCCAAAGTAGGGGGAGAAAACCTATATTTTAGAAGCAAGCATTGCAAACTGATGCCTTGGGCTGGGCACAAGGAAGCTTTTGCTGTTGAACTGCCATTCCTACCAACCCTCACCAATGGCCAGCCTATCAAAGGCTGATGGGAACTAGAGTTCAGGAGGACAAAAAGACCAATGCTGAATGAGAGAAATTCAATACCTGTTTACAAAAGGCTTGTTGACTTATTTTGGAGTGAAATACTTCTTCCCAAGCTGAGACTTTTGAGACATCAACACCAAACATGTAGAACGTTCTGCTCTGTGGTGATTTTGAATAACCCAATTCTCCCGTCCTCGCTTGGCAATAAGGAAAGTGCTGCATTTTGGTGTTGAACTTCAAGTCAACTTTTTGTTTTACAAAACTATTGACACCATTCTGTTTACACGCTGAGTCTCCCTTAACTGAAATGCTTTAAGACTAGAAGTGTTTTGGATTACTTTGCATTTTGGAATATCTGCATTTGCATATACTGTATATAGTCATGTATAAATCTAGAAATTTTAAGTGAGAAAATTGACTCCAAAAACCTGTTTCATGCCGCTAAGTTTTACCCTGGACTTATCCATGGGTTATATCAAAAGCCATATTTTGGCCCCAAAGCCTGCCCTTGTCATATAGTCAAGTGTATGTACTCCACTACAGTCGGCCTTCCTTATCCACTGATTGTTTCACAGATTCAAGCATCCACAGCTTGAAAATATTTAAAATAGTGTAAATTCCAAACAGCAAACCTTGATTTTCCATTTTATATAAGAGACACCATTTTGCTACACCATTGCATTTAATTGGATTTGAGCATCCATGGATTTTGCTTTCCATGAGGGGCCCTGGAACCAAATCCAAGATCCCACTGTGTAAGTCAACCACATGTATAACTCAAGGGTAGGTTTGGGGGTGAAAATTATGGATACCTCAACCCAGGATTTTGAGGTGATTTTTTAAACTAAAATTTCTAGTCTAATATACATTAACTTGTACATATAAAAAAACACCTTAACAGTCCATGGACTTAGTGCTTCAATCCAGAGCTGGGAAAATACACTTTTTGGACTGTAAATCGCAGAAACCCACAAGCAGCATGGAGTCCAAAGCTCCGTTACAGTCTGCTATGAAGACTATCAGAAACTGGTACCCTTCAATTGCAGCGACTTCCTTATCTGTAGGTATTCAGTGCAACTCCATGCATATTCACTTGAAAACAAGCCCCACAGATTTCACCTTGGCTTACTACTTAGCAAGTATTATAAGATTGCTCCTTAATATGACTCCCCCCCCCCCCCAAAAAAAAAGGCATTTGGTTGATCCTGTGACATCCCTGGACATGATAGACTGGGAGGAAGTGAAGACTGCTACAAATCTCAATAAAAATTACATTTCCTAACACAAAGCCTAATTCTGGATTTTGTTAGTCCCTCAGTGTTAATATGTTTACATCACAAGAGGGAAACCACTTATTCAAGACAAGTTCCCATGGGATTGTGTTAAAGAACCGTGCAGGTAACAAGTCCCCTTGCACTCCATTTCCAAAAAAAATAAAATAAAGGTGCCATGTCATTAAAAGCCAGATGTTTCTTTATACCTTACACCATCTGGAGACCTGCAGAAAGATGAAGAAACACTTGAATTCTATGTGAAGTTCCTTAAAAGGTAAATAAATACCTTACAAATAGAATGTCAGATAACCTTTTCAACTATTTTACAAAATACTTTTTGGTCCAACTGCTAGTCCCAGCTGCAGAAAACCCACTGGATTAACTACCAACTGGTAAGTCAATGTGTATGTAAACACCACTCTTCCAACAGGTCTAATTTAGCCAAGAGCAGCAACTGGATGACAAGTAGGGAGGAATATATGAAGTCGAAGGCTTTCATGGCTGGCGCCCATTGGTTTTTGTGGGTTTTTTGGGCTATGTGGCCATGTTCTAGAAGAGTTTATTCCTGATGTTTCGCCTACATCTGTGACTGGCATCTCCAGAGAATGCTGGGAAGGAGGTGAGTAGGGTATATATATATACTGTGTGACCCTGAATTGGGAGGAGTGATTTCTGTGTATTGTTCTGTTGTTGAATGGCAAGGCCTCAGGGTGGGAAGGTATGCACAGAGGATTAGTGTCTGTTAAATTAGTGATCATTGTCTGTTGGGAAAACACCTGATCCTGGGTGGTTTTCACTTGCATTTTGCTGGGTCTTGATTTTAGTGCTTTTCAGGACTGGTAGTCAAACTTTGCTATCTTTAAGGGTTTCTTCTTTCCTGTTGAAGTTGTCTTGGTGTTGGTGGATTTCAGTGACTTCCCTGTGCATTCTGACCTGATAGTTGTTGGCATGGTCCAGAATGTCACTGTTTTCAAATAGCATTTTATGCCCAGGATGGTTTATAACATGTTCTGCTACTGCTGGTTTTTCTGGCTTACTCAGTCTGCAGTCTCTCTCATGTTCCGTGAGGGAGGAAGATGTTGTGTGTGCATGTCGGGTGGTGGTATATACATACATACACACACACACCTGTGCTAAATTCTGCACCGTAATCTGAACTAAATGCAGAATTCCTTGATTTAAGGACTCCAGTCATAGTAAAGGCAACATAGCATACTCTGACTACGTTAAGCCTACAGCTTGCATCTAAATTTTTGGTCTCATATACACACACAGTATCTACAGTTAATGTGGTTCTAATCTCTTCAGAGGCCAAACATCAATGTCTACTCCTTACTGTCCCCAACATTTCTGTTAGCATATCTGTATATTGCAATAATGTGGTAAAGACAGCACAGTGTTGTGTTTGCTGTTTTCAGAGTGTGATACCTCCCACTTGCTATCTCACCAGGAATAAGGGACCATGCCTCGGAAGGGAGCCAAACACTCAGCAGCAAACAAAGTGACTTCCTCTACTAGGACTGAAAAGTTCTCTTTTGTACCTGACATCATGGAGAAAACAAGCAGCAACACAGGGGCTGCTTCCAAAGATGGAAAAAATTCTGGATGCTTCCTATTTTCAGTAGAGCAGAATTTGGCTTGTCAAGAGGTTCTAGGTTTTATTCCTGACAGCTCCAGTTACAAGGTTGAAATAGTGGGTGATGGGAGCAATACTCCTTTGACTTGCACCCTGAAGAGTTACTACAAGTGACATGTTGTTATTGTGCACCTTCAAGTCGTTGCCAACTACGAACCTATCACAGGGTCTTCTTGTTAAGTTTCTTCCTTCAGAGAGAGTTTGCTATTGCCATTCTCTGAAGTTGAGAGAGTGACTTGCCCAGGGTCACCCAGTGGGTTTTCATGGCTGAGCCAGTATAAACTGACATAGATTCTAGAGTACTCTCAGCCTTTGTTCCCCCGCATATTGTGGACTTCAACTCCCAGAAGCTTCAGTCATCGCTGTCAATGGTGAGAGGTTTTAGAAGATTAAGTCCAAAACACATGGAAGGGCAAGATGTAAGATGCTCATACACATTGCATGTGGAAATAAATGTCCATGCCCATTTAATTGCATATTCAGTTGTGCAATGTCACTTATGAGGCAGCATTATGCAACTGCCAAATAACTTTGTGAACCTAATGTTATGCTCTGTGTCTCCTTGATATAGGATCTCAGCTAATACTGACCTCAAGATGATCATTTATAGTCTTGACCAAGAATAAGGCAGGTTTCTATGTTTCTTACATAGAACTGGTAAAGCGGGTGGGAGACACAAATAATATCAGGACAGTAAATCCAACCAACATCTCTGGACTTCTTTTCACAAGCCATAACCATTCTTAACTACAACTTGTCCCACATGTCACCAGGGAGGAACCGCAAACAGTGGGAAGGCTGGCAGAAAGTTCCTCATCAAACCCAGCTCTCTTCTCTCTACAGTAAAAACATGTGGCAGTAAGAGACCTCTTGATTTCAAGAATACAATTAAAAGCAATTAAGCCATTTTTTCCTCTAAATATGGACCCTTAGTATGTTCTAATTGTAACAGAAGAAAGTCCTTAAACCCCAAGGATTGAAGTCATTCATGTTACTAAAGACTCTGCCAGGTCAAACATTTTCATCCCTTTCTAATCCTTTTCACTTTAAGAACTTATATGGGGCTTTGATCAACCAGGACACGTGATCACTCTTAAGAAGTGTGCTTAGGGTGTCTGCTTGAGTGCAGGCCCATACAGCATTTCTTTCTTTTCTTTTTTTTCCTGCTCTCCTGGGAGCAGCACATCAATTGCTTTCAGCTAAATGCACTCTCATATGAATATTTTAGTACAATTTAATGTTTCTGCACCAACCCCTGAGGAGCAGAGCATCAATTTGAGAACACAGTTCTCTTGGACTTAAAAGCCATGCTGGATAATGCAGGATGAAAGGGGCTGTCAGTCTCCAGCTTTTTCACAAGTCAAAGGAACGGGTCTGAAAATTCAGTCCTGGATGCATACAAACAGCTCTTTGAAGTTCGTGAGTCAAACATGACTTTTCAACACTACCAAGCACTCAGGAAAAAAAAAAGTCGGCTCCTCAAGCGTGGCCAGTTTCTCCCGAAAACTTTGTTTAGCTAGTTAACAACAATGGCTTACATGAGTTAGTGTTATTAGTCAAATATGCAGATGTACAGAAGGCATACCTCAGCTTTTTCAAAAGCCACACACTAAGAGGCCTGAAAACATAAAAGTTGGCAATTGCAGGAATTTTAGCACAAGGTGCTCCAGAACATACTCTTCTGAAAGTACCATTTGACAAGCAGAAATTACTCCAGAGTTCCAAGGTTTGCAGACATGTTATTCATATACCCCTCAAAGCAAACGTTCACACAGAAACTCCCAAGGCTCTCAAGTATAGTCCAAAAGACTTAAGATGACATTGACAAAAAAAACCCATCAAGAAACAAAATCCAAATGAAGATAAAGCTGTTGTACCATTTGCTTTTAAAATAATAAAATTATTGACATATGGTGATCCTAAGGCAAACCTATAATAGGGTTTCTTCAGAGGGGGTTTGCCATTACCTGGCAGAATTTCTTTTTAAGCAGCTAAGAAGTGCCCACACACACACACACACTTCCACCAATACACATACAGCAATGTGATCTAGATACTATACGAATAACCTTCTTTCAGTTTGACATAACAGAAGAACTCAAGCTAGGAACAAAGCAATCCCAAGTATTGTGATACAGATTGGGAGGAAGAAACATAGGTCACCATGAATTAAAGGGCTACTGGATTAAAACAGAACTCTCCGCAAAGTTAAAGAGGCATTCTGCCTAACATAATGAAGACAGAAAGATACCCAACCACCAGTTAAATGCTGGTAGTTAAACGCTGCTCCCATTCACAGTTCCAGTTAGCCAACCCTGTCCATTCCTACTTCCTAAGTTTCCAACCCATACTATATATTCTGCATCTACTAGGCAAATTTGAGGTTCATTTGTCTTAAGGAGGAGGATGCCCCCTTATCCTGATTTTTAAAAAAAATTCAAAAACTTCTGTAAACTTCTTTTCGCTATTAACAACCATAAGCAAAAACTCTTCTAAAAATCAGCAGAAGCAACATAACAACTGAAAATATAAGGATGTCAGTGGGGTGTTCCTTCAGGAATCTGGACTGGGGCTGGGTAAAATATGCCATCTAAGCGCTGAATGTGGCTCCTAAACCACTTTTTGTAGCCTCTTAAACTCCCCAACTTAACTCTCCCCAGGTGAAAACACTCCTCAAAGGGTCAACAACTGCTCTCTCTCTCATCTCCCCAAAACTTGCAGAGAAACCCAGAAGTTGAAAATGTATGTTATTTCTGTTATGATTTGGGGGTGAAAATGTAGCAGTGCAACCTACTATAGGAGTAAAAATCCTCCCACTGACCATCTCTATTCCAGACCATTAACTCAGCCACCTCCTCACTATTGGCCATATAATCAGCAGCATCCATCAAAACTCCATCAAAACCCTGCCTCCAATACCTCTACTCAAGACCCAGCCAAATTCCCTACTGGGCCAGTTTATTAGTCTATAAATACACCCATAAAAGCATCAGTAACAAACACTCCTCCACCATCTGAAAGACAGATAGAGATGAGCATCTCTCATGTTCTACTTGCTCCTTATTTCTTTCTTTGTGTATATTTAACTGGGCTCCTCAAGGGTAATCAGAATTCAGTTCTTATTCCACTAGGAAAATGAGATTTACTCAGGTGGCCTGGTTTTAACTCTTATTCCAAAATGCCTGCAAAAAGTTTAAAAAAAAATCTCCATCAAATATAACACAAATTCTTGGTGCATATGTTTAAGGTGTCTGCTTGAATTGAACCTGGGCTGCAGCCTTCAAATCAGAAGCCAATAGTTTTAGTTGTCAAATATATATTTTGTTTGTTCTGCAATACTTGGAAACTTTGCAATACATCCATAAAATACATCATTCTCCTATGTTGCTAGGACATGTAGGCCTGAATCCTGTTGTTAGTCCCAACTAGAGTAATCACACTAAATGAATGGGTCTTTTCCCACTGGAAATAATCAACAGTATTTGTGCTTCAGTATCTTTGCTCTGAAATCGATCCATAAACTAGACCCTTTACAAGAACCGTTCCACACTCCTTGCTTCCTTTGTAATTTGCCAGATTCTTCAGGTCCTGGCCACACAGGAAGGAAGCAAAAGATTCAGCAAGCTCAGCTGAAAAGGAGCCACCAGTCTTGTACATGTACATACAATTCCTTTCCAAAAGTAAATCTCTTAATTGTTACACATCCCACATGACTATGAAAGTGATTCAGCCCTTTTGTATCTATGGGGACAAATAATGCACACAGCTATATGAGCACTGTAATAAAAATAACTGACACATCAAAAGCCCACTCTTAAGTGAACCCTTTGGCATAATCTCCCAAAGGAAATAAACTGTAATGTTAAAGATTTTGGCATTAGTGATCTCCCTTGTTTGGCTAGATTAAGATGCATTTCCCTTTAAATTTTTATCTGATACTAAGACGGCAAAAAGGCTCAAGTGCATTTGGTTCTGTTCATCCCAAAAGGCAGATCTTCTGTCAAATATTATTCAGATCACACCCCATGCCATACCCATTTCACATGCCACTATGATGTCAGACACACTGCGGATGATGATAGCACACTGTGACAAGCCTCACTTAACCTGCAGAAACGACACCACACGCCATAAGGGAAGCCTTGTACCGTTCACAAAGCAAAATGATATGTCAGACAGAACGGGGAAGAGTTGTAACAATCACAAAAGCCATTCTAGGCTGCAAAGGAAAGGAGGGTGAGAACTAGCAGGTCACCTCCAGCCACAAAGACTATGAATTACCTGCAGCTTCATTGGAAAATGAAGCAATCCTAGGGAAAAATTAGCAGTCTCTGCAGTAAAAGTCACTTGAACACTTACCGGTGCTACAATTTTGCCTGTCTGTCCAACTTGCATATCATTGGGGACGAAGCCTGCGTCAACAGCTGCCCGAGAAGCACCAACTAGACGCAAGTAAAAAGAAAACAAAATTCTCTCAGAAAAGTGTCTTTTTTTAATTCATGAAAACTGTAGGTGCTTATTAGGGGCCCTGGTGGCGCAGTGGTTAAATGCTAGTACTGCAAATACAACATTGTAAGTTTGATCCTAGAGGGGGGCTCCACTCAGCCTTCTATCCTTTCGTTGGTCAGTAAAATGAGTACTCAGCTTGTTGGGGGCAATTGGCTTACACATTGTAAGACGTTTAGGGAGTGCTAGTTCACAGATAAGTGGTATAGAAATGTACTTGCTGTTTGTTTTGGCCATCCTTTTCAACTGAACCCACTTCCCACATCTTATATGGTTCCAGAGTGTGTGTCTCCCAACCTCTTGGAGTAGAAGGAAAGGGGGAGATGAAAAAACCTGTCCCATGAGCTGACCTCTGCTCACAGATATCGGGGCCAAATCGATTTACTCCCTCTCATATGCAAAAGTATTGTTCCGTTTCACCAAACTTCACACAGTACTAAACAAGCCAAAGGTGAAGTCTACATCCCCTTGGGAAAGACAGTAATTCCAACCAGCATTAATATCAAGAGTTGCTCCATCGTAAATATTTGGGGAACCAAGAATAAAAAGAATTCTTTACCTGCGGCATGCAGCTGATCTGCAAGATCATACAAAAGTTTGAAGTTTTCTCCACTCTTCAAGCCTCGCCCTTAAAAATAAAACATGGAGACCATTCAAATCTCTTTAAATGGCAATACTGGATTATATATGTTCTCTCTCCACTCATATAACCCAGTTAACGAATATTTTAAATCCTACTGCAAGTTATGTAGCCCTTGTATGAAATCTGAATGTTATTCATTTTTGTCATTTGATTAACACTGTTTCTTCAGAATTGCAGAGGATTAACCTCTTTATTGCTTCTCTATCAACAGTATGATCATTGTCACAAGAGAGAAATTAGAGAATTAGATCTTAGCAAACTGCACTCCACCTACTAGCCTGAGGGTTATCATTTCAAGTAAGAAAACAGTGAGCTGTACTCTTTGCTGCTTTCTTTCCTTGCTGAAGTACAGATAACAAATTCGATAAAGTTAAAAACTACCACATATCAAATGAATACATTTGAAAACCAAATCATTTATCAAACTAAGATCTTGTACACATTGATTGTTTTCACTGCTAACTGATAAGATAAGTCCTAGCATTTTTGGTTATCATTTTGGTTATTTTCCCCACCCAGGCAATTTGATATGCTGGGCATTTCCCCATTTCCTTGCCTTTCTAGCCACAAGACACAGCCTTTTCAGATTCAAAAGGAGGGACAGTAGGAGGTTCTGTTTTCCTGGAAATTTTAGCACAATTCTAGTTAATTAACAGCCACTTACCGCCTGATACAACAACCTTTGCACTGGTCAGTTCTGGACGATCACTTTTTGTTAGCTTTTGCTCAAGCCATTCGGACTGACCAACTGGTGAAGGAGCTGATACTGTTTGTGTCAAAAATACAAAGACTCCATAAATTTCCTGAAGCGACAAAGTCCTTCCACAGCCATTGCCTTAAAGATTAAACTCAATATTCAAGCAAAATCAACTAAATTATAGCCTCCCACTTCCTACCTGTGTATTAAAAAGAACACTGTGGGATTGTCTGCACAGGCCAAATGGGCTCCTCCCCAGCCCCATGGTGTCTGGTTTAGGATCACAGGATCTGATCTAGTTTTCCACAGATAACCCTCTCCCCACGCTCCTTAGCTTTCTGGTATGCAATCCATCTGAGAAGCCCCCCAGTTGCCCCATCTGATGCAGAAATGGGGTACCTGGCCACGTGGGTGCAGCAAGGTGCCCCATTTCCATGTAAGACATGGCATCTTTTAAGATGGATCACACACCAAAAAAGGTAAGGAGCAACCCTGGGTCAGTGCAGGGACAGGGGGATGAACACCTACCAACCCCTATGCTAACCCAGGGGCTTAGCACCAAATGAGCACCAGGGACAAGATGGCATGGGTTCAGCCTGTGCTGTCTTGCCCCTTCTGCTCAAGTCCAGTTTTTTAATAATAAAACATTTTTAATAATTTTATACACATATTTTAATGTTTTGTACATGGAACCATCAGAATTCAAAGGTGTTACTATCTCAGCCACCCTGTGACCCATATTGGATTTTGCAGTAGTTCAGATTTTGCAACTCCAGATAAGGGACACTCAAGTTGTAATGAAATAATAATAATAATAATAATAATATCTAATAATCTAATAATCAAATACTCGTATCTAATAATGACATAACTTCTTTTTTTTAAAGTAATGTTTTTATCTCAATTACAACTTTAGCAAAACAAGAAAAACAAAATTAAACACTCACCTTTTTCTAAACTAGCACTTCCACCACTCACTGGTGCAGGCTCAAAAGAAGTGCCTCGCACAGAGAACACCTTTATTTTTTCCTCACACTTCACAGTGCATAGGGCATTTCCTATAAAATAAGATCACATTTGCTCTTGAAAACAACTGCAATCCCCCCAAACTACTACCCTTAGCAGAAGACTAGTATGGTCACTGCTACAAGAAAGCTATTTCAACCAATAAAAATTAAAAGGCTCAAAAATCCACTTGAATTGGTTTCACATTTCCTTGATGTCATGGAAATATTATTCACTGTGCCAACCAATGGGTTCTGCTTTTACACAAACCTTCCCTGGCTTAAATATTATTTCTTTTCACACTTTAATGCACTTGATGAAGTAGCATGAGTCTACAAAGCTTATGCTGCAAACTTTTTCCTTCCAATTAATCTAAAAGGTGCCACAAGACTCCTTTGTATACTTTAATAGTCCGACTCATTCCAATTTTCTGAGCCTTTGGTATCCACTGGAGATTGGTTCCAGGATCCCCCGTGGATACCAAAATCCATGGATGTTCATGTCTCATTAAATACAATAGCACAGTCAAATGGTGTTCCTTATATAAAATGGCAAAATCAAGGTTTGCTTTCTGGAATTCATATATTTTAAAACTATTTTCAAGCTGTGGATGCTTCCATCCATGAATAATAAATCCGTGGATATGGAAGGTTGACTGTAATTCATTAGTACTATTTCAGTAATAGTCATGACCATCAACCCTCAATCATACAAAGGAGTGCTTGAGGGTCAGAATGAGCAGACCAGCGTTTTAAGTTAGCCTGACAAAGAACAGAAGACAGGAAAAGCAAGAAAGAAGCATGCAAGCCCAAAAGCTTAACAAACCAGGATCTATTAAGCTATGGTAGGTTTGTATTTGTGTAATAATGTTAATAGATTTATTAAGATGAGATTGTTACATCTGCACCAGCCCGGAGACCATAACTAAAACTTGTGGCGTCTACAAATAAAACTAAAAGATTTGCAGATGGTAATCATTAGATAGTAGCAAGCATGACTAGAATTTGCAGAACTGTGCAGGAATAAGATAAAAACCAACACCTCCTCACACAATACTAAAAATTAGTTCAAAAAATAGAAAAGCAATCAGGGCTGAATTGCTCTTTCTCTTGGAAAATTAAGATATGTCTCCAGGGAGTGTTATAAGGATTTTGTAACTGTTTCTGAAGAATGACTGGCTATGTAAAACAAGCATGACTTCACTCAAGAGGTCAGAACTGCTGAGAAGAGAATAGGAGCAAGTCTAGTCTAGTCTGCATCTGAATGAATGATGAAGTAGTTGCACTTTTAATTCTTTGAACCAAACTGTATAAGTAACTTACTCTAAAAGGCAGCTTTCTGGAATAATGTATGCTCTTTACAAAGCAGTTGGCATTTATTTCAGATACCAGTTTGTTCTCAGAGAAACCTGCCATTAGGTGATTGATATTCAATCCTAAACTTGGATGTTCCTTGATTTTCACACAATCTGCTTCCATAAATATGCTTTGGATTGCAATTGCAAACCAATCATAAATATTAAGTGCCTTGTAAGAAAACTGATTCAAGACTGGACTGTGAAGCCGTGGATTAAGTATTATTCTCCAAACCCTTGATCCATTTAGTTCTTCTCATTTTTATCTTTTTACAATACATGACAGAGAAATACAAGGATACAGGAGGGAGCTAGTAATAGAGAAGCACAAATTATTTCAGAAAGGGAATTATTAGAAGGCAAATCAAAACCTATATACAGTCCATCAATCTCTAAAGGCAGGAGAACATTGACAAAAAAAAAGAATATCCTGCCATAGCAAATTTAAGAGACAAAGGCTAATGCTTTCATGTCTAAATTAAATTATGAGATCAGACAAGCATGATGGAGCTAGACAAACAAGGGCTGCAAAATAATTAGGGAAAGTCAATTAAATATTACAAATAATTGTATCAATGTCTCTCTTAACTAAGAAAAATAACCCTATGGATTGCTGGAATCAGAACTAATGTAACCCATATTAAATAAAGAGGACTATCTGAATGCCTCACAGTTGGCAAAATCTTATCAAAAATGCATTAACAGAAATACAATACATTTGAAGCACGTCAGCAGATTCTGTTAATGAAGAAGCTATATCTGGTTTCTCAGGACTTGGAACTACAATCCTATAGTACCCAGGATGATCCTATTAGTTGTGTCAGAAAAACCATTCCCACTGCTCTTATCAAAGTGATTTTTATCTTTGCTCATACATACTTCTATACTTCAGTACGCAGTGACTCACAGAGGGACAAAACTCACCTGCATAAATTGTTCTGACAAAAGTGTCTGGAGATTTAACATCGATTATGTCTGAGATGGGAGCAACATCAAGTTTTGCTGCCAGTCTGGGAAGAATATTCTAAACATTAAAAAAACACATTTATATTTAGTAACATCTACTGAAAATGAATTAGCAACCCATGTAAAACTAATTGATTACTATTCTCATTCTATTGTTTGTTTTTAAAGATTTTTTTTATGGCCAAGGCAGCTAACAAACAAAGCCAGCATGGTGTAGTGGTTTGAACATTGGACTATGACTCTGGAGACCAGGATTCGAATCCTTACTTAGCCATGGAAATCCACTGGATGACCTTAGGCAGGTCACACTCTCTCAGCTGCAGAGGATGACAATGGCAATCCAGTTCTGAAGAAACTTGCCAAGGAAACCCCATGATAATTTCACCTTAAAGCTGCCATAAGTCAGTAATGACTTGAAGGCACACAACAACAAACACTGCTAAAATAACAAATTGAACAACAATTAACCAGTTCCTCTCCCTACATATGTCTGCCTGAGAACTGAGGTCTGCTGAGAGAATTGCTCCGCTCCAACTTTTCCAGAAAAAAAGGACTATGGCAACAAAATAAAAGAAATCCTGATTGCTGGCCCAGAAAAAAAAACTGGGAAAAATAACTAAAGCTTCTAAGAAGCATACATTCATTCTGGGTGATATATTTGCACTGGTTTAGGGCTCATTATCCTTGGAACAATAGGTTTGGGATGGATTTTATATACACTCACCTTCCCAAAGGCAGATGCTCCGGCGCAGATGTGGGTGTAATTAAACTGCTTCTGAGTTGCCAAAATCAATGGAGTCAGCTCCTCTGGGAATGAGACATATTGGTCAGAGCACCCTGCATTTTCTAACACAATACTGACCGCAAGGAATCTTAAACGGCAAACAGTATTTGTAAACAAGCCTCACCAGGCAGAAGTCCTTTGTAGGCATCATGCTGGGCAAGAAGAACTTTGACAACCCCTTGGACTTTGCTGAGCTCTTGAGCCACCTGTGACAAGAAGTGGATCTTTATGAGATTCAGCTGCACATGCAAGGCTTTACTGCTGTGACCAGATGCTACAGTCCAGACTGGTGCTCTTTTAAATAAACAGGAAAATAGGGCTTCCCAGCCTAAAGAGCTTGTGGGAGGAGAAAATGATTGCAGGAAAGACTTAGAGTAACACAGAAGTCTGCTTCAGGACTCCCACATATTACCGTCTAAAACTCTATTCATATATCCTTCAATGCATTCCTGTTCTGCACCAAAGCACATCATCCAAATACATCTCAAACTGAAAATTCATATTGCACTCTCAAATCTTTTGTTAACATTTTTGTTTTAATATTCTGGTTTTTTTTTTATATTTTCAGTTTCTTCTTCATGGTCTCTATGAATCACACAACTGAGTATTTGTGCACCTGTGTAGAGCATATTTGAAACCTTTTGGAATCGCTAGGCAGATTTTTGGCAGTAGCTCCATTCACCCCCAACTATACCTTCAACAAATCTTGACCATTCATTTTTCTACAGGCAAGAATTCACTTTTCTATCTTATGCTGTTGAGAGTTTCGTATAAACACAAGAAGATGCTATTAAGGTTTCCAAATCTTGCACAGATTTTCCAATTACACTGTGCTATAACATCCAATTATACGGTGGGCCTGCCACATTCACTGGAGTTAGGGACACAGGACCCCCGTGAGAGTGGAGAAACCACAAATAAATAAATAAAACACTTCTTTTTTTTACCTGAAAGAGCACATCTATAGGAATTTTTAGGTCCTCCAGAGCAACTCTGTGTTCAACATCTGCTGGAAGTTAACTACAGAATTGTGCTGTAGGATGTATAAATGCCTTTGGAAGTGTTCTCTCTAGGTATCTCTAGGTCCTCCAGTACAATGTTTGGCAAAAATTGCCCACAAAGTCACACTAGAGGACCTAGAGATTCCTAGAGAGAATATATTAATTAAATCCATGAATAATCAAATCTGCAAAAGTCAAAGCCGCAAATATAGAGGGCTAACTGTACTGTGCTACAACATATACTGTAATAAAGGTCTAAGGACAGCAGGGCACAATTTGGTAACACTGCACATTTGCTTTTTATCTGGTTCACTGAACAAATTCAACTTCCCACCAATGAAAGTAGAACATGAGTCTCACTTGGCAATTGAAGTGATGTAACTATGCCAACTGAACATTAAGACAGGTTTAGGTAGCCCTTCAAATAAAGATCAGAAATGATCACCGAACTCCATGCTCTTCTCTATTGAGTTCCTGCCTCCCCTTACTTCAGCATACAAAAATCATGCTACTTTTGCTTACCTTTTCACAGTTGGTGCCGGCTACTAAACAAGATACTTCGCCTCCAATACGTTTGGCTGCAGAGATGGCATTTAACGTAATAGGGGTAAGAGATTCGTTGGCATGTTCAGCTATAACCAGTGTGCTCTGGAACCGGTGGAGCAAGAAGACCTGAAAAACAAGATGAGCAAAGCAGGTTAATTCATATGAGATGAAGATTCTGCATGGGCAACTCATAATAAGTTACATAAAGTTTATCGAGTAAGTAGACATATGTGGTGATCTTCCAAACAAAATATGGGATGTGAAACTTTGTCTCTGCATTCTCTACTTATGAGAATAGGGTTCGTGTAATTTGTATAGTAAGGGGTCCCATACAAAAACAGCCAAAGCAAAACTTGCTTGGATAGGACATCATGTTATCACATTATTTATTATGAGTTCAAGCTTTTCTTCCAAATCAGTATATCGATAAAACGTTCCTCTCCATCCCTTTAAGAAGGTGGTGTTGGAACACTTATTCCCAAAGCTTCTCCTCCCTGATAGTCTGCTGGAAATCATTAAATCCCATGAGATTTTAAATTGTTACATTAAAAGCTTAACTAAATACATTATAACATACCTACCAACAGTAATGTGGATTTTCTAGAATATTTTCAAGTGGAAACATTTCAAAGGCCCTAGAAAGAGCACAATCTGACCAAGTATGTATACAGTGGTCCCCCGGGATACGAATCCCCCGGGTTAAGAAAACCCCGGGATCCGAAACCGGCGGGACCAAAAATTATCCCCCGGGATCCGAAGGATCCCCCGGGATCCGAAAAAAAGTCCCTTTTCCTCCGAGGCCAGGCTTCGGAGGAAAGGGGACAGACTCCCTTCCCTTTTCCTCCGAGGCCAGGCTTCGGAGGACAAGGGACGGACTACCGAAAGGAAGGCCCGATCCGGCCTTCCTTTCGTTGGGCGCGGAGGCCCGGCCTGGCTCCCCAAGCCAGGCTGGGCCTCCGTGCCCGAGACGAAAGGGAAGCCCGATCCGCGGGATCGGGCCTCCTTTTGTTGGGCGCGGAGGCCCGATCCCGCGGATCGGGCCTCCTTCCGTGTCTCTGGCGCGGAGGCCCGATCCGGCGGGATCGGGCCTCCTTCCGCGTCAGGCGCGGAGGCCCAGGCTGGCTTCCCAACAAAAGGAGGCCCGATCCGGCGGATTGGGCCTCCCTTTCGCGTCAGGCCCGGAGGCCCAGCCTGGCTGGGGAAGGGGACCTTCCCTTCCCCAGCGAGGCTGGGCCTCCGCAGCTGACGAAAGGAAGGCCCGATCCGCCGGATCGGACCTTCCCTTCCTCAGCCAGGAGGCCCCCGCCAGGCCTCCGGAACGGATTACCTATTTCCTATGGGAAATAGGCCCCGGGTTACGAAATTTTCGGCTTATGAAAAAGTAGCCGGAACGAATTAATTTCGTAACCCGGGGGACCACTGTATTTGACTTAAATTTAAAAAAAAAAAAAGCACCCGTTTAATACCCAAATGGTCAATGAGTTTTTGAACTGAAATATTTAATTAGGAAAAAGCAAGTTAGCACAGTACTGGGATTTAAATATACTGAAATAAGTTCAAAGTCTTTGCATTTTTACTGCAGTGCATACTCCCCTTACACTGTTGGATTAAATTTAAAGGGACAGAATACTAGGAACTATTAAATGCAATATTTTACAACATCCAACAAATTATTCATGATGGGCTATAGCTGTCCACTCAGCTACTTCCAACTGAGTTTAGCCCTAACTGCTGAGGCCATTGGGACACCACCAGCTTCACTATCTGCTGGTCTTAAAGGTGCCACAAGTTTCTTATTTTTTGCCTCAACAGATGAACTCAGCAGTATCTCTGGAAATTAATCTAATATGGAGGTCTAACTCAACTCCTTTTTATGCAGACATTGAAGATAATTTGTTACGTGAACAATGATTTAAACTACAATTTGTAATGACGAGCAAAACAGTACAGGTTCCTGTAAGGTGCTCAAGATTTCATCTTAAGCATATTAAATCATACGATGGAATGTAAGATTTTGGAATCATTTGAAGTGAATTACTACTAACAAATTACTTATTGCCAATACAGATCAAAAACCATATTTTTGATTATGTTTCAAACATCATTTTCTATAAAAGTTACAAGACTGTAGGCACTGTTTGACAAATAAATCCATGCTTTCGTGGCAAAAAGCCCAAACTTGCCAAAATTTATAGTGCCGTCACAGAGCAACATCCACGGGATTGCTGAAACACAGAGTCTTACGTTTCCAGAGGGAATAAAATGTATATAAAGTCAATCCTGTGTTTTCTAGAGAGGAAGTATAGTGAGATGACTTCTACTGCATATTTTCCAGCAGAGAGAATACCTGCTGGATTTCACCTGAGGAGCAGAAAATAAATTTCACAGAAATAAATCAACACTGAGAATCTGGTGTGCTATGTATTAAAAAATTATTTTACTTTTGCCTGTATGATTTTTAAAACCTTTTGCCTGATAAAGAAGCCAATGGAGCTTTGAAACTTGCAGCATGCATTTCAGTTGCCAAATAAAGGTGTTGCTCTTTTGTGGGTTTGGGATATCATAGTCCCAAATCATACAAAAGATGTTCAGGGAATGAAGTGATGAAGATGAAGTAGGGAATCCGTGTGCCAAGTACACCATGTCCAAACTGACGTTTGGCCCAAATCCCATATTAGACATCTCTTCTTTATGAAGATTTAGAGATCCTGAGCTAAGCAGAAGAGACTGTAAAAAAGTAGGAGTGTGGCTTCATACTGACATGTTTAATTTGATTAAAGACATCTGAATTACTGAAAGATTTCCTTCCCGTGCAAG
The DNA here is from genome assembly GCA_034509955.1 of Urosaurus nigricauda. Taxonomy (NCBI): domain Eukaryota; kingdom Metazoa; phylum Chordata; class Lepidosauria; order Squamata; family Phrynosomatidae; genus Urosaurus; species Urosaurus nigricauda. Next base: position 4,867,263 of record JAOEGL010000012.1, on the reverse strand, counting down.
CTTGAAAGTGTGATGGCACATTTAATCCATTTATTTATGAGTTTATTATATTAATGTCCCCTATCTTTTCTCTAAGGAGCTCAAGGTAACATACCTGGAACAGATACAGTTTCACACAACCATGCCCGGCCAACCATTTTATTTTCACAACCATTTTTGAGGTAGCTTGGCCTAAGCAATAGTAATTAGTCCAAGGCTAACCAGTGAGCCTCATAGCAGAGTAAAGATTTGAACCCAGGTCTCCCAGTCTCCTAAACTGTAAACATCCCAATCTATAGGATCCACGCTCTGCATTCTTCCATTATCACAACATACATTTGACCCTTTCACAGTTAAAGGATAACCATTATGCTCATAGTTACTGCGGTCAATTCATTATTTGATGTTCAATCTTCTCAGAAAAAGCTTTCCATACTTACGCAGGCTAGACCTCATACAGTATCCCATTAAAGCCATACTTAATGCTACACCAGTTTGACTGAACCAGTTACACGTCACGGTCCTCTGCCATAGCTTAGGGCCACCTCCATTTTTTAATGATATGACAGGGAAGGACTTTGTCGAGGTGCGTAGGATAGAAATATAATAAATATTTCTTAGATTGTGCAGGATTTTTAGACTTTGCAAGACTGCAATCAGCCCTCCTGTTTGCTTACTGCTTTATTACTGCTGCTGTTTTATTACTACTATTCTCCTTCCTCACATTCCCTGAGGAGATCAAAATGGAAATATTGAAGGAGGTGGGCTTTGGTATGTCCTTTGTCACACTGGGAATGTAGCCAGACCCAGGCATATTTTGGGCTCTCCCAATCCCTTGTACTTTACTATGTACTAAGTACATAGTACTTGTACTAAGCTATGGATGGGAGACCACCAATAGGAACTGTAAAGCAGCAATTACTCTCGTCCCTCCACATTGGCGGCTTTGACTTTTGCGGATTTGATTGTTCACGGATTTTATTAATACGTTCTCCCTAGGAATATCTAGGTCTTCCAGCCCAACTCTGTTGTCAACTTTAACCAAAAGTCGCACTGAAGGACCTACAGATTCCTAGAACGAACTCTATCTGTATCTCCTCCAGCGCAATTCTTTGGTCAATGTCTGGCAAATGTTGACCACAGAGTTGTCCTGGAGGACCTAGAGATTCCTAGAGAGGTAAAAACACTTTGTTGTTTGTTGTTTTTCCACATTCGCAGGGGTCCTTTGCCCCTAACCTCGGGGAATGTGGAGGGACAAGTGTACCACTGTCCAACAATGCCTCTGATTAATGTGTGTGTGTTTATATACAGAAAATCTCTATATATACACACACATATACCTACTGTATATACAGTACAGTATATGTGTGTGTGTGTGTGTGTGTGTGTATACACACACACTGTCTGTGTGTATGCATAGATATAGAGGCCCTAATACAGTATGTGTGTGTGTGTGTGTATGTTTGTGTATATGTGTGTGTGTGTGTGTGTGTATATACACACACACACACAGTGTCTGTGTCTATGCATAGATATAGAGAGGCCCTATATATATATACACACACACACACACACACAGAGAGACACTGTGTGTATTTGTGTATATGTGTGTGTGTATAGTGTATATACAGTAATATATATATATATATATATAGGGGGCGAGACAGCATGGCCTACTGGTTTGAGCCTTGGACTCTGGAGCCCAGGGTTCAAATCCTACCTCAGCCATATAAGCCCCACCGGGTGACCTTGAGCAAGAAGTCACACTCTCTCAGCCTTTTCTGGCTTGGGAAGGCGGCCGAAAGGGCCTACCTTGCAGGGAGGTGGGCCAAGGGCAGAGCCCAGCCCTTCCCCTCCAGGCTCCGGGTTCCCTGCGGGCCACTCACCGCTCTCCGCCCGGAAAAGAAACCCCGAAACATGGCCTCCGTCTCTGTGGTTTCTCAGCCTTTTCTCCTTCAGTTGGGGCTGTGAGGCCTACTGAGGCGGCAAACCTCGCGAGATTTCACGGGAACGCCGCCATCTTGGTCGAGGGCAGCGAAACCGGGAAACACCGCCCCTTTTTTGCATTAGATGACGGCAATGCCACCATTTTAGTCGAGGGCAGCGAAGCCTGGCTTTTCATTGGCTGCTGGCTGGCAGACTCGGCCAATCAGAGGAGGCGTTAGGAAACGCCTCAAGAATTAGGAGTGGCCGCCGTTTTGTAACAGGCCGCACTATTGGAGGAATAAAATAATAATCCAGTTTGAGGCCTATTTAACTTGTTCCTTGGCTCAAGGCTAGGGAATGTTTGAACTGTAGTTTTTGTGAGACATTCAATTTTAGCCTTCTCTGTCAGAGAGAGGTCTAGTGCCACAATAAACTACAATTCCCAAGATTCCCTAGCACTGAGTGTGTTAATTAAGTTTATTAAGTGTGTGAAAATTTCCCCAAATTTCCAGTATTTCCCCCAATTTCCAAAATTTCCAGTATTTTCCCAAATTTCCCAAAATTTCCAGTATTTTCCCAAATTTCCCAAAATTTCCAGTATTTCCCAAAATTTCCAGTATTTTCCAAAATTTCCCCAAATTTCCAGTACTTCCCCAGATTTTCCCGATTTTCCAGTATTTTCCCAAATTTCCCAGGATTCCCTAGCACTGACCCAGGGCAATTAAAACTGTCTCAAACTGGATTATTTAAAATTTCTGCTCCGTCCTCAATGTGACCTCCCTTCAAGTATTTAAACAGGGCTCTCATATCACCTCTTAACCTTCTCTTTAGGCTAAACAAGAGTGGCACTATTACTTCCCTTGATCTAGACACTATACTTTTATTGATGCAGCCTAAAATTGCATTGGCCTTTTTAGCTGCCGCATCACACTGTTGACTCATGTTCAACCTATGGTCTACTAGAACAAGGAGACCCTGTTCAGATGTGGCTTTCCATGTAGTTTTCCATGCGGCTTTCCATGTCAGATGCCGCTTTTCCGTGTCAGGACAAAGTGCTGCGCTCCACTCTGGATTTTATTCCAGACTTTCAGAGGGATATCCCATTTTGAATCCTATCCTTAAATTACTTTCAGCACCAGAAGGAGCCAGTATGGTGCATTGGTTTGACTAGGGGTTGCATCCACAGTGTCCAAATAATGCAGTTTGACACCACTTTAAGTGCTGTAGCCCCATCCTGTGGAAATCTTCGGATCTGTAATGTTACGAGGCCTCTAGCCTTCTCTGCCACGTGAAACTACCCATCCCAGGGTTAAAAGATATCTCAGTGTTAGTTTGTAGAATCAGTATGTAGAGGGATCTTGTAGCACCTTTGAGACTGACTGAAAGAAAGAAGTTGGCAGCATGAAATTTTGTAGACTTAAGTCTCCCTCCTCCAAACGCATCTGAGGAAGTAGACTGAAGTCTATGAAAGCTCATGCTGCCAACTTCTTTGCTTCAGTTAGTCTCAAAGGTGCTACAAGATTTCTCTGCGTACACATCCCAGGGTTGTGTAGGATGGAGCCTGAGACCAGACTGAGGCATGTCCAGGGCGAAAACCATGTAAGGAACGCATTAAGAACTTCTGAAATCTGATGCGGGTTGTGAAGGCAGCGTGGGCAGGGTGGCACAGAGGCTCACAGCCATGGATTGGACAGCCAAGTTCAACACAACTCTGTTGGCCCAGTGGGTACAGGGAATCAGGAGAAAGGAGTGCCCATTCTCACACCTGGCCCAGATCCACACCCAATTTGGTCCTTAGAGGGATGCCCAGGAGGCATTTCTGCACGCCAACAGCCTAGTTAGAAAGATCTCGCATCCTTGGGCACAAAACACACCCAGCCTTTGTATTCTACTTTCTTGCAAAGAAAAATACATGCACCTTTAGTTACCAAATTGGAACAAGGCTCTCTTTTTCTTTTTGTCCCCATCAGCTAGTTTCTGGGGGCTTGGCTCAACTCGATTGTGCCGGATCCAAGAAAACCAACATTTTATATCTAAATGGAACATACAGTAAATCTTTTCTCCATGCATAAATGCACACGGCCTCTGCTATCAGGCCCTCCGGGTGGTTGAAGGGGCCCTTCTCTTCATCTGTCCAAAGGTGACTGGAACAGGGTTGGAAAGACCAGACATTAAATTTCACTCTTTCCCCTCCGCCTGCCACGGCCCCATAGCCCTCACCCCACGACGGCAGTACCTGCCGATTGTCTGAGTGACCTAGCGTCTTCAAAGACCAGTCAGGCAACACCAGCCTGGTTGGGTCCCCCCATTTCCAGAGGACAGATTTACTACTCCTTCAGTTGACGCCCTTTCTTCAGAGGCAGCCCAAGCCCCATTAAAGTCTGCAGAGCCCATTTCGGGTTGGGAGGCTCCTTCCTTCGCCTGCGTAATTTACGAGCTTCTAGGAGTTTTTAAGGGACCGAGCATCTTTGGATGCGGGGGATTTGAATTTCATTGGACAATATGAAAATGATTAAAGGGTAGCTTCTCGGAATGCGGTTTGCCTTCTGGCCCGGGGAGAAAGCAGATGATACGGATCAATTCCAAAACCAACGACAGGCCTAATCCTCGATATGGGTTTTGCAAAACCGGGCATGATTGCAGAAGCAGCCACATGGGTTTAGCTTTATGCTCACCACAATGTTGAGACTGTGAGTGCTTCCAGGATTCAAAATACAACCAATCTCTTAGCTCTTTTGCCTGTATCACGTTGCCCTCTTCTCTCTTCCCCACCCCAGCTCCATGTGTTGTGTCCCAGTCAGAACTAGGAAATATTTTTATTTTGGTCTTTGTTGTTGTTGTTGTTATCCATCCTCGAGTCGATTTGGTGAGCCTGTGGATGAGACATCTCCAAGACTCCCTATGCTCCACTGCTCTGCTTAGGTCCTCAAATTCATACCCATGACCTCCTTAATAGAGTCCATCCATCTAGCATGTGCTTTCTGCTTCCCTGCACCTTTCCCAAAATCCCACAAAGGCAGGATTACTGATGAACGTAAAGAAAACAAAAATAAGAACCATGGAACATCTACACACATTCAAACTAGACAATGAAGAATCTGAAATAGTAAAAGAGTTCCCGGACATTGGATCAAACATTGATCAGAATGGAGATCGCAGTCAAGAAATTAGAAGATAATGAATGGGGAGGGCAACTATGAAAGAACTAGAGAAGATCCCAAAGAGTAAAGATATTCAACTGAGCACAAAAGTTAGAATCATACAAGCCATTGTATTCCTCATCACCATGTATGGGTGTAACAGCAAGACAGTGAAGAAAATGGAGAAGAAGAAAATCAATTCCTTTGAGATACAGTGCTGGAGAAGACTGCTGAGGATACCATGAGTTGGGATCGACTCGAGGCCAGTTCACAACAATAACAACCCAACATCCTTAACCAGCAAGGCTAGTTTCTGGTCCCAGCATTGCAGGAATAAGCCACAAAAGCTGGAAAACTTTGTCTGGATTTCTGATTATCCAATGATTTAGGACAGAAGTGCGCAGACCTCAAACTTGTGGAGACTACTTTGGGGATTTGTAATAGAATCTAAGGTCTCCGCAAAATAGTCAGACACCAAATAGGGAATGCCACCTGGAACGAATTTAAGAAATAACTACTGGGAACAGGGCCTTTTCAGTAGTAGTCCCTCTGTTTTTATGGAAACTTCACAGAGATATTGACATTAAAAAGTATCCCTGTGGTTTTCCAGAACTAGGTGAACATCTTTCTAGATAACATTCATATTATCCAGAACTCCCTTTTTCTTTCTTAAAAGTTTTTTTCTATTTCCAGACCCTCAACTTGTTAATATATCTTCTGAATGCACAAATGGTGTCATTTCGTCTTGTTGTTATTGCTGTTGTTTTGTTTCTTCAAGTCATTTAGAGACTGAAGGAAAATTTCATTATTGGATTATTCCTGCAGTGCAGATTAGACCAAAAGCAAATCTGCTCTGATCAAATCTTGCCACAAAAACCCTGTGATAAGGTTGCTTTAAGTTCACCATAAATTGGAAAGGAAAGCTCACAACAACAACAACAGTTAAATTGAGAAACAAAATTCTAGGTAGAATACTCCCAACATCGATCTTATAGATCTCTGAAAACTTTTTGGTAAGAGGCACACAGAACGCGGCTGTCCTTAATTAGAAATCAATGGGATCAATACAGCACGCTGCGAAAGGCCTTATGGATTTGTGGCACACACACACACACACACCCATAGCCTTTGTGGACCAGAAATCAATTAATGGCCATCTTTTCTCCATAAAGTTTCCTTCTTTTAAGACAGATAATGATGCAAAGTGGATGTGCTCCAAATGTTTGCTTCCTTGTCTCCGAGATGCAAGTACGTGAGAAAGGGAGTGTGCTGGATTATTTCGGTACATGCTGAATTATTCAGCTTCCCAAACTGCGTACCTGCATATATAGGGGATGGGAGCAGTAATCCAAGACATCTGGAGGGTACCACGTTTTGGAAGGCGTTTGTGTCAAAAAGGAAATGTGATATTCTTGATTGTTGGTGCAAATGGCTTCCTTTACCCCATCACAGCTTAAACATCATGAGTAACAGTTATAAGTTGCATTTTATTTTTTTAAAAATGAAGGCCACTAATAAACCACATTTCAAAAGCAATCCAGAATTGCATAACCTTAGAGCTGGGATCGACTTGAGGGCAGTTAACAACAACAACAGCCCAACATCCTTAGGCAGCAAGGCTAGTTTCTGGTCCCAGCGTTAACAACACTAAGCCTTGAAAGCTGGAAAAGTTTGTCTAGATTTCTGAATATCCAAAATTGTGAAGTCTGCTTTGGGGCTTTGTAATAGAAATCCTAAGGAAGATCAAGGGGGAAAGTGCAAAGGCAGGCTTATTGTTGAACGTAAAGAAAACGAAAATAATGACCACAGAAAATGTACACCGATTCAACCTAGACTATGAAGAAACAGAAACAGCAAAATAATTTTCATACCTGGGATCAAATATTGATCAGAGTGGGGTCCGCAGTCAAGAAATCATAAGCCGAAGAATGGGGAGGGCAGCTACGAGAGAACTAGGAGATATCCTAAAATGTAAAGGCATACAACTGAGCCCAAAAGTTAAAATCATACAAGCCCTTGTATTCCCTATTGCCATGGATGGATGTGAGAGCTGGACGCTTAAGAAAGCGGATAGGAAGAGGATTAATTCATTTGGGATGGTGCTGGAGAAGAGGGCTGGACAGCCAAGAAGTCAAACAAATGGGTCCTAGAGCAGAACAAACCAGAAATCTCTCTGGAAGCCAAGATGACTAGACTGAGGCTGTCGTACTTTGGACACATAATAAGGAAGGACTCGCTGGAAATCAAACAACAATAATGCTTGGAAAGGTGGAGGGAAGCAGAAAAAGAGGAAGGCCATATGGACTCTATTAATATCTGACAAGGCAAACCTATTGTGGGGCTTTCTTGGCAAGGTTGGTTAAGAGGAGGTTTGCCAATGCCTTCTCCTGAGGCTGAGAGAGTGTGACTTGCCCAAGGTCGCTCAGTGGGTTTCATGGCAGAGCTGGGAATCAAACCCTGGTCTCCAGAGTCATAGTCCAACACTAAAACCCCTAAGCCATGCACGACTCTTCTGTCATTAGTTTTTTGTAGGTTTTTCAAGGCCGTGTTGTCGAAGAGTATATTCTTGACATTTCGCCAGCAGCTGTGGCTGGCATTCTGAGAGAACGCTGCCATGGAAGTGAGTGGGGCATATATACTGTTGGTTGAGAGGAAGTGGTTTACATGTTAATTTGTGTATTGTTGTGTTGTTGAATGGCATTATTGATTGAATAGACACCCTGTAGGTCTTGCCATTCAACAACAGAACAATTCACAGATTAACATGTAAATCACTTCCTCTCAACCCACTCTCTTCCATACCAGCATTCTTTCAAAATGCCAACCACAGATGCTGGTGAAACGTCAGGAATAAACTCTTCTAAAACATGGTCACTGAGCCCTAGATGGCAAGGCCATGGCATTCAATTAATAATGCCATTCGACGACATAACAGTATATATGCCCCACTATCTTCCATGCCAGCGTCCTCTGAAGATGCCATCTACAACTGCTGGCAAAATGTCTGGAATAAACTCTTCTAGAACATGGCCACATAATCCGAAAAACCCACAAAAAAACCTATGGATGCTGGACACGAAATCCTTCGACTTCACATCTTCTGCCATTCCTAGGGTTGCCGTAACTTGCAGATGACAAATAAGAACAATAACAACAAACTGAAATGAACCCGAATTGTTTTTCAGTAAAGAGGCATAGGATCAGGGAAGCTTTATTGGAGAAGGAGCCTTATACCTCATACCGCCCGGGTTCGACACTTCGCTTCGTTGTTAATTGCCATGTGTTTCGCTCATTAAAGGCAATGGCGCACACCCCTTTTTAATCTGGCTCTAAGCTTCCAACAAAAATATCAGCTCCCAGGGCAACGAGGCAGAAGGAATTTTGTTTTAGTGGGGTTATCGAGCGACTAATGAGAAATAAAACAGGTTGGGATTTTTGCCGTCTTTAAAGAACAAAACAAGCCCAAATCTGATGTGGGAAACGCTGCCAAGAAAATTAGCTCTCTTGAGCCAATTATGGGTCCGTGGCTTAGAACAAGCACAAAGCTGTTCAGGGTTTAAAATAGCAAAAAATAAATATGGGCCTTTTATTTATTTATTTATTTATTTTTAAGGCCAAGAAAACATGTAAAATCTGGTAAGATGTGTATAAGGTTAATTTGATCACTGAAGATGAAAAAGAAAAGTTTTGACAGAACCATACCATCCTTTGCTGACATCAATTGCTGTATGGTTCATATTAACACAGATTTAGCCGTGTTAATCTTTCTTTTTGGGGGGGGGGATATTGCAGCACCTTAAAGACTAATTGATTTATTATTCCACTAAAATCTACCCCATCCTCGGATTCTGAGACAATGGATGCCAGTCCCCAAAATCTTGATCCATAATAAATCTGATAGTCTTGCAAGGTATTGTTATATGCTTGCATGTGCTGCGTTTCTATCATTATAATGCTTTAATTAAATGGCCAAGATGCTGCATCGGATGTTATGATGCATAAACATTATTATTATTATTATTATTATTATTATCTTACCTGTCTCTTTCCATGGATCGAGACAGGGATTAACAACTGTTAACAACCACAAGACATCAGTTAAAACAGACATCATTTAAAACACAGATCATTTTAAAAGGATAAACAAGATGTACACGTATGAAAACAATCCACATTTAAAATTCATCATTTAAAAGTCACCACTTGAAAAATACCTGGATTATTATTAGTAGTATTATTATTAGTATTAGTATTATTTCTTACTTGTCTTTCCCCATGGATTGAGGTTGGGAAAAACAACTGTTAAAAAATATATGACGCCAGTAAAAAAACACATCAGTTAAAACACACATCCATTTAAACGGACAGACAAGATGTACACGTATGAAAACAATCCAGATTTAAAATTCATCATTTAAAAATCACCACTTAAAAACTATCTGGATAGTAATAATAATTATTAGTAGTAGTAACGGTAGTAGTATTCTTTCTTGTCTATCCCCATGGATCATGGTGGGGAATAACAACAATTAACAAATATATGGCATTGGTTTAAAACGCATCAGTCAAAATACACATCAGTTTAAATGGACAAACAAGATGTGCACATATTAAAACAATCCACATTTAAAATTTGAAATGCCAGAAGAGACTGATCTTTAATGCCGTTTTAAATTCAAAGAGTGCATTCAGTTGTCAAATTTCTTCCGGCAGGTTATTCTATAGTTTAAGGGCAGCTGACGAAAATGTCCTCTGACTGACAGTTTATGATGATGGGACGGCATTGCCGGCACGATACACAATTGTGCGAGTGAATTGTGACAATGTGAACTGAAGGACTATGCGAGATATCTCCTTGCACAGCGTGGGCTCCCACGGAGCAATAGCACAACAGCAACAGTTGTGTGTTGGGACACATGGTGCACGGGGACATGTTGTGCAATGAGAAATGTTGCATTGAGGCATGCGCTTTGGGACGCATGCTTTGAAACTTATTGTGCAATAGGACGTGCTGTGCGTTGGGACAGTTGCTGATGGTGTAACTACACACCTCTGCTCCCTTCCTGGGAATGCTAACATTGCACAATCGCAGAATTAAATTTTGCACAATTGTAATTTGGTTTGCAATTATTTCATTTATTTATTTAATTTCTATCTCGCCTTTCCAAGGCGGCTCACAATACCAATTTTAAAAACATACTGCAATTATAATAATTAAAACATCAGCTCAAAACAATATAAAATTGCAAATATTTACAATGCTGTACCTTCCCGGAGGTTTGCCAGCCGACGGTTTTAAAGTTGGTTGCTTATTCCATGGCTTTTTAAATTTACGAGTTGGCTTGGGCTCCATACGTGGCAAACGGTGGGATAAAAATTTGGTAAGTAAATAAGCAAACAACACACCTAGGAAATTAAAATCTGTGTTTTTCCAGTCCTTTACCACCCTCTCAATGCCAATGTTGTTATTCCAAAAACCCTTCCAGCTCCATAGAAGACAAGGAAGAAAGTTATAGGGCTGGGCAGAAAAAGGACTTTGTAAAAAGGAGCTTCTTTGTCAGAGGCTTTGTTAACTGAGGCCTGCATGTATTTGGCATACTATTGATCTAAAATTTTACAAAGCATCACTCAGCAGCCAGTTAGTGCCCCGAAGGCCACCTGAGTGAGAATATCTTTTAAAAAAAATACTAGCCATCCAAACCAGATTTGTTCTCCGCTCTTCCAGCCTGAAGCCTGGGCTTTTCCAGTTGAGGGCCCTGCAACGAATTGAAAGGATTCATCTCCTTAATCTGACCAAATCCAATAACGGCAGAAGAATCCAAACCTGCTTACCACACCACTGGAAAATTTGTTTTAATTGCACAGACATCTGTTATCGCCGCTTTGCAAAATTACAGGATGAGCCTCATATCCGTGGGACCAGGACCCGCAGTTTCACTTACCCACATCTGAAGAAAAGATATATTCTCTCTAAGCATTTTCTAGGTCCTCCAGCGCGATTCTAGCAAAACCTGGCCATAGAGTCACACTGGAGGACCTAGAAATGCCTAGAGAGGTGATCTGTCTAGGAATCTCTAGGTCCTCTGGTCCAACTCTATGGACAATTTCTACAAGAAATCATTCATTTCAATATTAGGGTTCACTAGTATTTGTGGTCTGGCATTTCCATGTTAGTCAGGAAACGTATCCCCTATGGATACAGGGATTATTATTATTATTATTATTAATACAAGAGGTCCTTGTTATCTGTTGGGTTTGGTTCCAGGACCCCCCATGGATAACAAAATCAATGGATGCTCAAGTCCCATTAAATACAATGGCACAGTAAAATGGTGTCCCTTATATAAAATGGAAAATCAACATTTGCTATTTGGAATTTAGACGTTTAAGACATATTTTTAAATCGTGGACGCTTGAATCCGTGGATTAAAAAGTTCGTGGATAAGGAGGGCCAACTGTATTCGTATTCGTTTCACAAGAGCTTGGAACCAGAGAGGAAAAAGAAATGCCAGCTCTTTGAACGATTGCACCTGGTTTATTTATTTATATTCCGCCTTTTCCATACAGAATCAAAGCGGATTACAAGTAAAGGCAACAAGGAAAATACAAAAATACACCCACCAAACCCCGGTTACATCACAACATAATAACAATAAAGTAATAATGCCAAAATCAAAATTACATAATAAAAACACAGTACAATAAAATACATAACGTAGCATAGTAATAATCGAGACATAACATAGCAAAACATAACAAAAAAAATGCCAATAAAGTAATAATGCAAATGAAAACCCATCAAGATCTATCTCCTATCATCTATCTATCTATCTATCTATCTATCTATTTTTTCTGTCTGTCTGTCCATCCATCCATCCATCCATCATCCCATCTTTCTTCCAGCATGGCATCCAACATTTTGAAACTGTTTGTTGTTGTTGCATATCTTCAAGTCAGTTCCAACTTATGGCGACCCTATGGCGGCCTTCTCTTGGGTTTTCTTGGCAAGATTTGTCCAGAGGAGCTTTGCCATTGCCTTCCCCTGAGGCTGAGAGAGTGTGACTTTCCCAGGGTCATCCACTGGGTTTCATGGCCAAGCAGGGAATCGAACCCTAGTCTCCAGAGTCTTGGTCCAAAACTCAAACCACTACCACGGAAAGCCAAAAAACACCTAGGGGTTGCCACGTGGGCCATATAGCAAATCTTACAACATTCATACGATGATCCCTTTATGGGACCGACCAAAATGCACAATTATACGTTGCATTGTTTGGATGTTATAGGATTTACCATGGAAAGGGGCCTGTTAACCAAGGAGACTTGATGTGGATTGTCCCCAAGGACAATAAATGCTTCAGCGACGGATTAAGTTCATTATATTGCTAAAACCAGATGGAACGCAATTTCTTCAACATTGGCTTAAAAATTAAAACAAGACCGGAGACCATCTGTATTAAGATACATCATTTCACAGTTAGCGTTCTGTTGCTTCTGAAACATTCGTCAAGGACAAATTCTTCTTTATAGATGCGAGGATTTGTTTCTGTTTTCTCTTTTTAAAAAAAAACATATTTATTTTTCTCCAGAGAAGATGCTCATATTTTACTTTTAAAAGAGGATATCTCCTAAGAATCTGTCATTGGTGACAAACCAGTCACAGATAGAAGACACCATAAATGGCACAGAATCATCTTTATTATTATGAATCAAATTATTATTATTATTATTATTATTATTATCATCATCATCTTCAAGAAGACTAAATTTTAGAGTTCCTTTAGGGAAATGGTTGATATTTCAAAGGAGAGGTCAATTTATTTATTTTATTTACCTTGAGGAGCTCTTTCCGTAGGTTACGGGACACGGTGAAATACTGAAAATAGATAATTAATGAGATAATGGGATATTGGCTGGCACCTCCTGTCCAATGGGATTATCTGATGGCTAATTATGGACAGATTGTGATTAATGTGATTATGGATTGGATATTAATCTGATTCTGGATTGATCTAGTTATGGTTTAGTCTGCTCCAAATGGTTAATTGGATTGGGGATAATAAAAAATGCAGCTTGAACCAGATTTCACCACATTGCGGGATGGAGGGTCTCTTGAACTTGTTGGAAATGGCTCGAAGGCACACGACAACAACGACAACAGAAGTGTAGGCTGCCGCCACACTGCAGAATTAATGCACTTTGACGCTTCTTTAACTGCCATGGCTCGATGCTATGATGTTCTGGGATTTGCAGTTTTGTGGGGCACCAGAGCTCTCATGCAGGGAAGGCCAAAACTACCAGTCCCAAAATCCCATAGCCTTGAGCCATGGCAGTTAACGCGGTGCCAAACTGCACTAATTCTGCAGTGTAGATGCAAAGTTGGAAGGGGCCCGAAGAGATGTCTAATCCAACTTCCTTGTCGATGCTGGAAGTTCAGCGCTAGAACATTTCCAACGGAAGGACTTCCAGATTTGATTCAAGACACGGAGAGATGGAAACATCACCCTTCAATCTATTAATTCCATTTTCATTGTCACTTTTGCAAGTTTTAAACAAAGAGAGATGGAAACATTTCTCTTCAATCTATTAATTCCATGTTAATTGTCACTTTTGCAAGTTTCGGGACATGGAGAGATGGAAACATTGCCCTTCCATCTATTAATTCCATTTTCATTGTCACTTTTGCAAGTTTTAGACATAGAGAGATGGAAACATTTCTCTTCAATCTATTAATCCAATGTTAATTGTCACTTTCAAAAGTTTTAAGACACGGAGAGATGGAAACATCGCCCTTCAATCTATTAATTCATGTTAATTGTCACTTTTGCAAGTTTCGAGACATGGAGAGATAGAAACATCGCCCTTATACCTATTAATTCTATTAATCCAATGTTAATTGTCACCTTTGAAAGTTTTGAGACATGGAGAGATAGAAGCATCACCCTTCAGTCTATTAATTCATGTTGTCACTTTTGCACATTTTTGATTGTCACGTGTTTTTAGACTGCAAGCCGCTTTGAGTCCCAATTTTGGGGGAAAGCAGGTTATAAATAAATAGAAGTACAGTAGTAGTAGTAGTAGTATCAGGTTGTGCTGTGAAATGGTCCTTCCTGCCAATGTTTCCCCCAATATTCAATCGTTTCCACCTCCAAAGATAATCCGATTATGCCTAGTCTGTCTTGCAAGGCAGCGCAGAAGAGATCCTTTCCCTTCTTCTCTGCGACAACCCTTCGGTCCTGTGTGGCCTATTATTCCTGTCATTGCCTTTGGCTGTTGTTCATAGTTGTACTAAGAGAATCTGAGTGCGAACAGCGTTTCCTTTTAATAATCATTTGTCCTGCCGTCTACCTTGGACGCCTCGCAAGCGTCTGTCGCTAGCGGCAAACGCAGGCGATGAATCGTATCACATAAAATACTTGGTTGCATGCACGGCTGTCTAAGTGTGCGCATTGGCTATGTTTTCAGAAAACCGCTTTTTTGTGTGTGTGGCTGAAATGGAAATCTCTTTTTGCAGAAGGGAAACCTCTCTCGCTCAAGCCTACCTCCTCTTTTCGGGAAGAAATCTTTCCGCAGGATGTCAAATAAAACAGCAAGGTTGGAGGCAGATCCATCTGTCCGCTCCATTCCCAAAGCGCAAGCTATAAAGCTTTCCTTCGTGCGGAGAGCCAAAGAGCACATTTCCAACACAAGCCACATGGAAACCAAGGTGAAAGCTTGCCAATGTTTCAAACTGTATCCTGTATCAAGCTTCCTACATACATATATATCTATGAGAAAATTCATAGATGTATGAGAATTTTTAAAAAATCATCTGTGGTCAGGAGAGAAAAGAAGGTGCAAGGTTGCCAACATTTCAAACTGTTTCCTGTATCAAGCTTCATATATATATATATATATATATATATATTCATAGGTATATATGCATTACAATTTTTTTTTGGATCATCTGTGGTTTAGAGAGGAAGAGGTTTGGCTTGGGAAAGACTAGAATCTCAGAGCTAAGAGAGTTTGTTAGAGAAGAGAAATGAATCAGTGGATATATTATAAAAGTCTTGCCTAAATACAATTGTTAGGCCTAACCAGAGTACAGTAGACCTATTGAATCAAT
This sequence comes from Urosaurus nigricauda, assembly GCA_034509955.1. Classification (NCBI taxonomy): domain Eukaryota; kingdom Metazoa; phylum Chordata; class Lepidosauria; order Squamata; family Phrynosomatidae; genus Urosaurus; species Urosaurus nigricauda. Next base: position 4,852,113 of record JAOEGL010000012.1, on the reverse strand, counting down.
ACAAATTACATTTCTGGTGTACCAAGTTTCAGATGATTTAGTTGGTTGGACTATGACTCTGGAGACTAGGGTTCAATGCCCAGCTTGGCCATGAAACTCAGTGGGTGACCTTGGGCAAGTCACACTCTCTCAGCCTCAAGGGAAGGCAACGCCAAACCTCCTCGGAACAAATTGTGCCAAGAAAACCCTACGATACTTTCACCTTAGGGTTGCCATAAGTTGGATAGGACTTGAAGGCACGCAACAACAACAACAATTGGGATCCGCTGGTGCATCTTAGGGTGAGTGGGGTAAGAGATGTAGCCACAACTCCCTTTTACACAAAAGTAGTGCGATTGCGACTAAGTAAAGGCAAAGCTGGTTTGGGGTGAGCCTTTTCACCAACCTGGAGCCATCATTTCCCATCACTTTGCCTCAAACTGAGCAAGAAGCATCCGAGGTCATTGCAAGGTGTCCTGACGGTCCCCTCACTTTCGCCTGGAAATGTAGGAGAAAAGAAGATTTATAGTTTAATTATTTTATTTATGGTATTTATACCCCGCTCTTCAGCCTTAATGGCTATCAGGATGATAAGACGATGCTGACAAAATGGACCTTTCCAGGAATATTTTAAAAACCGAAACTCGAAGGAGGGCAAAATCTTGCAGGCATTTGGGCATAGCCATTTATTTATTAACCCCAGTCGGTAGGATCCTGGTAGCGTTCTTTGTTTCCTTAACAGGCTCCTGCTAATGAGTCCTAATGGGTCACTTTGGGGGATTATTAATCTCTAATGGGCTCCTTTTATTTCTAGCTATTAAAGTCTATTCCTTCTTCATCGTCTCCTGTTTTCCCCCACTTCTTATTACAATTATCTGCTTTCTCTTCCCAGCCTTTATTTAATATTTTCAGACCCTCATGATTTCCAAGTCAGTGAAGCTGTCGTTCACACTAGAGAAATAATCCAGTTTGGCAGCGCTTTAAGTGCCCTGGCTCAAGGCTATGGAATTCTGGGAGTTGGAGTTTGTTGTGGGCCCAGAGCGGAGCTTCGCTCCACTCTGGGCCCCACAACAAACTCCAACTCCCAGAATTCCATAGCCTTGAGCCAGGGCACTTAAAGTGCTGCCAAACCGGATTATTTCCCTAGTGTGAACGCAGCCCTAGAATCCACTCCAAGCTTTAAATGGAGGCTTGAAGGAGCTATCCATGGTGCTGAACATAGTTTAAAGGTGAGCTTCAGGACCTTGGACAGCTCTTACAATGAAAGAGAGCCTCTTAAGGATGGCTTGCAAAAACTGGATTTGCATGCAGACCCCAACCTTCATCCTTAGCCAGACTGGTTCTTCCATTAGTTAGAGTCTGGCATTTAATTCAGGGAGCAGAGGCTGAATGGTGTGGAGCAAATAGCACTGGGGCTCTTTCTGTTGTAAGACACATTGCTGTGGGTACTAAGAAACCCACCCATCATCACTTAAGTTGCCCCCAAGTGAGGCTGAGGATGGTGTCCATCCATCCATCCATCCATCCATCCCTTCGTCCATCCCTTCATCCATCTCTCCATCCATCCATCCCTAGTTGCCCCCAAGTGAGGATGAGGATGGTGTCCATCCATCCATCCCTTCATCCATCCATCCATCCATCCATCCATCTCTCCATCCATCCATCCCAAGTTGCCCCCAAGTGAGGTGGAGGATGGTGTCCATCCATTCATCCCTTCATCCATCCCTTCATCCATCCCTCCATCCATCCATCCCTTCATCCATCCCTCCATCCATCCCTAGTTGCCCCCAAGTGAGGTTGAGGATGGTGTCCATCCATCCACCCATCCCTTCATCCATCCCTTCATCCATCCATCCATCCCTAGTTTCCCCCAAGTGAGGTTGAGGATTGTGTCCCATCCATCCATCCATCCATCCCTCCCTTCATCCATCCCTCCATCCCTCCATCCATCCCTAGTTGCCCCCAAGTCAGGTGGAGGATTGTGTCGCATCCATCCATCCCTTCATCCATCCATCCATCCCTTCATCCATCCATCCCTAGTTGCCCCCAAGTGAGGATGAGGATGGTGTCCCATCCATCCATCCCTTCATCCATCCATTCATCCCTTCATCCATCCCTCCATCCCTAGTTGCCCCCAAGTGAGGTCGAGGATTGTGTCCCATCCATCCATCCATCCATCCATCCCTTCATCCATCCATCCCTTCATCCATCCCTCCATCCCTAGTTGCCCCCAAGTGAGATGGAGGATAGTGTCCCATTCATCCATCCCTTCATCCATCCCTTCATCCATCCCTCCATCCCTAGTTGCCCCCAAGAGAGGTTGAGGATGGTATCCATCCATCCATCCATCCCTTCATCCATCCATCCCTTCATCCATCCCTCCATCCCTAGTTGCCCCCAAGTGAGATGGAGGATAGTGTCCCATTCATCCATCCCTTCATCCATCCCTTCATCCATCCCTCCATCCCTAGTTGCCCCCAAGAGAGGTTGAGGATGGTATCCATCCATCCATCCATCCATCCATCCCTTCATCCATCCCTCCATCCCTTCATCCATCCCTCCATCCATCCATCCATCCCTAGTTGGCCCCAAGTGAGGTGGAGGATGGTTTCCATCCATCCATCCCTTCATCCATCCATCCCTTCATCCATCCCTCCATCCATCCATCCATCCCTAGTTGGCCCCAAGTGAGGTGGAGGATGGTGTCCCATCAATCCATCCCTTCATCCATCCACCCATCCCTCTAATCATCCCTAGTTTCCCCCAAGTGAGTTTAAGGATGGTAACCATCCCTCCATCCATCCCTCCATCCCTCTATTTATACTCCATCTCCTCTGGATGGGGATGGGACTACAGCAAAAAGGCAGAGCTCTGGGTGTGAATTGTGGATGTTATTGTATTTGCTGCTGCTACTGTTGTTGAGTCTTGCTCTCAACAATCCTGGAAATTGGGGGGGGGGGGGGGCTGATGGAAAATTTCAAGGGGAGCAGGATTTTTTAAAAAATTATTTGGAGGGCAATGCCTTTGTTTTGCACCCTCCCAAGTAGTTTTATACTTGTTTGCCGCCTTGAGTCCCTATATTGGGAGAAAGGAGGGATATAAGATGATGATGATGATGATGATGATAATAATAATAATAATAGTAATAATAATAATAATAATAATAGTCTCCTCTGTCTCAAAAATAAAAATACCTTCTTCCTATCTTTAAAAAAAAAAAGGACCAAATTAAAAGGAAAAGATGGAACCGACCCTGATTTTCTCCCTTTTCTAGTTCCTAATTTCTAATTCTAAAATTCTAGTTTCCAATTCATTTCTGGGCTTTTGGCAGAGAGAACCGAGTTTTAGAAAATGGAAAGGAATGAAATACACATTTCTGGTCTGAAAAGTTTATTATTTATAAATAATAATAATAATAATAATAATTCCCCCCAAAACGTAAAACCATCCTGATGTTCCTTGTATCCATTTCAAATGGAAATGTCTAATTTCTAATGGAAGGTTTTGCAGCCACAGACTTTATATATATATATATTAGACAGAGAGAGAGGTATTCTATTCTCTCTCTCTCTATTAAAAGAATCAAAGATATTTTATATATATATATATATATATATATATATATAAAATTTTGATTTATACCCCGCTCTTCAGCCAAGGCTATCAGAGTTATTATATATATATATATATATAGTATAAAATGATATATATTTTATATGTTATAAAATATATAATTTATATATATATATAGAAAATACCTTTCTTAATTCTCCTTGATCATCCCTATTATTTTTTAAAAAAATTATACTAATTTGGGAAAAGCATTTTGGAGATCTTTGTGGAGGTCAGTTTCAATCCTCATTGAAAAATAAAATAAAAGAAGAGATATTATATGTGTGATATATATATATATTCCCTCCTTTTATATTTATGAATATATATGTGTGTGTGTCTGTATATATATATATTCTCTTCATATATATATATATATATACTCTTCTTTTAATATATATATATATTCTCTTCTCTTCTTTTATTTTCTCTTCCAAATAAGGGCTGAAACTGACCTCCCAAACTGTTTTTCCTAAATTAGTATGATTTTTTAATTAAAAAAATTAGGAATAATTAAGGAGAATCAAAGCAAAGTATTTTTCTAGAAGAACTTTTTTTATGGGTTTTAAAGTAAAATAAACCCAAAGTGGCTGAAGGCCTTTCTCCGACTAAAGCAAGGAGGCGGCATCCGCACCGCAGATTTAACCCGGTTTGACGCCGCTTTCCTCGCCAAGGGCTCCCTCCTCCTTGGGATCCACTGGATCTAGACCCGGAGGGAAGGTTGGATCGAGTGGATCCCGATCCGTTGGAAGCGAGGCAAAAGAGAGAAAGAGAGCCACTTCTTTTGGGAAGGGATCCTCGATCCTTTGGAAATGAATAGGACAAAGAGGGATCTTGGAGGCAGAAAATGCCAAAAACGAAAAGAAGATTGTGCCAAAGATGGGTTGATCCCAAAGATGGATCCCTTTCTGACTTCAGATCCCGGCCATCATCCAAATAATAGAACAATTTAAATATATAACAACAAAAACTAGGATTATTCTGTTCATGTTCCGATTTATGGAGACCCTCAAATCCCTATAGGTTCCAGTCTATAGATCCCAAATGGTTCTAGCCTATAGATTCAAAATCCCAAATGGTTCTAGTTTATAGACCCAAATGGCTCTAAAGTCTATAGATCCCAAAAGGTTCTAGTGTCTTGATCCCAAATGGTCCTAGATCCCAAATCCCAAATGGTTTATAGTTTATAGATCCAAAAATCCCAAATGGCTCTAGAGTTTATAGATCCCAAATCCCAAATGGTTCTAGATACCAAACCCGAAATGCTTCTGGTCTATTGATCCCAAATGGTTCTAGATCCCAAATCCCAAAGGGCCCTAGTGTCTAGATCCCAAAGCCCAAATGATTCTAGCCTATGGATCCCAAATGGTCCCAGATCCCAAACCCCAAATGCTTCTAGCCAATAGATCCCAAATGATTCTCGTATCTAGATCCCAAATGCTTCCGGTCTATAGATCCCAAATGCTTCCAGTCTATAGATCCCAAATGCTTCCGGTCTATAGATCCCAAATGCTTCTAGCCTACAGATCCCAAATGCTTCCAGCCTATAGATCCTAAATGCCTCTAGCCTTTAGATCCCAATTACTTCTAGCCTATAGATCCCAGATCTCTAGAGTCCTCCCCAAGAAATATCAATTTTCCCAAAGGTTGGAGAAAGGAGGAGCAAAAGAGAGCCTGCTTTCCAAATAATAATAATAATAATAATAATATTGATGATGATAGTAATAATTCCAGGAACTGCCCCTTTTCCTTCCAAGGCAGGAGCTCTGCCCGTCCCTCCTTTCTCTCTTCTTGCAGCAAAATAAAACAAGGATAAAAGAATCAGCCTCAGAAGAAGAAGAAACCCTGAGTCTGTGCTCTATTGCTCAATCCCAGCCATTGTTCCGGGTCCGTCCAATCCGCGCCCTCCTTTTCCCCTCGGGCCAATCAGCTGCGAGGAAGGCGTGGAGGAGCATTGTGACGCCACGCCGCCCTGGCCACGCCCCTTTCCCCGGGGCTCGCGGTGGGTGGTCCCGGCGGGGCTGACGTCATGCTGCGTAGAGCCAGGGACTCTCCTCTCCTTCCAGCTGCTGCGATTGCAAAGGACTGGAGCAGAGAGTGGCATTGCATTGCATTGCATTGGCAATTGCAAAAGGCAACAGAGAGGAGTGATAGGGGCTCAGTCTCTCTCCAATCCATAGATATAGATATAGATAGATAGATATAATTTATTTTAATTTCCCTGGATCCAACTCCTTCTGCATGGTGGACATCCTTGTCCCAAACCATCTCCTGGGGGCTATGGGGGAGCCTGCCAAAAGTAAGTGGCCTTTTTGCCTTTGCCTTTCTCATGTTCCACTCTTGCATGCTCCAGGAGGCTTTGGGATTTATTTTATATTTTGCTTCATATGAGAAAAAGAGCAGATTTTTTCTTTTTAAAGGAATATATTACTTTCTATATAAGGGGGGGATCCTTGCAAAAGTCAGTGGCATCCCTTGGCTCTCCTTTCCTTGCAAAGTTGCATGGGCTCTTTCCTTTCCAATTTTATTTATTTTATTTTATTTATTTTATTTTGGGTTTTGTTTAAAAGGTGAGAAAAAAGAGCTTTGTTAGGAATATTATTTAATATTAATATTGTTAGGAATATTATTGTTTTCTCATCTCTTTTCCTGGGTTCTCCAAAAATAGTCAGTTGCATTTTCTTTCTTTCCTTGGCTTTCTCATTTCAACATTTGCATGGTCCAAAGGAAAGTCTTTTTTAATTTCCAGAGATTTTATTTGCACCAAAATCTCTTTTGGGGGATGGTTTCTTGGAAGGCACAAGATGAGAAAAACAAAGAGCAGATCTTTAATTTTAAATTTAAATTTATTTTCCTGGATCTTATCTATGCTGCTGGGTCCTTGCAAAAGTCAATGGCATTTCTTTCCTCTTCTTGGCTCCTCTTCATTTTTGGGTTTTGCATGGACAGAAGTGAAGTCCAATGGAAGAAGGGCTTTTCTTTCCAGAGGTTTTATTTGGACTAGATAGGTTTTGGGTTTTATTTTTAATGTGAGAAAAAGAAGAGATCTATTATTTTCTATATATGGGGAGAGGGGGGGGATCCTTGCAAAAAGTCAGTGGCATTTCTTTCCCAAAATCCTTTTTGGATTTTGCATGGACAGAATTGGTGTCTAGAGGAAAGTCTTTTTCCCCTTTAGTTTTATTTGGACCAAATCTCTTTTGAAATAATAAATAATTATTATTATATAATTATATAAGGGAATAATAATAATTATTATTATTATTTTCCCATCTCTTTTCCTTGGTGCTTTATGGAGGAATGTTTCCAAAACTCAGTGGCATTTCTTAGCCTTGTTGGCTCTCCTTTTTGGATTTTGCATGAAGGTCTTTTTTCCCCCCCCAAATTTTATTTGGACCAACTCTCTTTGATTTTTGGATTTTTTAATGTGAGAAAAAAGAGCAGATTTTTTTTGGGGGGGGAAAGGAATATTATTTTCCCCATTTGGGTGCTATATGGGGGAAAATCTTTCCCAAAGTCAATGGCATTTCTTGGCTCTCCTTTCAATGTTTTATGGCCAGAACTGGGTCCAGGGGAAGAATCTCTATTCTTTTCTTTCCAGGGTTTTTATTTGAACCAGATCTTTTTTTGGGGGGGGGGGGGTTGGTTTGTTGGAGAAAAAGAAAACAGATCCTGGGACTGAGAATATTATTCTGCATTTTGGAAATTATTTTCCCATCTCCTTTCCTGGGTGCTATGTGGAGGGAAATCTTTCCAAAAGTCAATTGCATTTCTTTCCTTGTTGGATCTCTTTTGCAAATTTGCATGGGCAGATCTGGATCCAGTGGAAAGGGTTTTTCTTTTCAAAGGTTTGCTTTCACCAGATCTCTTGGGTTTAGTTGCTGCAAGGAAGAAGGATCCTTGCAAAAGTCAGTGGCATTTCTTTCCTTGGCTTTCCTTTTTGGATTTTGCATGAAGTCCAATGGAAGAAGGTCTTTTTTTCCCCCCAGGATTTTATTTGGACCAGATCTCTTTGCTTTTGGATTTTTTTAATATGAGAAAAAGGAGCAAATCTTTTTTGGGGGAAAGGGATATTATTTTCCCATCTTCTTTCCTGGGTGCTATAATGGGGGGATCCCTCCAAAAATAAGTTGCATTTCTTTCCTTGGCTCTCTTTTTTCCAATCTTGCATGCCCAGAATTGGGACCAAGTGGAAGGACTAGGTTTGATTTGAACTATAAATCTCTTTGGGTTTGGTTTGTCAGAACCAAATGTGAGAAAAAGAGCAGATCTTGGAGGAGAGAATATTATTTTCCTGGATATGAAGATCCAGTGTATTATTCCAAAAGTATGGGGGATATTTGGGGGGGTTCCTTCCAAAAGTAAATGGCATTTGTTCCTTGGCTCTGTATATAATTTTTATTATATATATTATATATATAATTTATTATTATTATTATATAATTTTTATTTTATTATAAAATTATATATATATATATATATATATATATATATATAATTTTTATTATTAAAAAAAACAATATACATAAAAATCCATAGAAAAACACCTGATCTTCACAAACTGAATCTTCATATATCTTCAACATTTTTTTCCATTCACACAAGTACGATTTTTCTCTTAACTTTTCTCTAAATTACTCTCCTTTTTAATGTTGCCTGGAAGGATTTGGGTCCAGACATTTCTCCAGCTTTATTTTTTATTTTATTTTATTTTTCTGCATTAAATATTTCCCCCCCCCAAACTCCTGCATCCTGAATATTATTTTTTCCCATCTCTTTATTATTTTTTCTGGGTGAAATCCTTCCAAAAGCAAATGGCATTTCTTTCCTTTGCTCTCTCTTCTTTCAATGTTGCATGGACAGAATTGGGACCAATGCAAAATATTTTCTTTCCAGAAGTTTTATTTGAACCAAATCTCTTTGGGTTTGCTTGTGTTTGTGGAAGAAGGGGGACAATATAAGAATAAATAGCAAAACTTGGAGGAGGGAATATTAACTTTCCTGGGAGGAAAGTTCTTCTATATCTTTGCAAAAGCAAGTTGCATTTATTCCTTGGTTTTCTTTTTCAATGTTGCATGGATAGATTTGGGTCCAGACATTTCTCCAGCTGCTTCCTTTAATTTTTATTTTATTTTTCTGCATTAAATATTTCCTCCCAAAAATTCTGCATCCTGAATATTATTTTTCCCATCTTTTTATGGGGAGGATCCTTCCAAAAGTCAATGGCAGGCATTCCTTGAGCTGTCTTTTTGCATTTTGCATGGCTAGATTTGGGTCCAGAGACTTTTCTCCAAACCACTTTATTTCTTATTTTTCTGCATCAAATATTTCCCCCAAACAAAACTCCCTTCTCCATAATTGGATATTATTTTCCCATCTCCTTTTTTTGGGTTTTAGGGTTGAAATCCTTCCCAAAAATCAGTTTTAGCATTTCTTTCCTTGGCTTTCTTTTGCAAAGTTGCAGGGACAGGATTGGTGTCCAGAGGAAGGTTTTCTTTTTCTTTCCAGAGGATTTATTATTTGAACCAAATCTTTTTGGGTTTGCTTAGTTTTTTTTTGGGGGGGGGGGGGGGAACAATATGAGAAAAAGAGAAAAGATCTTTGGAGAAGGAATATTATATGCTAGAATGGGGGAATCTTTCCAAAAGTGGCATTTCTTTCCTCTTTTTAAATGTTGCATGGAAAGATTGGGTTGCATGGGAATTTGTGCACAAGTTTTTGGGAGAGTTTTTAATCTTTAATCTTTCCATTTGGTTTGGTTGGGAGAGGGCTGAAAATGTGAGAAAAGGAGCAGAATTATTATTATTAATATTATTATTCATTATTATTATTATTATTATTATTGATATCATCATTATTATTATTATTAGCAACATCCTTTGCAATTTTTGCTTCCAGACCCATACTTTGGGTTTGATTCTTTTTTTGCAAACCTGCATCAGAGGAAAATAAGCTCAGGTTTAGGAAAACTCCTGCTCCCAGTTTTAATAATAATAATAATATAAATAATATAATAATAATAATAATAAATTTTTACTTTAAGTTAGGCTCAAAGGTGCTCCAAGACCCCTTTTGCTTTCAGAATTGGCAGCTGCTTTAAATCTCATTTTACTTCCAAGGACTGTGACATTTCTGTTAAATGGGATGATGGTCCTTTATTGGGTTCCTCTTGCAAAATACATTATTGGTGTATTATTTGTTTCCTTTATGGGGAAAAATTCATAATTGTTTGATCATTATTTCCTTTATGGGGGGGGGGTTCCCCCTGCAAAATGCATTCTTGTTATGTCATTATTTTCTTTATGGGGTTCTTCCTATGAAAAACATTTTTTTAAAATAGTATAGTTATATTATTATTTCCTGTCTGGGGTTCTTCCTACGAAATTTATTATTATTATTATTATTATTATTATTATTATTATTATTATTATTATTATATCATTATTGGGCTTTATTGGCTTCCTCCTAAGAAATGCATTATTGTTACATTACTGATATTTATTTCCTTTATTCGTTTTCTCCTGCGAAACACATTATTTACAAATAGTAGTAGTAGTATATCATGATTTTCCTTATAGGTTTTTCCTACCAAATATATATTTTTGCTACATTATTCTTATGTCATTATTTCCTTTATAAGATTTCTCCTGTAAAATAAAATACAGGATTTACAAATAAGAAAATAATAATAATAATAATAGCTACATTGTTGCTATGTCATGATTTCCCTTTTTGGATTTTCCTACCAAATATATATTTTTGTTACAGTATTGTTTTATCATTATTTCCTTTAAAATATTTCTCCTGTGAAATACATTATTGGCTTCATGACTGCTATATTAAGATTTCCTTTATAGGCGTCTTCCTACAAAATATATTACTGTTACATAATTGTTATATCATTATTTCCTTTATTTGATTTTATTGCAAAACATATATTATTGTTGCATTTTTATCATTATTTTCCTTTATTTGGGGGGGGGGGGTTCCTTCTTGCAAAATAGATTGTTGTTGCTCCATTATTGTTTGGTTCCTTTTGCAAAAGTTTCATGGATCAATTCAGAAGAGAAAGAAGGAATTATTTCCATTTAATTACTATTATTCTTATTAGTTCCACGCAAAGGTTTCCCAAAAAGGTGGATTGGACTGAGTCCAGTTGCCAAAAGTGCTTTCAATTCTGTTGCCAGTCCCTTCTGATCAATAATTGCTTAATTATTATTATTATTATTATTATTTTTATAGATTTTATGTTTATATATATGTATTAATATTCTTGCACTGTTTTTACTTGTTCTATACTTGTTCTCCGCCGCCTTGAGTCCCTAAGTTGGGAGAAAGGCGGGATATAAGAAAATTAATCATCATCATCATCTAGTTGCCAATAGTGTTCTGAATGTTGTTGCTGGTCCTCCCTGCTAAATGATATGATGATGATGATGATGATGATGATGATGATGATGATGATGATGATGATGATCTAGTTGCCAATAGTGGTCTGAATTTGTTGCTAGTTTCCCTCTGCTTGATGATGATGATGATGATGATGATGATGCCAGTAGTGGCTCTGAGTGTTGTTGCTAATCCCCTTTGCTTAATCATCATCATCACCACCACCTCCACCTCCTAGATGATGATGATGATGATCCAATTGCCAGGAGTAGTCTGAAGGTTGTTGCTAGTCCCCTCTGGTTATTGTTGTGTTGATGATGATGATGATGATGATGATGATGATCCAGTCTGAATTCTGTTGCTGCCCCCTGCTTAATAATTAATAATAATAATAATACTAATAATAAAACCAATTGTGATCCAGATGCCAAAAATGCCAACAGGTGTGAATGTTGTTGCTAGCCCCCTCTGCATGATGATGATGATGATAATGATCCAGTTGCCAACAGTGGCTCTGAATGTTGTTCCTAGTCCCCTCTGCTTCATCATCATCATCATCATCACCACCATCCAGTTGCCAAAAGTAGTCTGAATTATGCTTGATGATGGTGATGATGATGATGATGATCCAGTTGCCTAAAGTAGTCTGAGTTGTGCTTGATGATGGTGATGATGATGATGATGATGATCCAGTTGCCAAAAGTAGTCTAAATTATGCTTGATGATGGTGATGATGATGATGATGATGATGATCCAGTTGCCAAAAGTAGTCTGAATTATGCTTGATGATGGTGATGATGATGATGATGATGATGATCCAGTTGCCAAAAGTAGTCTGAATTATGCTTGATGATGGTGATGATGATGATGATGATGATCCAGTTGCCAAAAGTAGTCTGAGTTGTGCTTGATGATGGTGATGATGATGATGATGATGATGATCCAGTTGCCAAAAGTAGTCTGAGTTGTGCTTGATGATGGTGATGATGATGATGATGATGATGCAGTTGCCAAAAGTAGTCTGAATTATGCTTGATGATGGTGATGATGATGATGATGATGATGATGATGCAGTTGCCAAAAGTAGTCTGAATTATGCTTGATGATGATGATGATGATGATGATGATGCAGTTGCCAAAAGTAGTCTGAATTATGCTTGATGATGGTGATGATGATGATGATGATGATGATGATGCAGTTGCCAAAAGTAGTCTGAATTATGCTTGATGATGATGATGATGATGATGATGATGCAGTTGCCAAAAGTAGTCTGAATTATGCTTGATGATGGTGATGATGATGATGATGATGATGATGCAGTTGCCAAAAGTAGTCTGAATTATGCTTGATGATGGTGATGATGATGATGCAGTTGCCAAAAGTAGTCTGAATTATGCTTGATGATGGTGATGATGATGATGATGATGATGATGATGATGCAGTTGCCAAAAGTAGTCTGAATTATGCTTGATGATGGTGATGATGATGATGATGATGATGCAGTTGCCAAAAGTAGTCTGAATTATGCTTGATGATGGTGATGATGATGATGATGATGATGATGATGCAGTTGCCAAAAGTAGTCTGAATTATGCTTGATGATGGTGATGATGATGATGATGATGATGATGATGATGCAGTTGCCAAAAGTAGTCTGAATTATGCTTGATGATGATGATGATGATGATGATGATGCAGTTGCCAAAAGTAGTCTGAATTATGCTTGATGATGGTGATGATGATGATGATGATGATGATGATGCAGTTGCCAAAAGTAGTCTGAATTATGCTTGATGATGGTGATGATGATGATGCAGTTGCCAAAAGTAGTCTGAATTATGCTTGATGATGGTGATGATGATGATGATGATGATGATGATGATGCAGTTGCCAAAAGTAGTCTGAATTATGCTTGATGATGGTGATGATGATGATGATGATGATGCAGTTGCCAAAAGTAGTCTGAATTATGCTTGATGATGGTGATGATGATGATGATGATGATGATGATGATGCAGTTGCCAAAAGTAGTCTGAATTATGCTTGATGATGGTGATGATGATGATGCAGTTGCCAAAAGTAGTCTGAATTATGCTTGATGATGGTGATGATGATGATGATGATGATGATGATGATGCAGTTGCCAAAAGTAGTCTGAATTATGCTTGATGATGGTGATGATGATGATGATGATGATGCAGTTGCCAAAAGTAGTCTGAATTATGCTTGATGATGGTGATGATGATGATGATGATGATGATGATGATGATGCAGTTGCCAAAAGTAGTCTGAATTATGCTTGATGATGGTGATGATGATGATGATGATGATGATGATGATGCAGTTGCCAAAAGTAGTCTGAATTATGCTTGATGATGATGATGATGATGATGATGATGCAGTTGCCAAAAGTAGTCTGAATTATGCTTGATGATGGTGATGATGATGATGATGATGATGATGATGATGCAGTTGCCAAAAGTAGTCTGAATTATGCTTGATGATGGTGATGATGATGATGCAGTTGCCAAAAGTAGTCTGAATTATGCTTGATGATGGTGATGATGATGATGATGATGATGATGATGATGCAGTTGCCAAAAGTAGTCTGAATTATGCTTGATGATGGTGATGATGATGATGATGATGATGCAGTTGCCAAAAGTAGTCTGAATTATGCTTGATGATGGTGATGATGATGATGATGATGATGATGATGATGATGATGCAGTTGCCAAAAGTAGTCTGAGTTGTGCTTGATGATGGTGATGATGATGATGATGTTGGCGGCGTTGGCACCCTCCTCCTCTCTTCGCAGCCCTGTCCTCCTCCTCGTCCTCCTCCTCGTCCTCCTCGTCGTCGTGCCTGCCGGGCCCGCGTCCTCTGTGCTGGGGCTGCGGGTCGGAGATCGCGGACCCCTTCCTGCTGCGGGTCTCCCCGGACCTGGAGTGGCACGCCGCCTGCCTCAAGTGCCAGGGCTGCGGGCAGAGCCTCGACGAGACCCACGGATCCTGCTTCCTCCGGGAAGGGAAGACCTACTGCAGGAGGGACTACCTCCGGTACACTCATTCAATCACTTATTTATTATTATTTATTATTATTTATTATTATTATTATTATTGATGATGATGATGGTGATGATGCATATATATATATATATATATGAATATTTAAGGATATGCATCTAATATTATATTACATTATTATTACGCATCTATCTGTATTTAACAATATGCACCCAATAAGATCATGTTACATTATTATTATTATTATTATTATCATTATTATCATGCCTATATATATATGTATATTTAAGAATATTTAAGGATATGCATCTAATATTATATTATTATATTACATTATTATCATGCATCTATCTGTATTTATTTATTTATTGGGGATTGCAGGACATTTATTTATTTATTTATTATGATGATGATGATGCATATTTAAGGATATGCATCTAATATTATATTATATTACATTATTATTATTATTATTATTATTATTATGCATCTATATGTGTGTGTTTAAGAATATTTAAGGATATGCATCTAATATTATATTACATTACATTATTATTATGCATCTATATGTATGCATCTAATATTATACTATTATATATATATATATATATATATGTATGTATTTAAGAATACCCTATATGCACCCAATAAGATCATATTACATTATTATTATTATTATGCACAATATAATATTATGCACATATATCTATTTAAGAATATGCATCCAATATTATATTATTATTATTATGCATATACATGTATTTAAGAATATGCATTCAATACAATTATATTGTATTACATTATTATTATGCATAATGTAATATTACATATATATATGTATTTAAGAACATGCATCTAATATTATATTATATTATGCATATATATATATATATATGCATTTAAGAATATGCACCCATTATTATTATTATTATTATTATACACAATATAATGTTATGCATCTATATGTATTTAAGAATATGCACCCAATAATATTATATTATATTACATTATTATTATGCATATTATAATATTATGCATATATATGTATTTAAGAATATGCGCTTAATGATATGCATCTAATAATATTATAGTATACCATTGGAGAATGTGCATGCAATAATTTAAAAAATAATATTAGATTTTAGTCATAATACAAACCTCCCTCCCTCTCTCTCTCTCTCTCAAGTTTGGTTTGTATTATGACTAAAATCTAATAATTTTTTAAAAAATTGTATACATATTCTCCAATGCATATAATATAATATTATGATTTTGTTGCTATTCCCCCCCAAAATATAAAGTAAAAGAGAAAGAAAATAAGAAAGAAAGAAGACACGAAAAGACACAAGAATAGAAAATAGAACTAATGGAAAATAAAAATAATAATAAAAAAGAGCTTCCTTCCCACCAGAGTTTGGATTAATAACAATAAAAATACATTATTATTATTATTATTATTATTATCATCTGATGTTTTAATTACCTTAATTAACATAGAAGTTGATCCCATCTTAAGACAGCATTGATCAAATAGTCTGTTTTCCCTTCAAATCGTATAACAATATATAATTATATTATTATAGTAATAATTATAATATAATTATACGCATATAATAACATTAAGAATTTAAGAATATGCATTATTTTTAGTTGCATATATTTTAAAAAATAATACGCTTCTTCTTTTTCTTATCACCCCCTTTTTTTTTGTTTAATTATTATTTCCTTTTTGCAAAGTCTTGGAAGTTTTGCAACAAGAACAAACGAAAAAAGGAAAAAAAAAGAATTTTTTAATTTAAATTTAAAAAGAAATTTTCTTTTTCTTTTGCAGTTGCCCTTTGCAGAAATATTTTATAATTTTTACTAAATTCCTCTCCAAAGAACGAGAGAGGAAAAGTTTCCTGAAAGAAACGAATAATTGATAATTAGATCTAAAAACTCATTGATTTCAATGCAAGAATCCAAGCAAAGAAATATTATAATTATTATTTATTTTATTTTATTTATATTTATATAAATATATAGTTATATTTATATAATTATATTTATACATATAATTCTATATATATATATATATATATATATATGTAAATATATAATTATAATTGTATTATAATTACTACTAGTAACGAATGCAATTCGTTTTTTCTTTTTCCTCTTATTGAGGATATTTTTTTCATCAGAAAAATATTTTAAAAAATATTGTTAACTGAAGGAAGGCAACGAAATGTGGATGTTGTTAACGTTTATACCGATATGATTCCGGATTAATAAAAGCCCCATTGAGATCTCTTAGGTCTCGCCCTGGATTAATGTAACTTTAAAACCGGTATTGGTCCCCGGTTTAATCATCTGAAAGGAAGGGAGAGAGGTTGGGGATGATGGTGATGATGATGATGGTGACCTTGGGCAAGTCACACTCTCTCAGCCTCAGAGGAATAAGTCTGTCCAAGGAAGCCCCAGGAAAAGGCCGCCTGAAGTCGGAAAGGATTTAATCAAGAAAGGCGCCAAGAGAGACAGAAAGATAGAGATAGATAGATAGATAGATAGATAAGATAGATGGGTGGGTGGATAGATAGATAGATATTGTAGATAGATAGACAGACAGATAGACAGATACAGGTAATAGATAGATAGATAGGTGGGTAAGTAGATAAATAGAGGTAATAGATAGAGGAGATAGACAGATAAAGGTGATAGATGGATAGATAGATAGATACATAGATGAGAGAGAGAGAGAGATAATAGAGACAGAGGTAGATAGATAATAGATAAATAGATAGATAGATAGATAGAGGTGAGAGAGATGATAGGAAGAGAGATAGGTGAGTAAGTAGATAAATAGAGGTAATAGATAGATAGATAGATAGATGAGATAAATAGAGGAGATAGATAGATATAGAGGTGATAGAGATGACAGAGAGAGAGATGGGTAAGTAAATAAATAGAGGTGATAGATAGACAGATAAAGGTGATAGATAGATAGATAGATAGATAGAGGAGATAGGTAGACAGACAGATAGAGGTAATAAATCCATCGATTGATAGATATATATATATATATATATAGAGATGGTAGATAGATAGATAGATAGATAGATAGAGGTGATAGATAGATATAGACAGAGAAAGACGATAAATAGAGGAGATAGATAAGGTGAGAGAGAGAGAGAGAGGGATGAGAGAGAGCTATGATAGATAGATAGATAGATAGATAGATCAATTGACTGATGGATAGATATAGACAGAGAGAGGTGATGGGTGGGTAGATAGATAGATAGATAGATCGATAGAGGTGGCAGATGGCATTCTGGTGGAGGGGTGGGTTATAAATAAAGATTATTATTATTATTATTATTATTATTTATGGTGATGATGATGATGATGATGATGGGTGCCACTCTCTCAGCCTCTCTTTCCTCCCCCTATTCAGCCTCTTCGGGGCCCGTTGCGGGGGCTGCTCGGGTCCCTTGGGGGCCGGGGACCTGGTGATGCGGGCCAAGGAGCGGGCCTTCCACCGGGAGTGCTTCCGATGCGCCCGGTGCAGACGCAGCCTCCTCCCCGGGGAGCCCTTCGCCCTCCGACCCGGAGACGGGGCCCTCCTCTGCCGGGAACACCAGCCCCGGACAGAAGCCCAGCAGGCCGGTAAGAACCAGCCTCCCTCTCCCTCTCCCTCTCTCTCATTCCTTCCTTCCTTCCTTTCATTCTCCATTCCCTCCCTCCCACCTTTCATTTCTCCTTCCTTCCTTTTACCTTCCTCTTTCTTTCTTTCTTTCTTTCCTTCCTTCTTCCCTTCCATTTCCTTCCCTCCTTCCCTCCCTCCCACCTTTCATTTCTCCTTCCTTCCTTTTACCTTCCTCTTTCTTTCTTTCTTTCTTTCCTTCCTTCTTCCCTTCCATTTCCTTCCCTCCTTCCCTCCCTCCCACCTTTCATTTCTCCTTCCTTCCTTTTACCTTCCTCTTTCTTTCTTTCTTTCTTTCTTTCCTTCTTCCCTTCCATTTCCTTCCCTCCTTCCCTCCCTCCCACCTTTCATTTCTCCTTCCTTCCTTTTACCTTCCTCTTTCTTTCTTTCTTTCTTTCCTTCCTTCTTCCCTTCCATTTCCTTCCCTCCTTCCCTCCCTCCCACCTTTCATTTCTCCTTCCTTCCTTTTACCTTCCTCTTTCTTTCTTTCTTTCTTTCTTTCCTTCCTTCTTC